>VWZY01006515.1:290744-371386 GCA_013399075.1 Chloroceryle aenea
CTGCCTCTTAAGTTAGGCAGCCCGGCCCTCGCTGCTGGCGTGGTCCCTGTTGTGTCTTTGGAGCACCCCAAGGTGCAGGGCTGGCAGCAGCACTCCTGTCAGCCTGGTGCTTGGCTTCAGGATAAGGAACTGTTGCTGAGGGGAAGGGGCTGGGTGTGGGGGGTGTTGGGGCAGAAACCTGGTACAACTTCCGTGTGCACTATGAATATTAGGGTGGTTTATCTCTTGTCATCAACACTGAAAGTGATGAAAGTTTGATTAAAAAAAACAAACCTCACCACCCTCTATTGCTGTTTTGCTTTCTTTTACTATAATACATTAGCTCTTTGGACTTGCTGACTGGCCTAGGCAAGGAAAAAGATCTTTATCTTCCTGTCCCCAAATAAAAGGGGGTTTTTTTTGAGCTGATCGTTTGCACTTTGGAATCAAGTTTTGCTGCTGATCTTGGTGCTGCTGATTGTCCATGTCTGGTCGGTACTGAACTTGGAACCTGAAGATGGGCTGTCCCGGCAAGGAGTGAGGATTCCAATCCATGAACGGTCTGGAAAATGAGGAGCTGTTGTTTGCAGCAGCAGATAGTGCCTCGCTCACTCTGGAGCGGTGTAGTTGTGGACATGCAGTCGGCTACTGTGGCTCAGATAAATCACGGTGATTTCATGTAGATTAAAACAAACAGAACTTCGCGTGTCTAAGCTACAGATTTGCATGAGCAGAGCTACAGCACCACCCCAGAAATTGTCCTTTTCTCAGTTTCCTAAGTTAACGTTAAAGACAGGTTTACTTTCTTTGTGTGCCTGAATACAAAGTAGTTAGCACAGGGGCAGCTTAATTAGGAGCGTCTCATTGTGGTGCAGATTAGGACTGATGGAGTCTTTTGAGGAAGACCAGCAGGGCAGGGGACACACCTCAGAAACACCAGTGTTCGGTAATAAAGTTCCCTTCGGTCTTGACCTGGAAGCAGACACTTTGTTCCCCAGGCAATTAGCAGTGAAAACACCGAGACTTAGTTAAGAACAGTTCAACACTTCCGAAGTTACTTAGAACTAAGGCTGAGCTATCTTGTAGGGAAATGACAGCCTAGCCTAGTAAAACCAGGGTTCAGGAAAACAAGCTGAGTGAGCAACCGTAGAAGCCAAGCGGTTCCAAACTACACCTCCCCTGCACAGCCTTGGGCACTGAGTGTTCAGTGCCACCAGAGGGTGCTTCAGTGGCACCCAGCAGGACTGACTCCTCCACACGCTTCTGAGGCTCGGAGATGTCAGGCACGCACCCCAGCAGTGTGACTGTGCAAAGGCTGCTCTTGAGGAACCGCTCGGAACTGGTAAGTAGTTTCCCGTTGTAGAGTGCTGCTTTGTAACTGGCGTCTAAAGCACCAGCTCACCCTGTGTTTTGTTCAAGTCTTTTATTTATTTTTTTAAGTTGGATAGTGCAGCGAAAGGTTTCACTTCGGAAGAGCTCGTGGATTAAAGTTCGGCGCTGGCCGCTGCCTGGGGCGGAGGGGATGGCTTAAATTCTGCTCTCTTAAGATTATTTCTATCGCGAGTCGTGCAGAAAGGGCTCTGACCACAGCAGCAAAGGATGAGTCCACTTGGGACGTAGCGAGGCCGAGCGGCAGAGGGAAGCTGTTGGAACAACAGTTCTGTGAAATCCTGCCCTTCATCTCTTTCCAAAGGCAAAAATGCAGCTCTTAAAAACAGATCCTGGCAGATAGGGGTGAGATCTCTCATCTTTTCTGACCCAAGAGCCTGTCCTACTGTCCCACGTGCCAAGATGGGATAGCTGGGACAGCTGCATCACGCTGGGATGACCCCACCAAGAGGCAGAGCCCGCAGGTACCCGCATCTGAGCACCGAGAGAGAAGCTGCGGGACCGTGCAGAGCGGCCCAGGATGAGGGCACCGGCCGGGTTTTGAGCGAGGCTCAGAAATGCTGGCTGGGGGTGTTCTGGGAAATCCTCAAGAGTTGTTTGCTTCTGGCTGCTCTCTTTACACCTGCACTCCCGTCAGAGGTTGTGCTGGTGTAAAGGGCAGTGCTGTCTCCTGGTCCTAGAGATTAGCTTCTCCAAATAAGCAGTAACTGGGCTCTGGCCAGTTCAGGCAGGCTGTCAGGGAATACCTTCTAATGGATTTTACTTTTTTCCTTTTCACAACTGCAAAGCTGTGCTGGTGTGAATTTTCCTCCTGCTAATTTGACATCTGGTTTGGGGCTCTTTTTTTCCTTTTTTGAAAAGGATATAAAAATGCTTTTAGTGTAGTAAGCAATCTGCTTTAAAATTGGATCACCAGTAGCTCTACTCCAAAGGTTTCCTTATCCATACTGGGGAATTGTACAGGATTTTAATTTTTCTACAGAAAAAATTTTTAACTCCCAGCTTTTTTCCAGAAACTTGCATGCTGTGTGTATATTTGGAAGTTAGTTGTGTTTGGCTTTTTCCCCTCCCCAAAACTTCATTTTAAGTGACAGGAGCATGTAAAATACCTGTAGAACCCAGAGCTGCTTCAGCACCCTGCGTGCTGTGAGCACCTGAAGAGTCACCAGTGGGCTTCTGAAGTCTCGGTGACATCCTGCTCCCTGGACCAGTGCTCCCACTGTGGACAGGTCCGTGCGAGCCCCACGAGACGATGCAACCATCTGCCTGTGCTCCCCACACACACTGCCAGGAGGAACTTCATCCTGGGCTTGGGGGGAAGAGCGGATTAGTGGAGGTGGAGAAGAGAATGCAGGGGAATGTGAAGAAATGATCAATATATTGAATAATTTGGGACCAATACAAACAAAATAGCACATTTCTTTGGGTATGTGAAAGGTGGAAAAGCTAGCTGATGTTTCTAGGAAAATATGCTGTCACAAATCAGATAAATAGAAACTAAGGGGGGGTGGTGGGGGTGGTGTATTTTTGAAGTGGCTTTTTAAAGCTGCTACTCCAAGGAAAGATAAGGTGGAGAGGGAGAGGAGGAAGAACCAGTACAGGCTTGAATTCTACTGAGAAATATTTTTAAGAGATGTGAGAAGTGAGGGTTCCTTTGGATACTTTCTCCACTCATGGTGTAAGACACAACCTCCCTGTTCAGGTGAGGAGTTAGGATACGAATGCTTCCTGCAAATCCCTCAGGCAAAACTAAGCAGTGCTGCACTGTGGAAAGCATCCTTAAATGGGGCCTCGAAATCCACCTTGCAACACTGGAAGGCCAGTGTTGAGCTGTGCAGAAGTGAAGGGCACCAAACCAACAGGCTTTCAGCAGGCCTGGCTGTAGCACTGTAGATAAGGAGGCAGTTGAGTCTTCCACTGCTTACAGAAGTTTCTTTCTTGGCTGTTGTAACACTTGGCTTAGCTTCACGGGGAGTTTTCTCAGGGGAGGGCTTCTGTATCTCTTGATACCTAGTGGGAGAGGTTAGGGCTGTGTCTGTAGTGAACATACCATCGTAATTAATGCTGTTTCCTAAGCCTTGCAAAGAATGCACTTTTTTTTCCCCTGCCCGAGGATTTCTTGGAATCCACTCTGGCAATGAGCTGACTCATGAGCTCCATCTGTACCTCTCGGTCACTTCAGCGCATGCCTCTTCAGTCAATAAGAATCCTGTTGCTGGCCCAAGTGTCTGCCAGGCCAAAAAGGAGGAAATAGGAATTGATGTGTTGGTTTGTTTTAAATACCTCTTCTGACACCCAGCCAAGGGGGTTAGGCCTGCGTGTTCAGACAGAACCCACTGAATGAATGCCTTATTCTGGCACTAATGTGGCTGCCCTGAGACTCCACTACTCCCTCTGGATGGGCTGATGGTCAGTGGTCATCTCTGTCCTTCTCCTTTAAGAGCAGTTGTTGTAGATCTGCAGGAGCTGCTGCTGAAAGGACCGGCAACGTCGCAGTGTAAACCACAGTGGGCAGTGTGTGTAGTAGGCAGTAACTGAGTCTTCTCCTCCAGTCATTCAGGGGCTGCAAGGCTGAGCAGTGTGAGACTCGTGGTCTGAGATTCCCTGTTCATTGTACATCCTCTGTGCCAAGTGACTGTGGCATCTGTGCAGGTCCATTCCACATACGTTGGCCCACTGCTCTCTGAAGAGTGCCCACCTTTCTACTCTTCCAAACACACACTTGCCACGGTGTCACACCTCTCAGATGACAGTGTAAGCTCTGGGGTGTGCTCATGGTGTGGCTCAGTCACTGGAAGACTGAGCTGCCACCAGAAGAGGCAGCTCCTTCCTCCTGCTCAGCTGGGTGTCCTGTGCCTTGGATCCAAGACCCCTGTAATGACCCAGTGAGGTGGTTCAGCTGAATTGTGGCAGCACTTGAAGTCTTGTCACTCAAACCCAAAACTTGATGGGACAAAAATGCTCCTTTCTCATAGTCCAAATAGGATCAGGGTTTTTTTTGTGAGGTTCATCTACAGCTGTTGCAGAATCTGCAGATTCTAAGTAATCTTGATTCTGTCACAATCTGCCTGCAGTTTGACCGTGTCCTTCAAGTAGCAATGTCCTGTAGATGGGAAAAAGCAGCTGGTAGATGTTCTGAAGCACCAAACGACTTCCCTGGGACTGGATTAGTACATGAAAAATCTGTACCATCAGTTCTCAAGCAGTGCCCTGTATGCAGCCAACTGTCAGAAAGGAGCATTGTGGTTTGAAACTTAAACTTGCACAAAGCTTATGAAATATTTCTACATTTTCTATTGGCTAAAGCAGCCCAGAATTACCTGCCTGCCTTTGGAGACCTTCCTCAATAGTCCTGATACCAACTTGCAGAATAAAGGATGCTTCTGCATCTTCTTGGATGCTGGTTCTGCTGCCCTTCAACCCTGGGACCTTCAGTCTACCTTTGTACTAGGACCTTGTATTTCTCTGGCGAGTGCAAACTCTTCTCAGCTTGTAACAGGGAAAGGTTTGGGGGGGGGATATAGTTCTCCTATGTACAACATCTGACTGACACAAAACATCTTGGCTGGGCTATTTTCAGTTTCATCCCTGTACTTCTTGAGAATTAATTTGAATTATTTAAAGGATAGTGTATAGAGGATTAAATACTAGTATAGGGTTTCATGTTTTGTACTTTTGCTGTAAAACAAAAGATCTAAATGACTGAATATTCCTGTTGTGATGTCTTGCCTTTCCATGAGGAGTCACAGACATGCAGAAAACCTGTCTGGAAGGTGACAGTTGTGTGCAGAAGATAAAATAAACCAGGAGACAAGAGCATGGGAGTAATTCCTGCAGTGGTGCCAGTGCACACATTTTGCACGTCTGCCTTCTCTCTGATCAGCACTGTTCAGTAGCTTGGCTTTTTACCTCTGTTGAGTTCTGGGTGCTGAATTTGACCAAACAAAACCCCTCGGCAGTAGTTCTGGATCCCCTTCCTCCCTGCTGGGATTGCCAAAGCCTTTCTGATGAGTGGAGCATCGGTGGGGTAGGGCAGGGTGGGGACATGAGGAAGGACATTGGGGGTCTCCCTGGCTCAGTCTCCGACAAGAATCAAGACCAGGCTGTAGGAAAAATTATGGGAATAGTGTGAGAGTAATAATTTTAACTTCATAGCAAAATCTTCCTCTCCTTTGAAATGATTTGATGTGTTATGGCAACTCTGTTCATTTGACACTTGAAAGAGTTGAATCTTACTCAGAAAAAAATCTCAATGTGTTTACTTGTAAAATACTTCTAGGAAAAGAAAATGAGTAAAGATCCAGCATTTCTGGATCTTCTGCCTGCTGCTCCTTGTGTTCCAGCAGGAATTCAGCACACACCTTTATACTTAACCTATATAGTTCAAGTAGGATGTAATTTCTTAGCTCATCTTAACCACTGGTCTCTGTGTTTGTGGGGATGCTGCTGGTGGTAAGAGCTGAAGTGAATACCCTGGGGTGAGAAGCATCACTCTGCTGGAAGCATGTGCTGACATTTGGGGGGGCTGAGCTTCAAGTATGGAGAAAGACTGCAAGGCCAACTCCTCCCAATGAGAGCAGGTTCTCTTAAGCTTTCAAAATCCTCCTTGATTTGAGGGGTGTTTCCATGGAAAGCTGATCTGGGAGGTTTCTTGAACCAGACTTCATAGGAGGGATTGGTCTCCATCAAGTGCATCTCAGAACGGATAAAGCAGACAATTTAGACCCTGTCCAGTAACTTCTGCTCTCATTACAGAAGATCTGGAAAGGGAAGAGAGCCCCCTTTGCTCCTTGGTAAAGTTACTAAAAGTTAAATTCTGGATCTTACCCAGGAATTGTCCTGCATTTTGCATCTAGGGCTTCTGGGCTAATTAATCTACAAACTTTCACTAGCTAGAAAGATCAGACTAAAGATGAGCTTGTTAACTGGCCAGTGGCTTCCTACAGATCTGCAAGGAAGTGTTCTGGGGGATAAACTTCTTTTCTAATACAGTTTCAGGAGTTGGTTTCTGGTAGTTCTGAGCTGTCGGGATGAATGTGCTGGTTGGTGTTGGCCCACGGTACCTTCAGGGTCTCCTCAGTGGTGGTTTGTTTGCTGGAGTGGGTGTGGGGGGGTTGGTTTGGGCTCTTTTTTTGCTATATTGAGTTATTCTGGCAGAGCCAGAAAGTGGGCAGATGAAATGCAGCTTAGAGAAATGCTTGGGTTTAAAGTCCTGTGCAAGTGTAACTTCAGCATAGGCAAAAACCAGAGCTTTACTTGTATACTTTGTAAATTTTCTTGTGTATGATGTGTATCAACTGTGTATCAATTCTACTACCATGAAAAAAGAACATTTAAGTACAAACCCTGTGAATGGACTGGTTTGAGAATGTTGGGAATGAGATGGCCACATAATACCAATGTTTTATTATTCCAGAAAGCTAGAATTTAGTCAGGAACTGAGTAAGATGATCTAATAATAGTTGATGGTGGTGGCATCAGTACACTACTCACACTAGCAACCAAGTAATGATTTCATTCTTTCAGCAATTTCAGTGCTAGGCAATTTGTCTGTCATTAAAATACAGGACCTGGCTGAAAGGGTTTATTGAATTAAGGTAATATTAATGCAGTTTCACATTCCTGGACTTTCCATCAGGTCACATCACAATAAACTGGTTCCATAAGGTGCTATGAGAAGTTTGCCCTTTAAATGTCAAGTGTGGAAGTGTGGGTTGTAGTGCTTTGGGGGTTTTATTTTGTTGTGTTTTGGGGGGTGTTATTTGGTTTTGTGTGTTAATTTCTGAACATTTGGGGTATTTCTGAAGCGTGACCATGAAATCTCACTCAGGAATCTTTGAAGGTGGTGCCTTTTTTATTTTTGTTTCTTTTTTTTCCCCCCCTCATTATTATTTTGAGTGGATATAAATGGAATTTTCAACCTGTAGAACCAAAGTGGCTTTAAACTCTTCAGTTGGCCACTGAGACAAAGTATTCTCTGCAAGATCAAAGACAGATTCCTTCAAAAAACTGTCAACCTCTGCATGGTTTATAAAACTGCTTTTGAAAAGGCTACTGAAAGCAAATCACTTAAACTGCCTAGCTGATAATTATTTGAGTGACTGATAATTATTTCCTGGGTCATTTTCTTTATAGATTGGTACCTGGGCTTCATAAGTAGGAAGTTATAAAGTTAAACTTTTAATACTGTATTTTTTTTTCCTTTGCTTTAACAGCACAAAGGGAAGAGAAAAGGAACGAAGACTCTGCACCATCATCAAAGAAAGCTGTTCCATCTGCAGTGGAGAAACAGATGTCTTCTGTCAGTAAAAATCCACTTTCAAAGAAGTCCCCATCCTTCTCTAACACATCACTAACTAAGCAACCACAACCTTCTGCTGGAAGTTTCAAAGGTGTAGTTCTCAAGAAACCTTGGCCTTCACCAGGCACTGCTCCTTCCAAACAGTCACCTCTTCCCCATGACTCATCTGTTTCCAAAAAACCAGCTCCATCTTCCAGTTTGGGTGAAGGACTCAAAAAGCCTTTCCTGTCTTCTGATTCTGCTGCATCTGGAAGTAGTCAAGCAAATGCATCAGCTAGCATTGTGCAGCCACAACCTGTCTCTCAGATTCGACAAAATATTCGACGCTCCCTAAAAGAAATTTTATGGAAGAGGTGGGAAGTCAAACATTTATTTTATATAGAAAGCTACAAACAGAAGTCAGTGTTTAGCCTGCAGAGTGCTGTTTACATTGTGATAAGGGATATTGAGGGATTGAATTTGTACTGCAGGTTGTTACAAGTATAATTGACATTTTGGGTTTATATTTTCTAGTTTATTTCTTTAAATATTCACCTGAAAAAGCCTTTAAGATAAGAAACCTCACGAGATAATAGCAGTTGAAGAGTTGTTACAGCACAGAGGCTGTGCTACAGTGCAGGTGCTGGTGCTGGCAGGCTGTGGAGGTTGTAGGGAACACGTAGAGGGAAATACCATGGTGAGAGGTTCAAGGCTTACCAAAGCAGAGATTCCCTCTCCTGCCAACATAAAACCAGCAACAGCCCCTGGTTGCTGGATAACTATTGCTTAGGAAAGAAAAGAAAACCAACCAGCCAAAAAGCAGATTTCCCCACAACAATTATTAAAGCTTATGCCAGCTAGCAAGCCTTGTTCCAGACCACTGCACTCTGCTCTTGGCACTGAGCTGGAAATGCTGGTCACAGTGGAAGCACACACACTCCCTGCCTTGCTCGCAGCTGAGAAACTCCCAAGTTGAGTGTGATGAGCAGGAGTAGCCATTCCAGCTGCCTTGATATCCCAAGGGCTGTCCTACCTGTCCCTCTGGGTCTGATGAGAGCTTGCTGTCACTCACAGTTCAAGGTCCTGGGATGGATTTGGCTTTGGGGTGTCCTTTAAAGGAGGGGGAGGAGGAGCCTGGGCTAGCTCTGAGAAGATTGTTTGTGTGAATACCACGTGGAGATTTATGCCCAATGTAAATGAACGTGCCCTTTTTTGTTTTTAACAGAGTCAATGATAGCGATGATCTGTTCATGACAGAGAGTGAAGTAGAGAAAATAGCCCTCAATATTGAAAAGGAGTTGTTTAATCTCTTCAAAGTCACAGACAACAGATACAAGAGTAAATACCGGAGCATCATGCTCAATCTCAAGGACCCCAGAAACCAGGTTTGGAATTTCTTTAAACACTAAGCAGATACTGAAATACTTCTGGGTTTTAATGTGTCAGATTCTACCCTCAGCATTAAGAGTTTCAAAGTAGAACCTTATGAATTACACTATAAAAAAATATTATAAAGCCATTCAGATGTTTGAAAAACCCTTCCTCATCGAGGTCGGGGTTCAAAGTCTACTTTAGTTGGTCGTGTGTATTTATAGTTTGGGGCATTTGCTGTGAGATCTTTATTTACAGAATGGCTTTCTTAAAATAAATACCAGCTTCATTAAATAACTTATGCACTTGTGACAGTCTGTTGGACACTGCCTGTGGACATGATTGTATTTATTTAAAAGAAAAAGAATGCATGCTGGTGCAGATGAAAAAAATTCACTGGGGAACACCTGAAACTTTTTTCTTTTTAAAAAATGTCAGGAATAGAGATGAAAGGCAAGAGCTGGCAACCCCTGATGTTCCTATTCAGTTATTGATGATAATGAGAAAAATTCCTACTTCATGTTTAGTTCATCTGGTTGCTGCACCTTTCCAAATTTGCTTAGAAGTGCCCAGTAGTTTTATTAGCAAATCAAGAACAGGTTTTGCCTGTTAAGCACCGCAGAGCTTGATAGTCACCTGACCAGGTTCTCTTCAGCATGGCCACAAAATCTGTTCTGTTTTCAGGGACTTTTTCATCGCGTCCTTCGTAAGGAAATTCCACTGTCAAAACTGGTAAGAATGAAGCCAGAGGAACTTTTATCGAAGGAACTGTCTGCGTGGAAAGAGAATCCACCTAAACTAGTAAGTTATCATTTCCCTCTGCACTCAGAGCAAGTTCACCAGCCCTTGGCATCCTTATTAGATACTGCATCATTTTCTTCCCAATGAAATACCAAGAATATTGCATTTCAGTTTCCTTCTCTCTACCAAATGATAAGAAAATATGGAATAAAATTCTAAAATGGACTTTAGATCTAAACAGTTTTGGGTTGGTTTTTTTTCAGGTGATCAATCTAAAAAGCAAAGCTCCTGAATTCAGGAGAAATCCTTTCAAACGGGACCGCGTGCACGTTGTGACTGTGAAAGATTCACCACCAGTGTCTGATTCTTATGTAAGTATTGGCTGCTGCTTCAGCATTAAGACAGCGAGGGAGAGAAATGGAAACTAAGGCCTCACATTTTTTGAAATAATATTTCAAATATTATTTGAGAACTCTTTATCCAAGGCCTTTAAATTAAACTGAATTATTGAAGTTCATTAACAGCTTCCAAAGTGTTTTGTCGTGGTTGAAATTAATGATCAACTGGAATATTGTTTTGTTTACTCACTTTTAGGAGCGTCAGCGAGAGTCAGCCCGAACTGCAACGAATTTAAAGANGCCTTTAATTTAAACTGAATTATTGAAGTTCATTAACAGCTTCCAAAGTGTTTTGTCGTGGTTGAAATTAATGATCAACTGGAATATTGTTTTTTTTACTCACTTTTAGGAGCGTCAGCGAGAGTCAGCCCGAACTGCAACGAATTTAAAGAATGCTCCTCCTTCTCTGGATGCTTTTAGCAGTATGTTGAGGGATACAACAAGTCAACATCGAGCCCACCTTTTTGACCTGAACTGCAAAATCTGTACAGGTATCCACAGCTCTTTGTGCCCAGTAAAAGAATTGTTTTCTTAAGAGCGTTATCGGGTTAAGAGTTAGGAGTGTGAAGAGCCATGTTTGGTTTTCTCCAAACTATTTCATTGTTAAATAGTAATCAAATAGTAATCAAAAACTCTTGAAATAAATTTATAGGTCAGATTTCAGCATCCGAAGATGAAGTACCAGCTAAGAAGATCAAGTTAGCAGCTGCTCTTAAAAAGGAGTTGAAGTCAAAGCCAGAAGTTCAGCCAAAGTATGAAACTTCTGCACCAACCCCGCCAGCAGAGCCTGCCAAAGAGGCTGACTCTGAAGACACAATGGAAACTGAAGCTGGACCGGCAGCAGAAACAGTTTCTCAGCCAGTCGAAGAAAGAACTCCTACCACCCAGGACTATAACAACACAGACACTTCTGTATCTGAAGAGGCTCCTGCTCTTCCTGCCCCTTGTGCCAGCGCAGTTGTCACCACCGTAACGGTTTCTGGCAGAGACCCTAGGACAGCCATGAGCGGTTCCGCTGGCGCTGCCACGGCCGCCCAACGCCACAGCGGTGCAGGGGACAAAGCTTCAACAGTGGAAACAAAACCTGACACTTCCAGACCAGTTATGACCATCCCTAAATCAATATTAACAAAGCCATCAGCTTCACCAGATGCAAGATACTTGCCAGTTCATCATTCACCCACTATCAAGTGCGTATACAGAATCCATGATGTGCTTCTCCTCAAAGCCCCATGTCCCATTCCCCTCGCCCCAATCAAAAGACAGAGTCAACTTTAAAGCTCAGGCAGCCTGATTCAGAATTTGAATTTACCATCTCATTTCCCTTCTCTAGTTAGTAAAACTTAGCAGAGATTCCACGAGGTGTTTCAGCAGATAAATTTCAAGATATGGTTAATAGATAGAAAGGGAGTATATAGGAGAGATGGTTTCAAGGCATTGCCAGGCTTCTATATTAAACTACTGTTAACATCTGAATTTATTATCTTAATTAAAAGTAACCAATTGATCAGCTAAAAGGAGATCACAGCAGTTACAGTGCTAACTGAATTTTATAGAAGCCCTATCTTTGGGCATCTTTTTGCTGTCTGCAGCTACAAGTTTATTTTTCTATTACTCCTTGCTCTTTTTCACTGATAGCAAGTTAATGGAAAATACCAACAAAAGGATATTATTTGTTTAAAATAAAATATTTGATCAATAGGAGAAGGGAAGGAAAGCAAAGGAAAAAAAGACTGATCTTTGTATTCTGTAACCTTATGTTCTGGATTTGTTTTGCAGTGTTGCAGAGCCACGCTCACCTCAAGAGAGCGACACCTCCCTCTTTCTCTCTCGTCTCAACACCATTTGGAAAGGATTTATTAACATGCAGAGTGTGGCCAAATTTGTCACTAAAGCTTATCCTGTCTCCGGGTGCTTTGATTATCTTACTGAGGTTAGCACTGACATGTTTGTGTTTAGAATGAATCTCTGCTGCAGTTTCTGTTAGGCTGGGTCACAGAGCTCCACTGTTCTCTGGGGGGAGTACATTCAAGTGATGAGACAGTGTAAAGGTTTGCACGAAAACAAATGAGCTTTCTCTCTTTGTTTTCCTCTCTGAAGTGCATCTTTTGTAACCATTGGGAAGTTTCAAACACAAATGTGGTTTAGGGCTTTTATTAGTAGGGTTGGTGGTTCTTTATGGTATTGCTGTTGCCAAAACGAGTTTTCTCTGACCTCGTGACAGGAAGCTCACTGGAACTGGAGTGGTTTGTCAGCACGAGTGCAGCACTTCCTGAGAAACTGAAAGCCTGGAGAAAGCTCTCTATTTTAAATAGCAGCTTCCCTAGGAAAAGAAAGCCAGTAATGGGCATAGGAAACTTAAATAGTTAACTCCTCAATAAACTATGAAAGTTCACTAAAATACAATAGTGCATTAACCACTAGGCTGCTGGGATGGGGCAACCAGTGCTGCTTTTAACCATCAGTCTCTTCTGGTTTTTCTCATGCTACCATGTAATGCTTCTTGTTTAGGATTTACCAGATACAATCCACATTGGTGGAAGGATCTTACCGAAGACAGTCTGGGATTATGTTGGCAAACTCAAATCTTCGCTTTCTAAGGTATTGACTTAAAATCCTTTGCAAATCCCAGAAGAAAAATAGAGCAATATAAAATAACTCTTTAGAAAATAAATTAATAGGCAGCAAATACTGAGAGAGGTCACACCTGGAAAACTACTGACACCCCTTACTCCTTTGAAATTTTTGGTTTATTGAAGAAATATGTTTATGAGCTGCAAATTCTCTTGATCTCTCCTGCATAATAATTAAATCTTCATATTATTTATTCATTTTTAATGATTGAACAGAAATATTTATTTAGTACTGAAGATTGACATTAAAATTTTCAAGAAAATGGATTTATTTCAAGTATGGAATAGAATTTACTATTAAAAAAATACTTCAGAAGTGAAAAAGTCTTTCTACATCTGGATGGTACACAGATGTAAGCAGGAAATTTTCCATTTCTCTCACATTAATTTGAACCTCAAGCTGTTTAATTTAATATGAGATCCACATGTAATTTGTATCTCTGAAAATGCCAAACCTAATTCTGTTTTAATATTACAAACTGAACAACAGTAGTCTTGTAGTGTAGTCCTTTGAAAATGTAGTTGGAGTGAGAAACATGTAATCTATTTTTACCCCTGGATTTTTTCCTTGACCATTTTAATTGCTGATACATCACGGGTTGAAATTTTCCACTTTGCTTTTGTATTACAGGAATTGTGTTTGATTCGTTTCCATCCTGCAACAGAAGAAGAAGAAGTTGCCTATATCTCTCTCTACTCTTATTTTAGCAGTCGTGGTCGTTTTGGTGTTGTAGCTAATACCAACAGACATATCAAGGATCTCTACCTGATTCCCCTGAGTTCTAAGGACCCAATTCCTTCCAAACTCTTGCCCTTTGAGGGACCAGGTAAGCACAAAATAAGGGAGGTTAAATGCTAGGTAAATTCACAAAACAAAAGTCAATCTGAGACAAGTTATTGTTGAATGTTTAAGCATTCTTAAATATTTTTATATATAAAACTGATTTTGAAGTATGTAAATAGGGAAAAAATCTGTAAATCCAACTCTGGTCGAGATAAAATTGTCTGAAAATTATGTAGGCTTCCAACAATGCTATTAGGAGGATGAGTTTACTGGTAAAATATAGTATGTGGAACAGGCACTATACTGAGAAAGGAAAAAAAACCCAACAAACCAAACAACAGCAACCCCCCTACCCTACCTTCAGCAACCCATAAATCCACAAAGCCTAGGCCCGTCCAAGCCATTCACCATCACTTAAATCAAGCAGGAACCAGCTCCCAGAGGAGTGAAGAAATCTGTGAAGACACAGGTAATATTTACAGTGGTTTCCCTCCATTGTCATTGTCTCATGCTAAGTATTAATCTGCCCGTGCAACGTGGTGCACAAGGTGTTGGAAACGTTTTGTTCTAGGTGGTGCAAAGTCCACCCAAGGCACAAGCTTCTGCAAATGGGTTTGTTATGGGAGAACAGGACCCACATTCCATAGGGTTAGTAGGTGGCAGGCAGTAGTTGGTATAGGCAGGTTATAATCTACTCTAGATAAAAGTACCTGTAGTAATGAGTGGCTGGAGTTCGCTCTGTGGTTGTGCGTTGACCGTGGTGACAGAAGAACGGAGAATGAATTCAGCCATGAAACACCACCTTCTCTTACAAATTTGAAGCCATCTTCCTCTGAGGCTGGAGGAGATACACATCTTGAGCTTCGAGTAACTATCTGGGGGTTTATACAAAAGTAAGAGGTTGAGAAGCTGAAGAACTGCAGGTTCCAGTGAAGGCGAGACTTCATTGTCATAAGGGTTTGCAAATATTCCACGGTAGTTGTGAACCAGCAGACGTGCACAGAGCTGACCTTTGAGAAGCTGGCTGTCCTCTGGTCCCCAGATGCAAGGTTAGGCCTAAACTCAATAAAGCATCCTTAGAGCATCAGTGTGGGCCAGGCCAGGTTTGCATGTGCTGATGGTGTACGACTGCAGCGGCGGCAAAGAATTAGTAACAGTGCTCTCCCATCCTGTATGAGATTGCAAAGGGCACTTGCTTTGCATCCTCAGACAAGATTTTTCTCATCTACCCAAAAGTCTGGCTCATCAGTCCTTGGGTTTAGGTCAAGGCTTTAGGCTGTAGCTAAAAAGGCAGGATTATTATTGCTGTCTAAATTAGAGCAAAGTAATAGTTGAATCTCAGCACCTCATAGGCTTTAACTTGCTGAATGCCAAGAAACAAAACCACTTAAGTGCAGAACAGTTTTGTCACAGGGATGTAGACAAAAGAGTCTTAACTGGTGGGCTGATTTTTCCAGCCAGGACAGAGGGAGTACTCATCTTTATAGACCCACAGGAATGGGATTGGCTGTTGAAGCAGCTGTGCAGTCTTTAACTGGGCTAGTAACTAACCTGCTGTAGGGAGGCACTTGCCTAACTGCTGCCTACTTGCATCCCATGGAAATACCAGCTTTCCTTTTTACACTTCCTTTTCCTTTCCCATTATACATTTCATTTTAAACGGAGCTCTTATCTTAGATTGGAGGTTGGCAAATGCAGATGAACTACAAAGTATTAGTGTAGAAATTTGTTGTGGCAGCCTGATCTTGCTGAGTTTAAAGAGAAGTAATCTTTCAGAACTGGAGGGAGTTGGTTGGAAGGAATGCAGGTGTTGTTTCCAGATGTTCACAGAGGCAGATTTTATAAATAGGGCTTTAAAATTGAACTAGGTGATTGTAGGCAAAGTGGAGTAAAGGATAGCAATAGAAACAAGGTTCCAAAGGCAGAAAGGCCAAGTGATGTAACAGGTTCATAAACAACCTGCTTAAACTTCTGCCATCAGCTCGCATGTCTTGGAAGCTTCTGTAGCAGCCTTTACCTCCTAGCTGGGTTGTGTTCCTATTTTAAAACCCCAAATCCAGTATCAGGGGCTAGAAAACAAAAATCAGGTAAGCGGTCTGTCTGGTTTTGTGTATGTATTAAAAACACAGCATAAAAGACATGTAATCCATACTTTTTAATGACATCTGAATGAATTTACTGCTGCTTCTTTCTTTCACTATCAATAAAAATATTTTTTGTAATGTGGTCATTGTCTCCTTAAATTGAATCGTGTACCTTCAAAAGGATTTTAGCAAGGACTCCAGAAGCATTATGCTTTAGATAGCTTAACATGATCTGATAGTATGACTGGAGGGGGGAGGAGGGAGAGGACAATAAAACCCTGCCACTCCAGAAATCCTAGTTAGAAGATATTCCAGCTCCATCAGCTCCCTCAGGCACATCTGGATTAAGAATTTCCCCTGTTTGCTGATGGCTTTGGGACACAACTGAGGACTTCTGAACTGCCCTAGTGCCTAGAAGAGCTACAAAAAAAATCTTTGGCATGGGTGATTTCAAAACAGGAAAATAGAAGGTTATCCATATTTCTACCAAGTTAATCTTGGAGATTAATTACCAGATTTTATGTGTCAGTGGGCTCCTCTGCATTGTCTTTTAGCAATGGTTTACTGCCTGTGAATTTACTTGTCTGTCACATACACACTTAATGTTGTTTAGCATTTTTATCTGTAGATCACAAAGCACTTTGGAAAAAAATAGTACAATCAGACTTAATTACCAACAAAAAGTGATTTATTGAGGGATTTAATGGCAACGGTGGGAACATAACAAGTATCTTAAATAGCTAAAATCAATTATTTTTAATAAATCAGCCATAACTCAGCAAAGAATTCCCCAAAGGTCGATAGATCCCTTTTGGTAGTTTACAATAGGAAGTGTGGGCTTCTTCTTAAAAGTACTAAGGCAAGAAATCTCCTCATGCTGTTCAGAATGCTCTGAAAAATTGTAACAAGTGGAACAAAGATGTAAGGGTCCTGCCACCAGAGCTGGGTGCCTCCCTCGGAGCGGGTCTGGTTATGACCAGCAGCAGTAGCAGAGGGTGCCAGTACAAACCTCGATTTCTCTGGCAGCCAGCTCCATGCAGCAGGTGAAGCCCAAGGGGTAGCAGGGTCCCAGTGCTGAGTGATCCACCCCTGAACTGAGGGTGTGCAAATGTGAGGAGAGTTGTCAGTCGCTCTCGTGGTTAATTGGGACAAATATTTCAATGGGGTTAATAAAATCGAAAGATCATCTTGTACTGGGCTCTGCAGTTTAAAGTGTACCCCAGGGCTATGCTTAGGCCATTCCTGGGCTTTGGTAGAGAAAAATAGGCATTTATTTTTAACACTGCAGGTAACTTTTTGCCTGCTCCCCATGACAGGGAGAGACATGCATAAAGCTGATAAAAGTATGAGTAAAAAAAACCAAATATCCAGCCAATACGAATATTTAACATACCCTGGTTTAATGGCTTTATTTCCAGAATGTAACTCACTAAAACCAGCATGGGAACTTGAAGTACATAATAGGATAATAACTATTTTATAAATAATTTAGCACTGCAAACAGCTGACACAGCTTGCAGCACTTATGAAGTGCTTGCTTGTGAAAGAGTCAGCAAGCAGTAGTTGGAGACTGCAGCCTACGTTATTACCTAAAATTAGACACTTCATCTATTTATGGCTTTGAAATGGAATAGGACTGACCTTTGAAATGCTGGTCAGGCTCTGTATTTCCCCTCAAAAGAGGCAGTTAGTATTTGATCACTGGGAACAGAGTGAACTTAGAAGCTGGCTTAGGCATAACTTGTAATGCTTGTGTAAAATGACAGTACCAGCCTGTAACATTGTAATGGATTTGTTCCACGATGACTAAACTCTAAACAGATTAACTTAGAACTAGTGTTACTAATGTACTACTGGAATTTACTGTCTTGAAAGCATACTAAAATGTTACCCTGCTTTAATTAGGGACTTGATCTCAGCTTTTTCCAGGGATTCAGAACTGATTTTTCACTAATTGCTGTTCAGTAGCTATCCTGTCTGATGGATTTTTGAAACCTGTTCAGTGCTGGAGATCCACTGTGATTAATGGCAGAAATCAGGAGTCTCTGCACAAAAGTAGATGATAACCAAAATACTAACCACAGAAGAACAGCAAAGGGCTTCTAGGAGTTCTTTTGGATGAACACCAGTTTGTGAGATACTGTGACCTGATGTGGAGCCATTATTCACGTGCTGCTAAAGAATGCAAAGCAAATTCACAGGCAGTGAACCATTCCTAACTAATGAGTCTACGCCGACTGTAAATAGCAAATGCTTTTTTCCCCACTTGTCTTGATTTTGAACTGTGCCTTGATCTCAGTATCAGTTCATTTCAGGTAGTAAACGACTGTGAACAGAGCTGCTAGAGTTGCTTTTAGGTTGTGGATTTGGCTAGGTCAAGTCTTTACGTGGTCCTTTTTGAAGAGTCACTGAAAGGAATTATCTGTTTAGTGCCTGTCCTGCCTGCTTTCATTGTACATCTCAGCATCCTTACCCCTCCGAAGGGGTGAATCCTTGTGCTTGTACTGAATTTATTACAAAGTCTTAGCTCTGGTAACATAGCTGGTTAATTATTTTCATGTATTGTGATTTTTTTAATACCTTTCTTTTCCTAAATATGAAAGAAGGTGAAAATTGGCATCGAGTAGTAGCATAGAAATCTTGTAGCTGGAGGAAAAAACCTTTTTGGCACTGAATTTTAGATGTCCAAATAGGAAGTAATATATACTACAAAATGAAAAAGATTGTTTCTAACAGCATGTGCCATTAATGTAAATATAGGAAAAGAGCTGATGTAATTTTCTCATTAGATAGTAAATTTTAGAGTCCTCTTAAAACTTTAAATTTAATTGTTTCAGCAAAGCAATGTATCTGGGAATGTGATTTGCTAGCAGAATACATCTGCAGCTGTGGAGTTTGGGAGTTTTCATTGGTATCAAAAAGCTTTTAGTGCTAATAATTAGATTTTTTTTTTCCTCCCATAATGAGCAGTTGGGTTTGTTTAATAAGACGGAGGATCATATATATATAAAACTCAGAGGATCGTGGGTAGAAGGAAGTGTGCAGGGCAGAGCCCTTGCCTTAGCAGTTAAGCACAGTGAATGTTACCTGTTACTGCACAGAGTGCTCTGTGTCTCTCCATTACTTCTTCCCAGCTGGATGCAAATGACAGCGAGTGGTATAGACAGGGGACAGACAGTGTTCCTCAAATGAAGAAGTTGAAAAAGCCTCTCTTTCTCTATTTACCACTGTATGTAAAAGGATTTATTTCCTGTCCTTCATCCTGGGCATGTTTATCTTCCACACGTGACAGTGAGAACTGTGCTTCCAAAAGGGAGGAAAACAGTAACACAAACCAGACCTACAGACCTTTCCATTTTCCCTCTCCATCAGAAAAGATCCCGTCATTTTTAGATCTACTTTTCCAGGGATTCAGTTCTGAAGCTTTCACAAAGGAGTAGTTCTCACTGAATCCTGCACAGAGGGTTTCAAGTGCCCTTGCCCTCTGCCTATCAAGTTCTTACCCAACCAACCATTTCCTTGCAGAGAAAGCAAACATCCAGTGGCCCTTTCTCCCACACGCTGAACTCCTGGCTGCTTCCCTCTCCTTTGCTTGTTTGGTTTGTTATTGGCTTCCCTGCTTCTGTCACTTCTTAAAATACTGTCTTACTAGAAGAAAACAAACACAGAGTGGGTTACAAGCTTTAATAGCGTTTGCAAACACGGTTTGTTTGAGGTGCTTATTTGAGCAATTACTGGTGTTTGTTTAATGTCTGTCTAGTGTTTTAGCACAGGGTGTAACTGTGATGTAGTTACAAACTATAGCAAAGACTCTCTCATTTTTCAGTGTCTCTGTGTATTAGCAAACTAACAGGAAACGTGATATTTTTAGGTAGAACAGCAACAAAAGCAGTGTAACAATACAAAAAAAATAGATAAAAGCTTTCTGTGGTTTTGAATATTTGTGGAGATGCTTTTTAATAGTTGTACCTGTTGTAATCTTTTCTTAAAGCTATCGAGGAAGGAATGAAAACATGTTACTTATTATATACAAAAATATCTAAAAATTAAAGGACAATCTTGTAGCTGTGACTAATAAGTTTCTGCTGAAAGCAGAAAGAAAAAAATCATTTTTTTACATCCGTTATTTTTTGTGTTCCCTTTAGGTCTTGAATCGTCTCGGCCCAATTTAATTCTTGGATTGGTCATCTGTCAGAAAGGGAAACGTCCCGCCACTGGCATGGACACGGAAAAGCTAGAGGAAAAGCGAAGCAGGATAGCGCACGAGGAAAGTGAAGTCTCGGTCTTCTTCAAATGCGCACCAGCTGCTTCGCAAGAGAAGAAGACTCTGAAAATCACCTGCTCGGGAGATTCAACACCCCCCGGATCTCCTCCGCCACCACCGCCGCTGCCTGTTCCCGACACCTCAGCAGTGACACCCTCAGTGTTAAAAATACTGTCCTCGATTAAAAGCGGAACCACAAGCACTGCAACACCACCCATGTCCACCAGTGCTTCTACCAGCGGCACCTCTACGCATTCTTCAGCCTCCAAAACTGCCACGCCTCTCGAGCACATCCTGCAGACGCTTTTTGGCAAAAAGAAAACCTTTGAGCCTCCTGCTAAGGATTCTGAAACTGCCCAGTCCTCAAATCAGGAAGGTCAAGCTGCTGCTGATGGGGGAGTGTCAGCCGTTCCTTTGTTAGATCCCATCGTGCAGCAGTTTGGACAGATGTCGAAGGACAGAGCCATAGAGGAGGAGGAGGATGACAGGCCCTATGATCCTGAGGAAGAATACGGTCCAGAGAAAGCTTTTGAAATGCAGACTGGTGAAAGTGAAAAATGCTATAGTGTGGATAAGCCATCTAACACAGCAGAGCTAGAGGATGAGGCCTACGACCCGGAGGATGAAACTATCTTGGAAGAAGCAAAAGTTACTGTTGATGATTTACCCAACAAAATGTATACAGACTCTAAAAGCACTTCTTCTGAAGCGTCTGCTTCATTCGTGCCTGATTTATCCGCAGCCTCGTCCTTGGTAGAACAGCAGAAGATGTTGGAAGAATTAAACAAACAAATAGAAGAGCAGAAAAGACAATTAGAGGAACAAGAAGAAGCCCTCCGACAGCAAAGAGCAGCTGTCGGTGTTTCCATGGCTCATTTTTCAGTATCTGATGCTTTAATGTCACCACCGCCAAAATCTTCCCTGATAAAAGCCGAATTATTCCACCAGGAGCAGCAAGCTACACAAAAACTGGATTTACCTTTAAATCAGCAAGCACAAGCCTTAAGCCAGGGCTGTGACCCAAGACAGAGCAGAGACCCTCGACAAGCCAGAAGGCTGGCGACAGAGACCAATGACGGCGCCGATTCCCGAATCAAGCCCCCGGTGGTACAGAGTGAAGTACCCCCAAGAGAAATCTCTCCAGCAAGTTTTCCAAATGCTTTGCAGACTTCGCTGGGGATGGAAGATCAAACTTTAATTCCTGCTACTCAGCCTGGATTTACTGGTGACAATTGGATTTCAAGTGAAAAGGCTTCTACTGTCTCCCAGAAAGAGGCACCCAATAGCAAATTTGAAAACACTGTTCAAGTTAATTTGGAAAATGTGACTCAAATGGCTTCTGGAGAACCTTCTACGGCCAAACCTTTACGTAAAGTGCTGCTTCCAACTCCTCCAAGTACATCTTTCCAGCCTAATTTCTCCACATCGAACAACAGCCAGTCTTTGCAAGATATGCATCAAGTATCCTGGTCGACTGAGTCCAAGGAAGTCATGGGAAGGGATTCTTTTTCAAATGCAATGTTTACTTCTCAGGAAAATATGTCTGGTCACTTTGACCCGGAGAGGGGTCTTTCATCGATGCAATATGACGAACAAAGAAATCCTCAGGCTCATCAGTTTGTAGAGCAAACTGAATCTCCATCAGTCCAGAGTGAGGGTGGACCTTCCTCACAGCACTTTGATGAAAACCAAGCTGGAGCTCCGTTTGCTTTGTCCGGTCAGAAAGGAGGACCTCCACCATCGCTGATGCTCAATGCACCTGGAGGACCTCATGGACCTAATTTTAGAGGACCAGCACCCCAGTTCTCTGAAGAGCATGATTCTCCAAATAATGATGGACAAAGAGGACCTCCTGGAAGATTTGGAGGTCAGAAGGGTCCCATTCCTTCTTTGTTTTCCACACAGCATGGCCCACCGTCTATTTTTGGTGATAATAGGGGCCCTGCCCCTCCATACCACGGTGTCCCAAGAGGAATGTCACCATCTCAATTTGAAGACTGTAGGGAACCCCACATGGAACAAAGGGAATTCTCAGATTCCCAATATAATGAAATGATTAGGCCTCCGGGGCAGTTCGAAGGACCCGATCCACCTCAGTTTATGGGAAACAGAGGACCTTCGCCTTTTCCTTTCGGAGGTCAAAGACGCCCCCCACCATCTCAGTTTAAAGGACAGAGAGGAGGCCCTCAGTTTGGAGGGCCAAGAGGTCCAGCCCCAGGTCATTTTGGGGGACCAAGAGGGCCTCACCCAAATCAATTTGAAGGTCAGAGAGGTCCAGCTCCAAATCATATGCCTGGACCAAGAGGACTTTTGCCACAGCCATTTGAGGAGCGAAGAGGGAGTCCACCACCCAGATTTGCCAACCAGAGAGGTCCAGCACCGATTCAGTTTGGAGGACCAAGAGGAGCCACACCTGCACTGTTTCCAGAAGAAAATGAACCACCCTCTTCTAGATTTCATTTCCAAGGTCAGTCATCACAAGGTATGAAGCCACCCCCGAGACCACTTCTAGACCTTCCAAGCCATTCATCATCCCACCGAAAAGACACATGGGAGGAAGCTGGACCATCTTCATCCCTTTCCAATATTTCTGGACAAGGATCTGAGTCGGAAGGACAGTGGTCAGCGTCCGACTTCCGAGAAGGCAAACCCCCTGAATTTAGAGGCCAGACATTTGAAGGAAGACAGAGAGAGAGATATGAAGGAGGAAATAAAGACAAGGCTTTAGATCAGCCAGAACCTCAGCAAACAGATAATCGACAAGGTCGACCCTTTGAGGAGAGACGAAGGGATCGAGAACATGGCAGACCCTGGGAAAGAGACCGTGGCAGAAACTGGAATAGAGACAGAGACTGGGAAAGGCACAGAGACAAGGACTGGGACAAAAATAGAGACAGAAATCAAAACAAAGACAGAGACAAGGACTCAGACCGTGCTAAAGACTGGGAAAGAAACCGAGACCGAGACAGACCAAGAACCAGAGACAGAGAATCCTACAGAAGACGTGACCGAGAGCGATCAAGGAGCAGAGACAGAGATCGTGACAGAGAGAAGGACAGGGACCGAGACCGCAGCAGGGAGAAAGAGAGAGATCGAGAGCGCGATCGAGACCGCGAAAGAGAAAGAGGAAAAGATCGCAAAGATCGCAGTAAGAGTAAGGAGAGCGGTAAAGAGACGAAGCCAGAAATGCCGAAGGAAGCTCAGAAGCCAACAGAAGCAGAAGCTTCTTCTTCTACTAATCAGTCTTAGAAATGATAGATGTTCTGTTTCAATAATACATGTTTAAACCATATCGAGAACTGAGTCAGCCTCTTCTGTACATAGTGTATATTCTCACCTTTACAGAAAATCGCGATGTAAAACTAGCCTTACGAAATATAACTGACAAATGAGCAATTTTTGAACAACTGTGAATGAAAATACTCAAAATAGTGTTGAGGCAAGAACGTACCGGACTTTCACTTGCTGAATTTTGTGCATACTGTTTTTTCTTACAAAGATTCACAGCATTACCTGTACTGAAACTTTGGTTTTTTTCTACTTGCATCTTTATCTTAAAATTTCCATTTACAGTACAGAAATGGGAAAAAGTCTAAGAAGAGCATATTGCTTTTTAAGATTATAAAGTTATGTTTTCCAGTAACTTGAATTGTAATTTTATAAGAGAATTTAATCCAGACCTTAGGAGCCATACCTTTACATCTCATTTAGGTGATATTTCGGTGTCAGAGTTGTTCCTACAGCACACCACTTAAAATCCAGGAGCCCAACGGCGCCGTCTTGTGCATTTGACAACGGAAGGGTCGTGTGTATTTAGAAGGCTGCAGAAGAACAGTGTTAATAATGAATTGTGACTGACTGAGGATTTGAAAGCAGAACATTCTAAGCTTAAAGTGCACTATCTTCCTTTTTATAGACAGGGGTTTTGTGCTTCAGAATCCACCTGTTAAGTGTATAGCAAAGAAACGAGTCGTACTTCGTTGGTTTTTTCCATGAAGCTGAGGGGTTTTAAATGTCACGTTTTTACAAATCTGTAATTAAAGAACATAACAACAGTAGCACTTTTATAACCAGCAAAACTTAGAAAAACATCAGACGTGTATTTGAGAAAGGCCAAGACTAGAACTGAATTGGTACCCCAAGAACAGTAAGTTGGTTAAATAGGCCACTAAACCTGTTACGTTGATTAAATGGAATTTTTTGTTGTTGTTTTCCTTTGGTTTTGCCAAAATTTTGCCATAGACTTAAGAAATGTCCCCATTTTATTGTACTTTTCATTCTCAAAGTGTTTTGCTCCTGGAAAAAAAAACAAATCAAACAACAAAGCATCACTTTTCTTTTCTGTTAGACCCTGTTTATTTCTTTACTTTTCTTTTCGACCCCATTTAGATTTAGACCTGTAATGTATATAAACCTCCACAGCAAAAGGTGCAACTGCATTGAGCTTGAAAAGCAGACTGACAGGACTTTGTGTTGTGGTTCAGAGGGAAGATTTTCTCCACGAACTACATTACACTGCTACTTCTCTTGTATTCTTCAAGTACGCCATTCTAAAGTACGAAAGAACCCCCCACTAATTTATTTGACCGTGTAAATGAACCGTTGGGTAAATATTTTGATATTTTTATAAAAGAGTTTTGGAAATGTAAAAATGAAATGCCTCCAAACGTTTGCATCTTGAAGAGGACGTGACGAGTAGCGTGTGTCTCCTGTATCTCACCGCAGAGCTTACAGTTCAGCTTTGGAGTCCTTCGACGTCAAGGGTTTGCTGGTGGAAACGATCATCTGTATTCTGAACCCCCAGAGGAAATGTTAAAATGCAGAGGTGGTATTAAATTCAAACATCTACTACGGTGTAAGATTTATTTTATTTTTATTTTTTTTTTCTTAATGAGATGTTTCTAATTTAAAGACATACAGATAAGTATGCAAAAAGTGTGTTTGTTTAGGTTTACTTGATAGAAATTTCTGTAAATTGTATTTTATATGGCAAAATATATCACTATACATTAAAATACGGGACTTCACAGGTTTTGTTACTGTAAGTAGAATAAACATCTACAAAGAACCATTGCTCCTTAAATCTGTATATTGTTTTCTACCTATTGCTACTTCTCAACGAGCCACAGGAGACCAGCAGTGCACGGATTTCATTTTCTCATTAACAATTGATGGTCAATTGTAGGCATTTAAAAAGTTTGTGAAAATCTCTGCTTGTGATTTTTCTCTCAGGACTAAAACATCCACAATTTATTGTTAATGGGAATTGGGAAGTTTGTAGATTTTGCACCAAAAAAAAAGAGTGAAATTAATTTAGGTCGGCGTTGAAGCTACGAAAACCTCTTGTTTCACACCATTTCTGGACTTTAGATTGTTAAAGAACTAGATGTGTGGCTTTTTATCTTCTAGGAAACACTCCTGGCACAGAGCGGGTGGGAGAATCCGGTCACGATTCAGTAAATCCATCCTCCCCCAGATGGAGCAGCAAAAAACCAGCAGCATACAGACAGACACTAACAAATCTTTTATTTCTTTTAAACCACAGCTTTATATACTTTATAATGACCTGACCTTGGATTTTGCAGCGAGGCTCGCGTGATCCTAGGCTGAAAAAAACATAACAATTTAGCTCAATTTACAAGACTAAAAATAGTACTGAATTCTTACGCGTTGCAAGAGATAGAAAAATAAACAGTTCTCTGGCTTGGTTCAAACATTTAAGATGAAAGAACTTGCCATTTTGAGCTTTGTACTAAGCTAAATTAACATTCCAGTCAGTGTTTTGCTATTTTTTTTATGTAAAAGCCTCTGAAAGTTCTAAGATAAATACAAGCAGGAAGTTTATTCCAGCTACAACAGACTGTAATACTCCAACTTTATGCACTCTAAAGGATGCAGAAGGATTAGAGAAGGGAAATGTGTACTGTGTGTGCTTACACATCATTTTAAAATGCCATAAACAAACTTTATTTCTTTTAACCTCCTGAAGGAAATAAGGATTTCCTTAAGTATTGAAATAGGTTGGGGTTTTAATTATTATTTTACTTTATGAGCTTGAAGATTTTGAACCTAATTTTCATTGCCTTTCATGCCCTTTTCATGCCTTGTGCACCCTGGCTTGTGTCTAGAAGGTGTCTGCTGTGATGGGCACCTGGTTTAGGTACTGAAATACGTAACTCGAGGCGGATACATAATGTACAGACAACTGCTGAGGAGCGGGAGGTGCCAGCCTGGGAGAGAGCGGCTCTGTTCCGATGGTCTCCACGGGGGACACTTCATGTCCAAGCCCATTTGCATGAAATCATGTGATTATACCCCAAGTCTAGGGGAAAAAAGGAGGTTTTTAAGGGGCTTTGGATTAATTTTCTATCAGATACGTGTTTTTAAACTGGCAAACTGCTGTTTATCATTTAGTGCCTTAAGCCACCGCTAGGAAACCCAGGGCCAGGGGTGTGCAGGGGATGGAGGAAAGAGCCTCCTGCCTCCAGTGCTTCACAGCAGCTCGTTTGGTGGGGGAAAAAAGAGGTGAAAAGGGAAAAGCCCGTGCCCGGCAGCAAAGAAACAAACCAGTGGTGTGCATTTCAAACCAGTGTGGATTTATTTTTAACTCCTCTTACAATTTTCCTTCGTACTGTGCTGGGGGTCGCTGGCGAGATGACCGAAGCAGGACCCGAGTCAGAGGGAAAGCTGACGGACGTGACATGTCATCAACCATCTGTCAGGACCCCAGAGCGTTGCCCAAAGTGGTGTGGGGGAGATTTTTGACATACTGGGAGTGATTTACACCAGACACAGCTGCCCATCTGCAGCCCTTGTGCGCCAGAGCAGCTGAGCTCAGCCCTGCTCCGAGAACAACCTCAACTAATACAGCTGTCTCCTGTGGGCTGCTGAATTCCTAAGCCTTGTGGTGGTGAAAACCCCCTTCCCTGTCGGGTTGGCGTGTAAGGGGGAAGCGTCCCGGGGAAGAGCAGCCGCTGAACTTCCGTTTAACGGCTGGGCGGNGGTGTAGCGGGTGGGCGGGAACCAGCCCCGCCGCCTTCACACCCAACGGCGAAGCGAGGCCCGAGGACGGGACCTGGCGATTCCCCGGAACGTTTCCGCTGTTTCCTCAAGGGCCGGGGCTCCACAGCCCGAACAGGACAGAACAACAGCCCCGGGGACTCGGCGGGAGNCCCTCAGGAGGGGGCCGGGTGTGGGCAGCTGAAGCGAGTCTGTGAGCAGCTGCTGGGAGGGGTTGGCCTGGGCTCGGAGCGGGGGCAGCCGGTTAAAGTGGCTGGTACCTGAAGATCAGGAGCTACCGAATCAGTACTGAGTGCAATTTCTTATTTATTTATTTTATTCCTTTAATTTATTTCGGTTTTTTTTATGGATAGTACTGGTAATTCTTGCAGGTTTGATGGTTTACGGTGGGAGGAGACACTGGTAACAGTAGGTTCACTGTAGTCATGTCAGGATCAGCCCCAGAGGAGCCTCAGCCTTCCATTCCTCAAAGCACAGCTAGTGTTCCTGCTCCTGCTCCAGTGGCTGTCGGACCTGGAGGCTCAAGTGACGTTTCCCTTGGTGAGCAAAATCTTAGCTTCACCACCACAGACGTCAGCCTGGTGGAGCTGATGGAAATTGAGTATACTCAGCTGCAGCACGTACTGCACTCACATATGGAGGCACAAGCTGGTGGAGCTGAAGTGGAAGCTAAGCTCGGTTCTTTCTCCTTGCCTGGTAATTCTGCAGACCCATCTCTGCACCAGACCTCACCGAACATGGGTCAGGAGGGGTGTTCATCAAACAGCTTGGGGAACCAGGCAGTTTACCCCGTTATCTGTCAGTCAGGGTTACCCCCTGACAGCAGTTTGCTAACTTCAAACCCACGCTTGGGCTGTGCTGACTTTCAGGAGCTCAGAATGATGTTAATTAGTGAGTCTAACCTCCCTTTGAACCAAACAGATAGAACACCTAACTCTGTAGAAGTCCCAGGACACAGTTTAGTAAAAGTTAAACATGATGAAAATTCTGTTGGGACGAATAAAGGAAACATACTTGTTGAAAATTCGGCACTGGCACCAGAGCCTAGACCTAAATCTGCAGTCAGAGTTCGGTTGGAAGACAGATTCAACAGCATCCAGACAGAAAACCCCAGATGTCAAGACCCCCAAGAATCTGGAGTAACTCTTAACAAGTGTGTTGCAATTAATTTTAGTTTGTGTTGTTAAACTCTGTATCATCATACAGTTCAAAACTGATTTGCTAAACCAAACCTAAGAACAGTACATGTTTTAAACCAGGAGAATGATGGCTTGGGCTTTATTAAACTGCCCATCCAACGTGGCTGCAACTCCACTGCCCTCAGATTCAGCCCTTCTCTGAATTGCAATAATGATACAGCACATAGTTCCCAAATTCATTACTTCACAACTTTATTCTTGATAACAACGTGTAATGCAAATGAAGGAGGGAGAAGAACATCAACTAGTTTTAACATGCTGGTTTGCTAAAAGCAAAGTCGATTTTTGATCATCATAATAAAAGATTAAGAGCAATTGATAAGTGGTATAACGTGGAGGCCTGACTCTGGGGAGAACTTAGAGCAAAAAAATACTGTTGTACAATCTGGCACCGTAACTGTTAGTGTGCTGATAAAACATTTTATTCAGGCATAAAGCTGAATTGTTACTGCTCAGAATAATATCCTTTCCTAGCTGATTTTTCTTTCATCCCTGAAGTTGGCAGTAAGGCATCGATTGCAGTATACAGTAAATGAAAGTGGCTTCTTGGTGATAGTTACTAGAATTATGTCTAACTGTAATTTTTTTTCTGCATTCATTTTCAAGTGGTCTGATACATTTTCTGTGTTTTGTTTGGTTTTGGTTTGTTTTTTTTTAAGTTTAGTAACATTGATTCGACAGCCCTCGGAACTGGTGGGTGTTCCTCTTCACCAGCAAGAAAACAAGTGTGCTGCATTTGGGAAAGACAAGACAGCATCTGCCACGCCTGCTTTACAGTTCACCTACCCCTTGTTTACCATGAACGCCTGTGCTGCTGCTGGAAGTGCTAATCCTGCACAAGCACAGGTAGGTAAAAGACATTTACCCCTAGTTGTACTCCACCCATTTCAAATCCTAATGGTGTTAACCTCGTAGGTGCGGGGTACTTCTGAAGGGTTGTGTTAAAGTGCAGCTTGGTTTGAATAGGGACGATCAGAATGGTCTGTAATGCAGTTTATTCTTGTGCTAATCTTTAAAACCTTTAGTCAAATAAATCGTGTGGCACTGGCAATAATGTTCATCCAGGGATACATAGAATCTTTTAGATTAAACAGGAAGATTTAACAGCTGATGGAATCCAACCATCCCCCAGCACTGCCAGGGCACCACTGACCCCTGGCCCTCAGCACCACAGCTCCACGGGGGGCTTGGAAACCCCTCCAGGGGTCACGGGGACCCCCCCCTGCCCTGGGCAGCCTGGGACAGCCCTGGACAGCCCTGCAGGGCTGGGGGGNTCCAGCCCCTCCAGGTCCTGCTGGGAGTGAGGGGCCCAGAACTGAAACCATTGCTAGAGGTGCAGCCTCACTACTGCTGAGCATGGAGTGACAAGATCAGTAATGATCAGCAGGCCATTAGATTTCTTACTAGAAATACTTCGTTTTGTTTTCTTGAGTTTATCAGCACATCATCAGCTCCATCTACACAAGACAGGGAGGCAGTACCATTTTCCGTGGTTCCTTTCTCTCTAATTCATTTTGATGAAGCAAGAATGACAGCATGGCACTGGAAAATGTCTGAGTTATCCCCAAACGATTCCATTCATCAGTCTGTCAAACTCCCAGGCTTGTGTGCAGACATAGTTGGGATTTATTCTGATACAATGCATTGAATCCCAGGGCTAAAACTTAAATTAACATGAAGATATCAGAATAGTGTCATTTTTATGGTATATTGTCCTCAAAACTATTTCTTTTTTGGTTTTCACAGACTTCTGGAACTTCTTGCACTATTTTGGAAGCTGCCAAACATCAAGACTTTGGGATACCCAGGACACTGTCTTTCTGCTATCAGGAGATTGAATCCACAAAACAGACAGTAGCTGCCATGAATAAAGCTTTGCCTGAGGAAGTCTGGATTAAAGTTGGAGGTAAACCATTTATCTTCTTTTCACTGAGCTTTCTCTTGGCCTTCAAATCTAGAATATTTTCTAAATTTGTGCATATTCTAGAACAAACATGAATTTAGTGACTTACGTGGGGTGTGGGTTTAATGTCTGAGATGTGCTACAGACAATGCAGGACTAGATTTCACTGCCTGTGAGCACAGTGAGGCTTGCAAAATTGTTCAGCACTTGCATCTTGAAATGAGAGAACCTGAGCTGCAAAGTGCCTTTGAGAATCTGGGCCTAGAGTAAGCAGCTGGCTTCTTCCTACAGGTTTTGATCCCAAAGTTGATAGAACAGATCCAGTCAGTATCAAACTGAAGAACATTTAAGGACTGCCTCAAATGCTCCTCAAAGGCAGGCACGAGCCCCGTGGGTTCTGTGAGGAAAGAGAAGCTGGGTGGGTTCTGACTCAGGAAGCAGTGCCCTGGGGCTTCCGAGGGACGTGTGTTGCTGTAAGAGCCAGTCTAGGTTGGCAATAAAGCCTCAAAGATTCTTCCACATAAATAAAGTGACAAAGAAAAACCCCAAATGTTTCCTATGATCAATATTTTCAGTGATTACTGAGAGAGTTACAAATAGTTTCTTCTCCTCTTTGTTTTTCCAAGAAGACACCATATGCAAGCAAGCGCTGAACAGAAGGAGTTGCAGCCGAATCAGCCCCTTGGATCTCAACACGGATCGGAAACCTCTGGGTGAAATTCAGAACCTGCGTGCTGACAGCCAGGGCATTGCCTTGACCCCGAGTCCCTGGCAGGCAGCACAGGCTCACTCAGGTATGCAGGTGCAGAGTGGCTCACAGGACGGCATCGCCCAGCGGAGAGAAAGGCACAACCGCCTGGAGAGAGACCGAAGGCGAGTTCTGTGAGCAGCGGCGACGCGAACCTTGTGGAGCCTAAAGTACTGATACTGCCCCTCTTGTTACCCAGGCTAAAAATGTAAATCTGACAAGAAAAAGCACGGCAGGTGGTGAGGGTTTGGCGTTTGTGAGAGGAAAAAGAAATGTGTCTGTTTCCTTATGGGCGGCTTTGTTGTATATTTCAAAACATTTAACCCGTTCTATAAAGTAACTTGCACATTACCTGAGTAACACAGAGCTTGTAACAAACCTAAAGACATCCCTAAAGCCCATGCTTTGTAGCTCACGTGAGTAGTTCTCCTTTTCTCCTTTTTCTCCTCCCTTCTCGCCGTCCTTTGATCACTTTTTGCCTTCGCCTGCAGGCGCAGAATCCGGGCGTGCTGCGATGAGCTGAACCTCCTGGTTCCCTTCTGTACCGTGGACACTGACAAGGCAACGACGCTGCAGTGGACGACTGCGTTTCTGAAGTACATTCAGGAAAGGCACGGTGATTCTCTGAAACAGGTTTTACTTCTCATTTCATTGTTGTTTGTGATTAAAAAACTGTGATAAGTTTTGAAGCGCCGAAAGCCCATGAAGGCCCCCGACTGCGTCGTTGAGCCTTCCTTGCTATTTTTATTTCTGATTCTTTTTAATAGCTGGTCCAGTTCAGCAGTGTGTTATCAGAGGCTGGCCTCAGGCTGGCCTTTCAAAACTGATTTTAAAATGGGTATTTTTTTAGTTAGCCCGTTTCCTGAGCGTGATACTGTCTGGACAAGAAGATAGAACTGAGGCCCTCTTCAGTCATTCCTCATCCCTGTTAATTTTCTCTGTTGCCCACTTATTTCACAGAGTTGGCTTCTAGTTAGTGTTCATCACCTGGTAGTTAAGTGCTGGGGCTCCCAGCTACGTGCCCACTCTGTCTCCAAGTGGGCACGAGCAGTAAAGCTTTACGTGCCCTAGAAGCAGCTCCCAGGCCACCAGCCCAGGATTTGCAGCCCCAGAGTATTTCTGGCTCTGCTGAGTATCTTAGGAGAGCAGATGGAGTGTGTAGAGTACAACCTGCTTGTCTAGATACTGCTTGGGCCCCTCAGCACTTCCTATTAAAGATGGTTTATTTCCCCCCCCCCAAGAAACATAAACAAAACCATCCTACATCTACATTAAACATAATTTATTTTTTATATTTTGATTTTTAGGAATTTGAGACTGTCTTCTGTGGTAAAACAGGCAGGAGAGTAAAAATAGCAAGCTCAGAGTCGTTTGTAACGTGTCCAGTGCAGGAGACCGCCCATGGCTACGGAGACCAAGCAGTCTGAACAGACCACCCTGAGTTGTGTGATGATTGTGGCCAACAGTGGCCCCAACTGGATTTTATCTTCTCCATTTACACACTGGCTGTGAATTGTAAAAATATAGAAATAGAGCTTTAAAGAAAACATTCTTTATTCAAAACAGAAAGGAAAGTTAACTACCAGCACTAGAAACCTAGGCTCTGTTAAATGGGCTTTGGGAGCAGGAACTACAAGGAGATGTCACTAAGTATTTTTCCCCTTTAGTTATAAAAAAAAATGTTCTTTTTCTGTTTGTTGTTCTGCTTTAAGGTTTTTTTTGTTGGCTTTGTTTTGATTTTTTTTAAATAAAGATGATCCAGTGCTGTTAAGAGTAGAGCATCAGCCTGTTCTGTTGTTTTAATGACTAGATGCAAATATAATTGTCAAGTATAAAAAGAAACTAAAGTCAGCATATTAAAACTCTTATTTTTTTCCCTTTAACATCTTAAAGGTTGGAGTGATTAAGTGACCATGTGCCTAGTTTCTAAACTGTGCTGATATTATGAAATTTACATTTGCAGACCTGTTTTTTGACAGACCCAGTCCTGAAAAGTACCAAAATGGTTTCAGCCTTTTTTTAAATACAGAACTATTTTCAATGTCTATCACTCACCTGCTCAACGGGTTCCTGGAGTCTCTCTTTAGTCCAAGAGTGGTATATAGTAAACTGTAGATTACTTAAATGCACAAACTCTTTCCCTATTTAAAGCTAAATATATCTCCTGTGTTCAGAGGCTTGTAGGGCAGCAGTAGAACAGAGTGGGAGCTGAGAGGGGGTTATTAATTTTTTAAGAGATGATGCAAGCAGGTTTTAAAGTGCAGAAGGCTCTCCCCAAACAACTACTGTTTGAAATCACAGATATGGACAATTTTCCAGCAATTTATTTCCAAACAATCCTTGTAAAACCAGTTCTGAAAAAGGGAATTCAGCTGGGTTAATGTGAGGTGTAGAACGACACTTACAACATCACAAAGAAAAGGTAAAAAAAATCTCCTTTTATTTTTACAACAGCTCATACAGGTGGATTCAGCTGGGCTTCAGAAGAGCATCCTTCCTTCCTTGGAGCTTTGGTCACAATTCCTGTGCAAATAGCTTAAGTAGAGGTCGTGAAAATGCTGTTATTTTATTGCATTTGGTATCACATGGAAATAGATAAACCCCTCTCCCCTGTAAATTAAAACAGATACATGACACCTCTTGCAGAACTGGATTGCCAGAGGCTTTTCCATTTACTGGTCTTGGCAAATACTCCAGGTGCAATCTGAAAACTGGGAACTGACAGCACATCCATAAACTCTGGGCTTTCCTTAGGCCAGAATCTTAAGATACCTGATTTCCACTGATGGAAGCAGCAGTTTGGTGCCCGAATACCTTATAAAACCAGACAGATCTTGGTGCACAAACCTGCATCACTGAAGTCAGTGGGAGCAGCACTGAGGAATTCAACTGACAAGGCTCAAAGTGGTGCTCTTTAGTACACAGAGAGGGGGTGAGGAGAGAAAGGAACAACACTTCCTCCTGCTGGTCTCTTGAACAAAGGGAAAGTGAGGTGGTTTTAGCAGTAGAAATTTGGGAAGATAACTGGGGAGAGGAAAAAAAATAGTCATAAAGCATCTTTAATTAAAGTTTTCATCTGATGCTTTCTTTCCATAGAACTGTAGCAAAGTCTCCACTTAACATAAGGAACATCTGTCCATTTATCACTAGGAGGATTCTGTTTTCTTACAATGCACTCTTTATTTAAATTATTCAGTCACTTCTCCACTTCTTTTACTGCTGTTTTATGACTTTTTGGAAGTTGATGCTCCCACAGCTCCCATGCAGGCCGACGTGTCACATATTCCCGGCGTTCCCTGCGCCCCGATGGCCCCAGGAGTACCAGGATCCCCTGGATGACCAGGCTCGCCCTGAGCACCATCACGACCATTTTTAGTGATTCCAGGTACACCAGGTGGTCCTAAACAAAAAAAGGGGAAGAAAAGACCACGAGTGAGTTCCTTCCCTTCATTTTTAATGTGTGTATATGGATGTGTTACATTGAGAGTTGTGAAAACTCTTTACAGGCTTGGTAGGGCCTGTTGAGTACAAGGTGTTAAATAAACTTAGTCTGAAGCTGGAGTCTCCACGGTGGGTTTTGGTTTTAGCTTCTTGTTATTGCATTTTTCCTTCAGATGCCAAAAAGAATTCCCCAAACCACCCGATTTCTGCAACAGCAACCTGCTCAGGTTTTCCAAACCACTGTACAATCCTGTCCCCCCCGGGGCAGATCTATTGGGTGGTCTAAAAACCTGCATTTCTGTCTTAGAGATGGTGCCTGGATCTTTTTATTTGTGCAAATAATGAATTCTAGCTACTGTCGAGCTCCTTACAAATGCTCTTGGTATCCAGTATGTGAATTAGCCTCTTTTCACAGGCTTTTGAAGCCATTTATGGATTAATGCAATCATTTTAGGGATTCATTTAAGACATCTGGGTTATAAATATTCTGGGTTTATGAAAATAGCTATGGAGCCTGCACCTTAATCATGGTACAGATGGAATCACTAGGATTTTACCTGCAGCTTTTCTAAAGAATATTCTTGCAGGTTTCTAATAAATAGTCATTAATTTGCAGCAATTCATCTTTGAACCTTTTGGTAACGGATTCATGACTTCAGGAACTGGGATGGTAGCCAGGGGCAGAGCAGTAACACTGCTACCTCCCACAATCACAACAGTAGGAAGTTCTGTTTGTTTCTGGTAAAATTAAATAATGTCCCCAGTTACTCTTGTTTGAGCCAGAAACAGGAACTGAATTTTGGAGGCCTCCAGCTGCCCGTCCGGGCTGCAGCATTCCCTTCAGGAAGTCATTGAGCAGAGCATCAAAAAGATCCCTTTGGGAATGGGCATGAGCCTGGTGCCTTAATCTGGAGCCTCCTGGGTGTTCCACACCTTTGAATGAACGGATACCTGACCTGTTAATTAACTCCTTAGTTACTGCACACTGAGTAGCACTGAACAGAGTAACCTCCAGACACCGGCAGCCCCCTGGGAGCCCTTAAGAAGGCTCTGCCTTCCTGATCTATAAAAGCTCCTGACTTTTCACAGCCATTAGCTGAAGAGCAAGACCAACTGAAGAGCCTGGCTGTCCCAGCAGCCTTTTCTCACAAGCATTCTCCAAAACAATTAGGACTAGACAGGAGTGGTGTGAAGAGGCGATGTGCTAATCAGGTTCTGCTGTTCAGACTGTACCCACAGGAAAAACAACCCCTCTGTCACAACTGCAGGGCCAAAGTGAGGCTAAAACACAGCCATCAATACCCAGAGCTGTCCCTCCCTGGCCTTTAGTCGTGGTTTGTGACATTATTTGCACAGCCTTACCCTGAAGTCCTTGGTCGCCGTCGGGTCCATCGATACCTTGGCCAACGGGTCCTTTATCTCCCTTCTCACCAGAGTCACCTTTAATCATAAACAGACAATTTCAGCAAGGAGTTGTGTGCTGCAGCTGGATCCAAGGACAGGAAGGGGAAAGACCAAGAGAAGCTCAAAGTGCTCAGGACATTGCTGGGATCTTTGCTTTGCTCCATCCCTAAAGATGCACAACTGGCCACTAGAGTCCTACCTGCTGCCCAGAGCCTGACCTGTCCTCCTCTGCTAAAACCAGGTACAGTTTGCCATTTGGTTACAGGCAAAAAAGAGAAGCAAAGGTTGGCCAAGCTCTACTTACCTCTGGGACCAGGATCACCAAGTTCTCCTGTTGGCCCTCTGTATCCAGGGGGACCACGGGGACCAGGATGCCCAACGCTTCCGGTAGCTCCAGGAGGACCTGGGGGACCAGCTGGGCCAGGACGACCGGTCATTCCAGGAGACAGGGGCTTTCGAAGGTTAGCAGCTAACTGTGCAATTTGTTCTGGAAAGAACAATCAAGAACCACGTGTCCAACCTTGCCACTCTTCCCTTGGCTGCTCCTTGGCTGCCACCAAGTGAGCAGCTGAAGAACCTGGCAGAAAAGTGGAGCCCTGTGCTCGGGCAGACCTCTTACTGCTGCTGGCAGGAGGGAAGGGTGACCTGAGGGGACAGCTTCACTGGTGGCTTTTGGGGTTTTTTAACATCTTCACAGAGGGAGATTTTGGTCAGCCATTGCTGCCTCCCATTTCCTAAACCACTTTTAAAACACCTCAGGGAGTCTAGAGAAAGACACTTAAAGGAAGGTTTCTGAAACAAGCTTTCAAGAGCTTAACTTCATCCCAATGTCAGATGTAACCTCTAAATGCAGAAGAGTGACCTTGGAGAGAGCAGAACACTCCTCAGCAGCCCCGAGCCCTGCCCGTGGGCCATGGGGTTCAGAATGACACGGGTTAGGACAGACACTGTCACCAGTGCCTGCAGGACACCTGCACCCAGGCTGCTCTCAGCACACCCTGTGTTGCCGTGACGAGTCGGTTAAAAATACTGACTTACAGAAGTGAAAGACATTCCAAGCCAACGAGGTGACCTCCTGAATAACTTCCTTACATTAAATCTCAACATATTTTTTCTTCCCAAGTCAAATAACAGACTTCAGGAGTCATCTTCTGTTCAGAACCTACTCCTTTTCAGCTACAGCTGGTGATTACAGTCAGTTTTCTCTCTGATACTCACCATTTATCATCTCCCCACAGAGTTCTCTTATATGTTGTTCACTGGCCTCTTTGCCCTGCAATTAATAGAAGAATCACACAACCCCCATTATCAACACTGCTCCCTGACAGAAGCTTCAGGACACAAACCACCTTCCCAACAGCTCACTGAGAAGAACGGGATCCTGCATCATGAGGAGTGGGCTTTTTTTACTCTCCTCTTCCAAAGGCTTTGGTTCAGAAGCTCTGTCACTCTAACAGCAGAGATTAATTGTAATGTTATGTCAGATCTTTCATCTGGAGGGTTTTTTTTTGCCTTTTCTGAATGATGAAACGTGAGCTCTGGACCAAGAGAGGGGTCTAACATTGGAAACAGGGAATAGAAGTTGTATTTTTAAATGACCAACTTCGGACTCTTGTAATGAGCACAGGGATTTACAGCCCGTTCCCAGGGACACAGATAATCTGTCCACGTATCAGTGTGAGAGGGATTAATTCTGCAAGACCTGCATCCTGTGGAGCATCAATTCTGAAGCTTGCAAAGTGTTCATCTGAAGCAGGTAACACTCACAGGAGGCCCAGGTTTTCCGACGACGCCAGGAACGCCTTGTTCCCCCTGATGGCCCATGGGCCCTGGGTGTCCTGGGATTCCTGGTGATCCAGCTGTCCCATTAGGCCCTTGGACACCTTTTGGACCAAGTTCTCCTCTTTTTCCTGGCTGTAATGAGGAAGGAAAAACCCACTGTGACTGTCATAGATTTTATAGTGTGACCATGAAGCAAACATGCTTCTAGGAAATGACACCAGAACGTAGTTGATGGAGATACAGCATCAAAGGACACAGTGAGCATGTTTACTCCCAAAGCTTTTGAGACAGGAGCCCCCAGTACCTGACCCTTACCTCTCCTTTTTGGCCAGGGGGACCAAAGGGACCCTGTTAGAAAGAAAAAGGAGACCAGTTTCAGCCCCAGCACACCAGGGAGAGGACACCTGATGCCAAGACCTGCTCCAGGTACCAGTGCTGAACACAGAGCCAACCTGGGCACTTCTTGAGATGGCCCAAACCCCACCCTGGGCAGGGCAACAGCAACCGCTCTGAGGAGTAAAATGAGCAATGAGTCCTGACAAGCTACAGTTCTGCAAAGGCCACGGTGGCTCTGGTGCTTCTGAAGACAAGTGGAGAGCTGATACACACCGTGGATATGTGGTGGAGAGGCTTGGGTTGCCTTCTTTTCACAGCCAGCAGAGCTGGAGCTCTGGGACAATTATTTCTGACTATATCAAAGTTCTTCACACATGGTTCTCTAGACCCATCTGCTATTGAGGAGTACTTCCTAAATTTAAGACCACCTACCAGTTCTCCTTTGTCACCTGGGAGGCCATCTGCTCCAGCAATGCCCTGAAAGAGAGATACCAGAATGAACACTGCACTTACTGGTGCACGGGGATTATTTTACAACGATGCTCCCTCTGAGATTTGGGAAACTCCAGCTCCCAAGAGAGATGAGGGCACTTAGCAGCTTCTACAGCTGAACCCCACAGTAGCTGTTCCCCTGCTGACAGTGGCATTTGTGGTGCAAGGCAGCTGGCAGGAGGGCCTGGTGCCCTTTGCAACAAGCTGGTACTTGGATGAAAGGCTGAATTCCTACAGATGACAACCCTGATGAGGTGGCCACGGAAGACATCCACAGGCTGGCACTGGCATTCTGCCTACAGGGAATCTAAATTTCCAGTTACCCAGCTCTGAGTCTCACAGAAGATGTGGCTTTGCAATGACAGCTGAATGTTCAGTGTCCAGTGGAACTGTGCCCTCTGGGCTTCCTCAGCAGAGTCCCCTGCAGAACAGCTTCATCCTACCCTTAACCAGAAGTAATCCATCCCTTGCTGAGGACCATCCCTCTCCACTCTCACTGGGAACCATAACCTAAGAGCAGCTAAAGCTCTGGTGACATTCATTTTACAAGCTGTGACAAGGAGCATCAAGTTGCTGATCATCCCCACTGAGCCACCAGCAGCGTGAGCAATTCCAGCATCACCAGGGAGGACAAAAACCACCCCAATTTGCCTCTGGCAGCCGTGCGGGCAGCGCTGCCCACGCCAACACCCCACACCATGGCTGGCTCACCACGTGGCAGGTGGCCTGATGGTGACAGGAAAAACAGGACCAAAGAGGGTACTGCTGCTGCCTGCTCCAGAATATTCCCATCTGAGGGAGGGAAACCAGTTTGTGCTGTCAAAGGCTGCACCTCAGGTACAGTTTAAATGCCTCTGCTGACTACAGCATGGAAGTTACCACTTACCTGGCTACCTTTGGGACCAGGAACACCCGTAGGACCCTGAGAATAAGTAAAAGAAAGAAGGCAGATGAGCTCAAACTGTGATTTTTCCTGTGAATTCCCGGTTCGGTCACTCATTCCACTCAGCCAGGGGTTGGGAATTGGTCTCCCAGCTGCCAAGCTGGCTGCTCCAAATCTCATTCACACCTCTTAGAAACAAGAAGGAATTGGAAGCGTCCCTGCTCGCTTTGAGGTGCTCTCTGCAGTCACTGCCTGGTGGTGTAGGACAGTTCCTCAGGCCTCTTGCTGTGCCAGCGACAGCGCCCAGCAGCTGCCAGGCCAGGCAGCACCTCCCAACTCTTCTGCCCACCAAGTCTTCAGCCAACCAGACCAGAGAGACTCTTGATACCACTCCCCTCCTGCCTGGCACAGGTTTATCTAAACTGGCCTGTTACATACAGTCCTGGTTTGCTTCTGCCCCTCTGCTTCTCCTCTTTGTCATCTCACTGCCATTGCCATCTCACTGCCATTGCCATCTCACTGCCATTCATTGCCATCTCAGTGCCATTGCCACCTCACTGCCACGACCAACCCAGCAATTTTACAAGTTCACAAAGCAGAGGATGAGGTCCAGCTTGAGGCTGTTCCCAGATCAATTTCTGCCTTTGACACCTGACAGCAGGAGACTGAATTTACTCACGGTATAAAATGGACAGGACACTTTTGTACCCCAAGGACATAAAGTCAGGATGGTTTTTTGGGGCTTTATTAGACTGTCAGTTTTCCTGGGGACTTAGAGTTAAGTTTACTCCTGATTCTGAGATTCACAAAACAATACAGCCACAGGAATAAAATCTATTGAGATGATGAACTGATTATCAGCCTGGGAATAATTCAGACAACCTCAAACATCCTTCCATCTCTACCTGGCAGTCACCAAGAGGACAGGAGACCTGCTATTCATGACAGCCCTGTTCATGACTTTGGGTCCACAGAGCAGAGACAACAAGGAGTTCAAGAGAAGCCCAGATTTGGTCTCTCTACTGCAAAATCTACGTGGGAAATCCAACTGTTTTACCCTTCAAACAGGATTTCTACAGCACATTCATCAGTCTGGCCTCTGCAAAGTGATCTTTTCTTAATAACTAGATCTGGAGATGGCTCAGCAGGGCACGACCTTCGAGGAGGACACACACCTAACCAGGGTGAGTCATTTGGCACAACCCAAGCACTGACTAAGTTACAGAAGGGGCTGGGGGCTGGGATTTCTATTAAAGAAAACATAATTCTCAGCAAAAGAGAGAACAGCAAAGGTGACAGATTCTTTTCTGAAAATTACCGTCGAGATTTACACCCCCAACTTCAGGGTCCCAAGGCTCCAGGAATGTTTATGGCAACAAAACCCATTTCAGTCACCAAAGACCGTGTCCTGTGAGGAGCACTCCCTTCAAGGAAAGCTTAGCCCAAAGGATTTTGATTCAAAACTCTGATTTACAGCAGCAGGAATTCCTAGAATGAGTGACAGGACTTCAGGACCCACCGGCTGGCCTCGTGTTTGCATCTCCCAAATCAGTTGAACACAACCAACATTTTTTGCCAAGCATCTAGTGATGCCAGTATGGAGCTGAGAGAGGCACTGCCCCAGGGGCTGTTGGCATCCAGAATCCTCAGGAATTGAATCATAATAAAAATCCATAGGAAAAATCATTTGCCTACTGCTACCTCAGTCAGCAGTAACAATGAAATGCTCCCCCCTCCAACACCCCAATAACGTGGTTTATGTATCTTCTCTTTATCTCTTTTATCTCACAGACAAATGCACCAAACCTCTTGGATTCTTTGATGGCAGAAAGCAGACTCCCTGCTATGCTGGTTTGTATTTCTGGCCAGGGTCAGTCCAAGGACTTTTGCACATCAGCACCTTTTCACTCGGGCTCGCAGGGATAGTTTACAATTTACAATGAGAAAAAAGCAAGCCACAAGTGATTTCAGGAGTGGGGTGGGTTCAGCTGCAGCAGGGAGGGTGTAACCACGTCCAGCTGTATTTGCAGTTCCCTCTCTGCACCTCAGGACTGGTTGGCAGCAAAACCAACCCCAGGCTGGGTGGGCAGAAAAGCGAGCCCGGGGCAGGATCCGCTGCGCTCTTCGTCCACCCCCCAGCAGATGCCACCACCCCCAGCAGCAAACACCATCTGTTTAAGCTAGAGAGACACAGTCTGAGCCTTTAGGAGCTTTCCAGCCCAAATCACGTGCCCAGGAACACGCCTGGAAGTCCCCAGTGGTGACTCTGCAGCCCTCGCTGCTGTCCGCACGGGGGAGGACTGCGGGCACACGTGGCTGCCACCAACACCAGTGGGACTGGCTGGGCTGGTGGAAGTCACTCCGAGTACTTGTTGGAGGTGGAAAGTCTCCAGTTATCCAAACCTGCGACCGCTCACTTTCCTGGGAAAGCTGGTAAGGAGCTGGGGTGTTAAGAAACAATCAACAATTAGATCTTAGAGTAGTGATGCTTCACTTCAGGGCCAGAAATAGAGCCCAGAATCATTGATGTTTTGCTTTAAGCATAACATTTGCCCTCCCTCTGCTCAGAGCAGCTCTCTGGATACCAGGCTGCTCTGTGCAGGGGCCTCTTCCCCTCTCAGGGTATATTTTTCACCGTAGCAAAGCCCTGAACGCCTCCAGAGCCCCCCCAAGCTCCACAATAACCCTCCTGTTTCACACTTCCAGGCTCTCTCAGTCTGAGGCTTTTTTAACCCTGCCTGGAGCCAGCACAGAAGGGTCTTTGTGAAAGCCCCACGGTGCTGCTGCCATTGCTTACACAGAAGCTTCACCTTAAAGCTGGAGTCGAGGGAGCCGGGGAACACACGGCTCCTGTTCTGCAAGCCCCCAGCTCGTGCCATTCCCTTTGCCCCACTGGCTTTTAAATGAGAATGAATTCATTTCAATGAAGAGTCACATTTAGCCTGAGGTGTGGGGCCCAGGTTTGCTGCTGTTCAGAAAGAAAATCATGGAGCAAACTCTAAAACATCCAGAAAACCTCAATGAGCATCTGAGCAAAAAAAGAAACCACACGAAGCAGGTCTCCTGTGCTCAGGGGGAGCATGGATTTGGTGGAATCAGCACACAGAGCAGGGAAAAAACCTCACAGTTGTCTGTTCTGGCCAAGATAGGATCTCAAAGACTCTTCTAAACAATCCATCCTCTAAAAAAAGTGTGACTTTCTGAACTGAAACAGAGGGAAGGACAGAACTGAAAGGACAGGATGCACAAAGCCTGCTGCCTGCCAGAGGGTCGGGCACACAGCAGCTTCAGGGGATGGACTCAAGGTACCCACCTTCTACCAAGCCTACTCATGTTTGCTGAGCTGACATCAGCTACACCACGTTTGGGACCCCTTGTTATACTCTGATGTATGTCTCCCAACCAGGAATTAGTTAGAGATGTTGTCTCCTTACCCTGTCACCCAGCTCGCCACGAATTCCAGTCGGACCAGGAAGACCAGGTTCACCACTGGCACCTTTGGGACCCTGTTAGGAAAACAAAACCCCCAAAAATGAAGGACTTGCAACCAAGTGCTGCTCCCACAAGGCAGCACCATGCACTGGGTGGTTTTCAGCCACTTTCACTGGGGAATGGAGAGTGGCTGTCAACAGCCCACTGGAGAGGGGAGGGAGAATCAGGAGAGTCCCCAGTGCAGCAGAAGGGAGAGGGGTTCACTGAAGACACACAGGCTGGGGGTGTCCAGACTGAGGAGAAATTAGGGTGTCTGTAGATAGGTCAAACTCAAACCCTTCTTTTTCAAGCAAACACTAAACATAAACTGTTATCTTCCCTGGCCTCCTGCTCCTTCTGCTGTTCTGGATTAGTAAAGGTGCCAGACTGGTGCTGGCAAATGGAAAGATGTTTCTTTCCATCACTTGTTGCCATCCTGCAGTTGTCCTGCCAGAGCTTTGCAGAAAACAGCAGCCTACCAAAACACAGTGCCTGCTGTTGGCATACTGACCTGGAAACCTCTGACTCCGGGGGCTCCCAGCGGCCCTTGAAGACCAAGTGGTCCCTGAAAGGAGAAAGAGAAGTTTGGGGAAAGAGAAAATCCAGGGCAGTCACTCGTGTAGTTAACGTGGCTCACTCTGAACAGAGGGTGGACAGTTCTGGCCCACTCTGCATTGCTGAGGAACCTGCTGAGCCACTGGAAGGTGCTGCCTGGTGGTTACTGAGCTTTGTTAATATTATTATTAACAGAATTGCTCATTTGCATATATTCATGCTTAAGAACATACCATACTCAAGATCAGTAAAGATCAATGACTGCCAAAAGCAGTAGCACGACTGAGCATGGACAATATATCCTAAAGGGGATCTGCTATCCCAATATTATGCTTTTCATTGATCCAGTTCTGCAAGAAACTACTGGAAAACACGTGCTGCACACACTTGGAAATCAAAGATGGCAATCCACTTGCCTGGGCATGCTTGGTACCAGCAACACAGGAACCAGGCAGCATTTCATGCTGTTAGTGCAGGTGCTTTGAAAAGCCCAGCTCACCAGATAGAACATGAATGTTAGCATTATTTGTTCTCTACTGAGAAAAATCACATATGCAGTAAAGATCTTGGATGGAAAAAACCCCACAAAGTGGGTAATTTAGACATTTAAATCCCATTTTGCAAATTGTCTGCTGGTAATGGATGCCGTAAGCAAACTTCTGTCACAAGCTGAACTTCAGCTGTGGCTCCTTTCACAGCCATCTCTGCTGGGTGTTAAGGGACAGAGAGTTCAAAGTGGCTGCCCCAGCACAGACTGTCCCATGGACCCGAGAAGCCAGCTGGCTACTGGGCTGCAGTGCAGGTGTGCCCCTTGTTAACATGGCAGCTCTTTTCTCCTGAGGCATTTTTCCCCTGATTGTTAGCCCTAGGAGTTCTCCCTGGTAGCTGAACATGTTTTTTTCTGGTTATCACTGAAGAGGAAATCCTCATGTGATGGGTGACTCAATGTATGATCTAAACCAGTCACCTTTAGCATAGAATCATGGAAGGGTAGAGGNCAGGGCATCACTGACAAGAGCCTGGCCCCTTCTCCTTGCCCCCCACCCTGCAGAGATTTGGAACCATTCCTCAGCTCCCCTCTCAGGCTTCTCCAGGCTGAACAGCCCCAGGGCTCCAAGCCTTTCCTCACCAGAGAGATGTTCCAGTCCTATCATCATCATCTTTGCAGCTATTCAGCAGGGACACGACCAGTAGCTGTGGTTATTCTCCGGGGTGATGCAGGGAATGCAGTAAAAGCAGGAAGCAGATGCTCCACTGAGGACCTCAGCAGATTCTAACCCACAAGTTTCCAAAAGCTGTCAGTTCTCAAAGTGAAATTAGAGCTGGAGGGGGTAGGAGGGGAACTGGTTTCCTAGGGGCTCACACCTACAAGCTCCCAGCAACATAATGCTGCTGCAGTACTGGCTGGGAGATGGAAAAGTGTGAGGAGATTCCCCACCTGAAAACTCTTCTGGTGTTGCACCGCATGGTTGGGAACTTTGGGGCATTCCCAAGCAGTGGGGAAAAGCAGTAACCACGGGGTGAGAAAGCAGCTCCTCTGCTGCCAGACTCCCCAGAGACAATACCAAGAGAGAATGTGTCCTGTTACTTTAGCCAGAGGAACCCCCATGTACTGAGCTCTACTTTGGTGTTGATTTACAAGCAGCGTTGTACTTACAGTTGCTCCTCTGGGCCCCGGCAGACCTCTCTCACCAGGATTACCAACATCACCCTGACAACAACACCAAAGTCAGACGTGCCATTTAGGAGCCACAAATCCACCCTTCCCAACCCAGTGCAGAGCCAGAATCCATTCCTGGATCCCAGGCTACTTCAATCCCAACCCCCCTGCCCTGTTGGCCCACCCACTGGGTCACACCACCTCCCCTGATGGGCTCTGACCACTTCTGCAGCACAACGGCTGTGCACAGAGCTGTCCATCTGTCCAGCTTCCATCGTGCTCACTGGGAACCCCATGGAAGAGTGGGGCTGCCTGGAGTGCTCAGCACCACGGGCTTGTGTGTGTTGCAGGCAGCACAGCAGCTACTGCACTGCTGAAAGCTTTGCTCGTGTGCAGGGAGGCAACACCAGGGCTCCAGCTTTGCAGTTTGGTTTAACCCCTGCTCAGAGCTGGGGAGAGGTGTAAATGGGGGGATACGTACTGGGATGCCTGGCTCTCCAGAGGGTCCTGCCTCTCCCATCTCTCCAGGGCTGCCCTGCAGAGAAGCAAGCAAACACTCAGTGAGGGCATAACTTCAGAGTCATTTCTGTCCTGCCTAGAGCAATGAAGGGAGGAGGGAGTTAAAACTTGGACCAGGAGAGAAAAACAGCTTTAAACTTTCATGGTTTTGAGGCCAAAATGACAAAACACTCAACAGCAAACATTTAAAGCACAGCTGGGGGGGACCCTGTACAGCCTGCCCTGGGGGCAGGGGCTGGGGAGGGCTGCCAGCCCCACGGCAGTGTCACCATATCCCAGCTCAGACTGGAGTGGACCAGTGACACAGGGATGCTTTTCTGGAGACAAGTTCAGGACACCCCATCTCCTTCATTCCTGCATCACCTTCATGCAAGGAGAAACCTTCCAGCAGCAGAATATTCACAGGAATAATGGTGTGGGTGGCCAGGGGGGATTCAGAAAGGAAAGGGAAAGAAGACATTTTTCAGACCAGCTTTGTGCTGAGCTGCTTTGTTCTGTTTGAGCTTTTCTGTCACCTCACAAGCAGGAGTCTAGGAGTAGGAGAAAAGATTCTGTGGAATCTTTTCTCCCAAAGTGTGGGAAAGTCTCCAAAAGGCAAGACAAGCTCATCCTGCTCCCCCCTGCAGATGCTCAGCCTTTTGATTCCCAAAGCTGAGGCCTGCCTTGGGACTTGGACAACAGGGGGAACACTTCCTTCTGAGGTTTACTAAGCCACTGCTGACTCTCCAGTGCATCTGCCCTGTCTTCACTGGACCACGTGCAAGAGCAGGGCCACCTCAGCCATTCCACCCAGTGCCTGCTGCTCACTGCCAGGGGAGCCCAGCCCTGGCTGAACACTGACACCATCACTTCAGGGTAAGTCCTCCCAGGGTCTACTTGGAGGCACTGATCCCCCCCTCAAAGCTTGAAAGGCCTTGATGTGACAAGTTTAGTGGCTTCCACACCAGAACCCATCATTAGAGAGATTCACTTACTGGTTCACCCTTTGAGCCTTTAATTCCTGCTCTTCCAGGCAGTCCCTGAAAAACATTAATTATTAAAGCAACATCAGAAGTTATTAAATTTGTTATTGTGATCTGATTTAATACACAAAGAGCAATGTTTGCTTGAAGCAATGGAGGATTTACATTTCTGCAGCTTTCACTGTGAAAATTATGGCTTCAATTTCCCCTTTTGTTGACTGCCCTAAGTACACTAATCCTTGAGAATGAAAACAAAGAGGAGGAATCTGCAAACAGAGCAGCAGCAGCAACATTCTGCACAGCAGAAACCTCTCTAGGGGTGTTTAAAATATTCTGTAAGACAGGAAGAAAGGAATACTTTATTGAAATAGTTGGAAGACTGGAGAGATGAAACATTTTGCCAATGAACTCGAGTGAGCCAGGGCCAGAGTTCAGGCTACTGTGGAATTATGGTCATTTGTATTCCAGATCTTACCTCCCTGCATAAGGGATGCACATCGTTGGGATGGGAAAGAGAAAAACCTCTCTCAGATTTAAATTTTCAACAGAGCCAGAGTGGCCAAAAGCCAGAGTATTCCTGTGCTAGGATTTGGTGCTACTCCAGATGTTCTCTGTTCTGTCTTTACACTGCTCCCCTGCCTGTATGGTGGGAAAAGTGCATCTCCTCTTGGTTTAAATCAGGCCCCTCTTGAGTCAATGTACAAAATGAACACCCCCTCTCCCCAGGAAGGCTCTCTTACAGAGGCCAAGCTGCTGTAGTGCCCCAGATGTGATGGTTCCTGCTGCCATACTCACAGGCAGGCCGTTTGGTCCCTTCTCTCCAGGAGCACCCATGCGAGCTGCATCGCCCTGTGGATATCAAGAGGTTAGGAGGGACCCTCTGGTACTGGGAAATGGTCTGACACAGGTAAGGGACACATTCCCAAACAGGCATTGGAATCTTCTCCCTCCCCAAGAACCTGTTGTGCCTAGAGGAGGTGGGCATGGGATGCCCAGAGCTCCCAGGTGCTCCCCACCTTCCCAGGCAGTACAGGGTCCATCTTCCTGGGGGATCACCAGTCAAAATCCAGGCAACTAGTACCTGACAGCACTTTGTCTGCAGGCAGTTAAAATCAACAGATGTGTCTGTCAACAGCTCTCAGGAGATATCTCTGAGGGCCCAGAGGCAGCCAATAGGAACACATGTGCATGGCCCATATGTGCATCTATGCTCTTCAGGGAATTTCCTTGGGATTAATTAACAGAAGCAACTTCACTCTTCTTCACTAGTTGTGCTACTGGAAAACTTTTCAGAAGCAAAAGCCTTCCAGCCATGGTCTTTCTTGACAAGCACCAGTAGCTCTGCACCACACATGGGCCAGTAAGAGAAATCTTCCCTGCAGTGTTTAAGAAGGACTTTACAAACCTTCTCACCATCGAGTCCAGGAGCTCCATCCCTTCCATCCTTGCCAGGCATGCCCTGCAACCATGAACAGTGCAGGTTAAGGTCATAAGGAGACTGTGATTTGCAAGATACATTCACATTAAGGAACCTTTTTGGCAATGGGTCCAGCTCCAGCTGTACTGGGAGGTTTTTCATTAATGCATGGGGATTACACTGGAGGTTAGAGATTAATTACTGGGATTACACTGGAGGTTAGAGACCCAGGGAGCAGAAGGTTGACAGTAAAGAGTGTAAAATGCAGGGGTTTTTCTCACTGTGCTTCATTTCATCACCTGCAAGCAAGACAACAGCAAGACTTGAGTCCTATTTAACTGACTTACAGGTTCTCCTATGAGTCCACGAGCTCCTGGGTTTCCTTTTGGTCCAGGTCTGCCCTAGAAATCAATAAATCCTGCGTTATCCAGTGCAAAACCCTTAAGAACTATCAGCCAAAGATGACACTGAGTCTGTCAGGACACTTTGTTCAGTTTGTGCTGGCTCCTGGCCTGTTCATGTAGCTACGTTGGCTCTTTTAGGACCCACCAGAAAACTGGCCCAGTGCTGGCTGCAGCATCTGGGAGAATCCTTGATCGTTTTGGGGGATGGAGGTGTAAGATCTGATCCTTCTGCTCTAGGCTGCAAGCAGCATTCAGGCCCCTTATTGCTTAAGCATCTCTAATATGACTTAAACATCTCGTTTTCAAGAGGAATACTTTCATTCCTTGCCCCTCCCTTTCAAATAAAGCAGGAGGGGACAAGCCACCATAAAGCTGTGAAATGAGCTCCTTTGAATCCCCAAATCTGATTAGCTGGGTGTTTTACAGCACTTACAGTATCACCTTTGGGCCCCCTGAATCCCTGAGGTCCTTTGTTTCCTTGTTCTCCCTGTGACAGAGGGGAGGAAAAGCCATTAAGCATCTTCATCACACACTGACAAAGCCTAACGTTGAGGGGGGGTGAGGAAGGGGTGTTTGTGCTGTTTGCTGGTGTTAGCAGAGGCTCCCCAAGGAGCTGGGCTGTACTTTCTCAGTTACACTCTCTAACTCCTGACACACGGATGAATTGCAGTGGGGACTCTGCCAACAATCCCTCAGGGCAGAGACCATTGCTCCCCCTTCCTTTAATGAAGTATTTTCTTTAACCAGGAAAAAATGGGAAAAAAAGCTTTTCATATTTACTGTCTAGATCCTGCTTGGTGTAATTAAACATTTGGTGGACAGGAAGGATCTCGTTTTATTTTAGTTTGGAGGAATTCCTTCTCTAATGGCAAAAACCAGGGAGTGGTCCCCAGAGGGTGGCACTGCCTTGGGGTCAGCACAGACTGGTGAGTTGGCTGCTGTAAGTGGGTGAAGGTCCCAGCTTTAAAGCAGGTGCCACATTATCCACCCAAAGGGGAGACTGGATGGCAAGCCAGTGGAAAATGCTCTTAGAGAGGCCAAATGCTGCAGATGCAGCTCAGGTCTCCTATTTGGGCACAGTAAGGAGGGTACAGGGGGGGTCTGCCCACAGGTAAGCAGGCAGCTTCAGTGTCCTACACTTCACCCCAGAGCTCTGCCAAAGGGTGATGGTTGTATCTTTAATTCACAACTATTTCTGCTGGTAGCAAAAGTCTTTGTGAGCTGTGAGGGCTCAAAGGATGTAAGCTCAGGACAGAGCTTACTGATTCCTCCTCAAAACTCTCCTTGCCAAGAACACCCCAGATGCTCCTCTCGAGTGCTTGCCCACAGCTGCTGATGCTTGGGGAAGAGCAGTGAAGAACAGAGAGAAATGGAAATGTGGTGAACATATTCTGAAGGAAAGACATCACGAGAGCTGTGTCGGGTGGAATAACATTGCTCTAACTGGAGGGAAGGAGGCATCTGATGGAGATGGTCAGCACACTCCTCCTGTTCCCTGGCAGCAGAGAGTTTAGTGCAGGAGGAATAAACCTCCTGGTTGTGGAGGGCAGGGCCAGAGAGACACTGAGAAGTAGATACATACAGCTTTCCCTGGAGGTCCTGGGATTCCAGGTGGCCCTCTGAAACCAATGTCACCCTGCAAAGAATAATAGACCACTGTAATGCTGCAGTTGGCAGAGGGTGAAGTAACAGTATCCCCACCTTCTACTGCTAAGAAAACACAAAAGCCCTGGAGAGACACCCCATGTGCCCTGCTAGTTTGCAACAGAGTCTTGTAAAGGATCCCCTTCTGAACAAGTAGGGTGTAACTGTGGATCTCCCCCCATTGTCCCTGCAATACACTGGTATCATTCATGGCCTCGCTATCTTGACAACCCACTTCTTCCCAAAATAAATGCAGGACTTTATCAGACTCAAAACCACCCAGCCTCCAGGCTGATGGTCAAGGGACCTTGGCAAAAGCCCAAAGCCACAATGAGCTACAGAGTGACCCTGGTTGCACTGAGGGGACGTTTCATGTCCTGAAAGTTTTTGTGCACCAGAGACTCTTTGTCTTTTTCTTGTAAAGAGACAGAACAGAAAGTGAAACGTTCATCAAACATTTCTCAGGTTGTTGTGAGGTTTTTTTTCCTTACAAGATTCTTTAGCATTGTCAGTCTTGCAGGGACAGCACTTTGTCCTCTGGTCTGAATGCTTAAACTGGGCTTGGCCCAGTTCTGTCAATCCCTCAGGGACGTGGAGTCCTCCTGCTGGGGCGTGGTGCAGGAAAGAGCCTGCTCTTTTTACCTCTACAGGTTTCCTGGTGGTCTTCAGTAAGGACAAATGCCACCTGGACCTCACAGGGGACAACTGGTGGTGAGGAGGAAGGGGGGAAAAAGATCAGAAGAAGGTTTTTTCTTACTCTGTCGCCAGCTGGACCCATTGGACCAGGGAGGCCTCTTAGTCCTCTTGGGCCCTAATTAAGAAAACAGATCAGTTAAACCCCAGGGACTGTTAAATGGCAGAACAGCACGATGTAGCAACTCTCCAAGGCAGAACACGTTAAGAAACAGCCAAGAATGGCACAAAGCTCAGCCTTTTTGTCAACGAGACAACCTCTGAGCAAGTGCCACAGTGGAGACACCCCACGCAGACGTATGTTCAGAGCTCCTGCTCTCTCCAGCCAGCCCAAAGCTCAGCCTCAGATCCACCTAAAAGGCATCCAGGGCTCTACCAGAAAGGCTATTCCTTGGATATCTCATCCAAGGTGAGGTGCCAAAAGCAGGACCTGAATTAAAGCTCAGTGAAACCAGCAGGATTTGTTTGTTCATCAGCATCAACTTTCACGGCTGGTACTCTGCAGAAGCAAGGGCTGTTTGTGTAACACAAGGTGATTGATGGCACCACTGAGCTGCACAGTACAAAGGTCATGGGAACTGCTCAGAAGAGGGGGAGTTACCTGCAGGCCAACGCTGCCAGGAATGCCTGGAGGGCCGGGAGGACCAGGGCTACCCTGTGAAAGAAAAATTCATTAGACAAAAGGTGAGACAGCGTGAGCCTGCCAACCTTCCCATCTTATTTCCCCTTTAGCTCCATCCCACCCAGAGTTCTGCTTCAGGATTTGCTTCTATTGAAGCAAGAATATTGATCAGTCAGGAGCACCCCGAGTGATTAATGCAGGGCTGTTTCCTGAGCTGCCACCCCCTGTGTGATACAGTAGCTGTTAACTTATCAAACTGATCCTAGCATTGTGATTATTGGGAAGATGAGTTTTCTTCAAGTATTAGCCCAGGGTTGTACATGCAGAGCAGTGGAAGCCAGTGCACTGCAGTCATAGGATCTCCTTGCTGTTCAGCCAGCTGCCCCATTTCTCCCTCTCTTGACAAAATCATTCATTATGGTGCCTCAAAAGAGAAAAATCCTCCCTTCTCCCCTTTCAATTGAAGTTTACCTTCTCTCCTTCTTTTCCTATTTCGCCAGGTTCTCCTTTGTGACCAGTGTGTCCCTAGAAATAAGAGCTCCAATTATTCACATCCCACTACAGCCCTGTTTCAGAATTCCAATGTTGTGACACAGCTCTAAGACCTAAACCCCCAGAAGACAAACATCTAACTGGGAAAACCAGGGGCCGTAGCGGTGAGGATGGAGGTCACTCCTGGCTTACTCAGCCACACACCATTCCTGTGCTGGGTATTGTTGTGTCAGAATTGATCCAGTTTCTGGAAATGCCCAGATTTGGTTTTCAAGAGGCAAGACCAGTGTTTGTTAAAGTCATCTTTAACATCTGCATCATCAAGCTTGCAAAGAAATCCACGTCCCACTGAAATCTTTTACATAAACTCAGGTTCAATTCACTTCTTGGCTCCCTTCCTATTGTGGGAGAGACCCAGACTAATTTCAGCCATGGCAGATGTTGCTCCTCACCATGCAAAAGGCCCCGTGCATCATTTGCATCATAACTGGAGACCTTCAACAGGCTTTTTGATTTCATAAGCTATGAATTTTGAATACCCTAAACATTCTGTATGTCTAACAATATTAATGACTTGGCTCAGAGACCAAACCAACCTGCAAAAGGTCAGCTCATGAGGAACTGAGAGCACTTCCCAGGCAGTGTTCCACCCATTGCCAACTTCTGCTAAATCCTGCTTAAAACACTTGAGTAACTTACTATTTCAGCTCCCTGCTGAAGTGTAACCTACTGTGCAGAATTCCTGTGACTCAGAGTGGACAGAGATGATGACATTTAACTGCTGACCGAGGTTTCCTGAGGGTTGCAACTTAGAATTTATGTACCAGAATCCAACAGCATAAACAGAAAGCTGCCTAGTGCTACACTAGGTACAGAATGACAATTAAATTGTATTTAATCATGTACATTATGTCTTGTTACAGTAAAATGTGTACCTCTGTGTTCACAGGGTCTGTGAGCACAAGCCAGGGAAGTTGTGGATGTGTCCGAGACCAGGTTGGAAGGGACTTTGAGCAACCTGGTCTAGTGGGAGGTGTCCCTGCCCATGGCAGGGGGGTTGGAATGAGATGATCTTTAACGTCCCTTCCAACCCAAAACCATTCTGTGATTCTGTCAGTTCAAGAACTGGGGAGGTTTTCAGCTCTCTGAAGTCAGAAAAGGCAGCACATCGCTCTCAAGCAGCCCTCAACCGCTGCTCTCTGCGGGCTCCTGTTCCTCAGCTGCACCTCACAAGGCTTTGTAATCTTTGTGCTCTCCCTATGCAAAGTGTTAAACTTCATTTCTAGGAATAAATGGCCACAGTTAAATTTTACTTCTGACAAAGGCTGCAATCCTGCAAGGGATGGAGCCACAAAGCAACCCACCCCTAGGTGCAGGCAGGTACTCAAAGGATGTAAAGCCTCTGCTAAAGGTGAAGGGAGAGAGCTCCCACTCTGCAGGTGGAGCTCAGAGGCACAGTAGCTATCGCTGTGAGCATGGGAAGAATGTGTAAAGAGGGCAGGATCAGGCCCTGCATCCTCCTCTGGTGGTTTTCTCCTTCAGCCGCAGGTACGCAGGTAAATGCACGACTGGTGTGGAGCCTGAAGAGGACGTGTACTGGGTATAAACCAGTTCAATCCCAGGGGTTGGTAGCAGTATTTGTTTGGAGAGACAGATATTTCTATCTGCAGGTGGTAGATTTGCATACCTTGAACCCTGGCATTCCTGGGGGACCTGGAGGACCCGGCGGGCACAGAGCTGGGCACTGCAAGGAAGAGAAACAGTTCTTTGGTTTCTCAAGCACACACAGCACATCCAGGGAAGCTCTTTTCATTACTGGGGAGAGGTGAAAATCTCCCGTAGGTTTCAGCTCTAAATCCACTACATCTAATTAATTCATTGCATTATGTACTCCCTGGCATTTCCCCCTGGCACAGGGTCCTCCACAGGTCCTCGTGCCCCCAGTAACACACCCAATAAGGATTTATGGATGGTCTGCTTCACTTTGAGCATGGACTGTGAGAAATCCTGACAGTGGTCCACAGTTCCCAGTGCTGGAGAATCACAGCTCCTTGGTGAAGCTCAATGGGTATCTTGCAAATGATTAGGAAGACATTTAAATCTAGGCATTCAGTGACCCCGTTTGATTTCCATTAGACAACTCACCTCACTGAAGCAAGGACAAGCATTAATCAGAAGGGGACCTCTAAAAAATGAACCCAAACACCAATAAGCTGGTACCTGCAGGTATCTAGGGCTGGGTGAGCCTGTGCTGGGAACTCTGGTTTGACTTGGAACAAATCAGAACATGCATGGAAGTTTAATGGGTGCTTAAAAGGCCATATTTGAAAAGCAATGAGATTTTTTTTAATTATTTTTTTTTCCTGCAGCTTTTCTTTCAGTTGTTTATTCTTTTAATAAAACCCCAGGCAACACCTCTGTAGAAGAAATTTCATTTTCTAGCATATTCCACAGGGTAACTTCAATCAAACTCATGGAAATAGCATCATTTTCTATGAACTTCCCCGTGACTTGCCATAAGGCAGCTTGAACTGGCTCTGAGCTTTTTTGGGGCATGCCAATTAGTAAACCAAAGATGCTGTCACAACACCAGCTGCCAAATTGGGAAATGTCAATTCCATCGTTCATGGGCTTAACACTCCTTTCATTCCCCTGAAAGAAAGGAGCTGAGGATTCCTTCTAAGGAAGTCTAAACAAAGCATATGCCCATAGGAGCCTGGTGCCACCATCCGTGGAAATAAACAGCACAGCACTCACGACCTTTTCTCTTGCAAAGCAGGATTGGAAACAGATGCATGAAAAGCTGTTGTCATTTACCAGACGCTGAGGTTGTTTTGTAAATGAGGAATGGATGAAAAAACTGCGTTTTGAAAAGCAAACTGGGAAGCAAAGATCAAGGGAAAAACCAGCAGTAGCACATCTACCTCCTTCAGAGGAGGTTTCAGTCTCGTGAACACACAACACTTGTACCACTGGGCAGTTCAGAGCCTTGCCTGCAGGTCTGAACAGTGCATGGTAAATGGTCTGACAGCCACCCACAGATGCCAGTGAAAAGTCACACCATGGCTTAAACCAGGAGGTATTTTCATGCCACATAAAGGCAAACCTACCTGAAGGTCCCCACCGCCATCGTGAAGGGTGCCTGGAAGACCCTGCAAGTCATGAAATGTGGGTTTATATCAAATACATCAAGACAAACACCAGGAGAAAATACAATTTGTAGGCAATGGACTTTAGAGAACCAGCTCAGCTGGCTCAGCACGAGGCAAATACCCAGCTCCACCAGGTCAAATGCAGCCCCTGAACCCAGAGCGTTATAAGCAGCACCAGTCCTCAAACCAGACATGTCAGGGGGCTAATTATTTTTTGGGGATGCACAGATGAGCTTGGGGAAGAGCCTGAGGCTTAGGTGGTGAAGGCAGCAATTTGAGAAGAGCAGATGTGCCTGGCCCTCCTTCAGGCCAGAGAAGCTCCTTAGGAAAGATCTCCCTGTCCCTCCAACCCTTCAGAGACACCCTGGCAAACCCACAGTGGAGACTTGCTGGTTTCAAGCCCCACTTGCTGGCTGTACAAGAGCATCATGAGATCCAACCAACCATATAAACCTTGTGAGAACAGAAAGCCCACTCTGCAGTCTGTCTATGCCACAAAGCCTGGATGTCACTGGGTTCCTCCACATTCACAGCACAGAGAATAAACAGGATGACTGACATGCAGCCAGCAGAGTCCCTGCTCTCCTTGGGGCACAGTGTTTATGACCTGCTGAAACTTAGCCTGGAATGGAAGCACTCAGGGCAAATACAGCAAAAAAATACAAGTTTTCCGTCAGTCAGAAGAAAATTCTGGACTCCCCATGGGAGTTTTCTCACATTTATTTGCAAGTATTGACTTACGGGAGGTCCGGGTGGTCCAGGAGGCCCTGGGAATCCTGGCAGACCAAAAGGTCCCTAAAAAAGAGTTGAAAACCAGTAAGACTTCCCTTTCTTAACCACTTCAGTGAAAATGCAAAAGGAAAGGAAGGGTGGCTACCAAATACCACTGCATGTTTGTGAATGTGGGGCACAATATCTCTAATGGGACTAGATCCATCCTGTGCAGTAGCTTCTGTTGAGGAGGCTGAAAGTGCAAGCCCAGCTGGTAACTGACCTCTGTCCTCCTGCCACTGGCTGCTCTTCTGTCCTTAACCCATGGCTGGTAAAGGAAGATGTGGCTGCAAGCAGCTGCATGCCTTTGGCATTGCACTGGTTGACTGGGGTGTCCCTACACAAGCTGACACAAGGAGTAGCTTTGCCTGTGGGCATTCAGAGAGCTCTGAGTGTCTCTTGCATCACACTTCCAGAATGGGGCAAGAGATGAACCTCATTCTTCTGTAGCTGTGGCATGATCAGTAAATGAGGATCAAACAGTAGGAGAAACTCACAGGAGGACCCCGAAATCCATTTCCACCTGGCAGCCCACTGGGTCCTGGAGGCCCCTGTTGAACAGAGAGCAGAGCCTTAACACCCATGGCCACCCCACACAGATGCCAAGCCCAGGGGCAAACAGACCAGCTGTCCTCAGTTGTCCAACCCCCCTGAGGAGCTCAGTCCTGCACCCAGACAACCAGTTTACCAAGGCACATCTTTCCTTCTTGCTCCACCTTCCCACAGAGCACACTGCCAACATCTGCCCCCTCCAGCAACACAGAGCAGCTTTAAGATGCCCCAAGAACCCACCAAACAAAAGTTACCCCAGAATTAGTTGCTTCCAGCCATGAGAAGGCTGTTGTGCCTTGAATTTACACCAGTGCCACCCTCCCTGAGCTGAAGGTGAGCATAAAAACCTCACAAAGCTGTTGACCTGAAGGACTCCAGGTCCCTCTGACCAGTACAGGAGAGGGACCCAAGGCCATGGGTAGGTTTGTAACACTCAGGGTATCTAAGAAAGGCAGTAGGATAATTTAAAACTCTGTTTTATTACTTACTGGAGGTCCTGGTAGTCCTTTGCCCTGGAAACAACATTTAAAACAGGAAAAGATCACTTAGAAACTGCACACAGAGGAAGAAAAGCAAACCTCAGAAAACACTGCTTCATTATTTTATTAATTTTTTTTAAGTTTCCTTAGTGCTCCCCTGTCCCCAGTTACTGTAATTTGCAGTGAGAGCAGAGCTGGAGTCTCGATGAATCCTTTTGTTCCCTCTGATAATTTGTATTCCATTTACATCTCTGTTACCTGTGAGACACCTCAGAGTACAGCCACGTAGGGTGTCGTGATTGTGGGACACATTTGGAAGATAACGAGTTTCTCTACATTCTAGTTATCTTCTTTTCTTTCTTATTAGACATCATTTAATGTCTAACCATTCTAATAGCATTTGATGTGCTAGTCTTCACCCCAAACTGCCTTGCTCTGTAACAGCTCAGAGCCTAAGAGCAGGCCCTGTGTTACCACAACAGGTCACACATACTGTTTGCAGTCTCTAAATATGTATTTTCACCCACTGAGGCTTTGATCCCTTTGTCTGGGATACAAGGCTTCCCATCTCCTCCTGCTGATGGTTTTGGCACAGCAGTAGACACTATCTTTACACGTGCCCTTCTAGGAGCTACTTACAGCTGGTCCACGTGGCCCGGCAGGTCCTAAGGCACCCTACAGGAATAAACCAGAGGGCAAATTAGCAGGGCCAAACCAAACTCCCCTCACCCATACTGGCACCTGGTGTTGTTCCTTCCCAGCTGTAGGACTCTACCCTTATCCTTGTTGAATTTCATGAGGTTTGCCTTTGCCCAGCTCTCCAGTCTGCCCAGACCTCCCTGGATGGCAGCACAGCCTGCCAGTGTACCAGCCACTCCTCCCAGTTCTGGACCCAGAACTGAAGTAGTTACATTCCTGCTTAATTAAAGATAGTAAGGCTGGCAGACAGACCTTCTTCATCCATTGCAGAGATGCCAGCATTGGCTGGTAGTCTGTCAAATTAATTATGGGTAGTAATTCTGAAACCGAAAGTAAATGGAAATAGAAAAATGAATTTAAAAAAACCCAACAGTGTGGGTGGTGGGTTGACCTTGGCCAGCAGCTGTTGAGATATCTCTGAGATACTGGGTGTGCATCGCTGCCCGATGCTCTTGGGTCCAAGATCCTCCTCATAAAGCAGCTGCTGCTGCTGCGAGGGGCAAGGAAATTCAGGAGGTGGCTGCTGCTGAGAGCAGACTGATTTTGTCCCTCAGCTCCCTGCAGAGGGGACAAAGCAATGACAGCCTGAGGGTCCCTCAGCCCCTCGCCAGCCCGAGTGCTCAAACCTGTTTCCCAAACATTCTCCAGACTCCCCACAGAAACTTTTCACCAGTGATGTCCTGAGCTGGACTTAAATGGTACCTGCCCCTAGGACCAGGAGAACAAGGCAGACCTGCAAAATATCCCAGCACACTGCTGCTTGTTGTGATCCCAGGGAGGAGGCCAGCTCTTTCTGGTGTGCTGTGTGAGATTAGAAATATTTTCCCTTGTTAAACTCAAGGGGAAAGACACCGAGGACCCAAGGCCTCATTAAGAGCAGTCTTGTGAGGAGTGTAATCCAATAAAAATCAACTCTGCTGCAAATGTCAGCTCATTCACTTCTCTTGCTGCTGGTTACTCTGCTGCTCTTCCAGTCACTTTAATCTTTAGGCTGCAGTCCTTACAACTACTGATGGTTGTAAAGGACAAGCTGGAATCTCCTCCTGCAAAGAAAGCACTAAATTCTTGGCACCTCCTGACTTACACCATAATCCTGCTCCCACTGAGGCAGCTACACAGGCCCCTTTCTGCTTTGGCCAACGTGCCAAGACGTCAGCAGAGCACCCAAAGCACCAAGCGCTGGCACTTTGCTCTCCCTCATTTTGCTGTCTTTGAGGGTGCAAGGTGCAGCCTACACCAGTGAACATCCCTGCTCCAGCAAATGATCATCAAGGCCCTGAGGGAGCTGATGTGACTCCATTAAGCTCAAAGGAGGGACTCTTAATTTACACCTCGTTGTTAATAACGTAACATTGACTCAACTCATTCTCCCGGTAACAATGTTCTTTCTCTTTTGAGTAGAAAACAATCTCACCATAATTTCTCACTCTGGAGTAATACATTTTATGAATATACAGCTACAGAGCACAGAAAATTCTTGATTAATATGACACTCATAAATAAATATGAACAATTATATTTTCCACATCACTTGTAGTGCAAAACACCAAACTTCAACATGGCTCTTGAAAACCTCCCAGTGAAGGACACCAGGATCTAGCACTGAGCTCAGAATCCAGCTGCTTCTTGGCTAAAAAAATGAAGGTTTTTTTAACTGAAATAAACCCTCAACCAAACCAGAAGTAGTCACAGTATTAAACAAGAATTTGATCCCACAACAGTCATAAGCCACCTGCTTATTTCAGTGATTCCTGAGGCTGAAATATGTTCTTAAAGCTGGGCAGAGGAAAGAAAGTCAGGATAACAATGCTGGCCTTCTGGAGCACTAGAGATTTTACAGGTTTTTCCCTTTTCCAGGCTTTTCTTAGGCCAATTAAAACAATTTTCCAGATGGATCACTGACCTTGAAAAGCTCCTGTAAATGACAACAGGTCCCAGGTTTGCCCCATGCTGACAGGCTGAGTTAGGAGACGTGGGGAAGTGAATCCAATCGGAGCACGTCGTAACGCCAACTGTGTTCCTGTGCTTCTCCTCAGGAGCTGAAGAGGAAATTCTTGTGCCCAGGAATTATCTGCTCAATTGCCTGGCAACTAGGAGCTCGTGTGCTCAAGTGGGCACGGGCAAACACCGAACAGAAAACGGGCACAGAACTGCTCATGGTTTTCTGCGTGTGGTCCCTGAGCTTTCCTGTTTTAAAACCCCAGAAGGTGCTGGACTCTTGCCACAGTCTGTCTGCGAGCAGACAGGATTGCTGCAGCCCTGGATCTCTGGGGAGAAAGATGGGCAGGGGAAAAGCAAAGGAGATGGGTTTTGGTGCAGTGCCGATGGATGGAAGCTCTAAGCTGTGACCAAATGCTTGGGGTCCTGTCACTCAACTTTCCCAGTGGCCAAATAAACTTTGCCCTCATGCAGGAAAGGAAGGAAAGGGCATTAAAGATACCTGGCTCTATCACTCATCCCTTTAACTAAACGAGATACAGTTGTGATAACTCCTTGGGGCAACAAATGGATTATTGAGACACAGAAAACCTTTTTTAACCTTTGCACACCCTGATGTGTGTGCAGCCCCAAGTTCAAGACACCAGTAAGCCAGCTGTGGATGGATACAAGCCTTACGTTGCCCCACTGGGAGAGAGGACAATAGCCATGCTGAATAAAAACCTCTGCCAAACGCCTCGCTAACGTTCAGCTCTTAATGTCACAAGCAGGCCAATGTGCCCTTCCAGCCCCATTGTAGATGAGTTGAAGCCATCTGTAACATCTCAGGCAGTCACTTCTCTATCCCTGTGGTGCCCCTTAGCAGGGCTGCAATATGCATGAAGGAAATAAAAACCCTTATCTCTTGCTCTGCTGGCTGGGAAGCCTATGCCAAAGCCACAAATAATGTCAACCATTCACAAAAGGCAAGAGTTTAAACAGTTAATCCACAGTAGCATCAGTTATAAACATAACAGAGCTGGCAAATAAAGGCCAAAATAGATTCACTTCGATAAACTCCATAATTAAGTCTATCAACTGCTTCAAAGAACTTTTTTAGATACTTGAAATACCACCAGAGCTGTCCTGCACTGGTACTCCCACCACCAGGCTACCCAAGTCCACTCAAAGCCATGTGAAACACAGATGCATCTCTGCCCTGCCTATTGGAAAGCCACCTGGGGCTTCATTTCAAGGGCCCAAGTGTTCAGTGAGGGTTTTCAGATAAATAAGCCATCACCATCAATACCCTAAAGACACCAATTTACAAAGGAATAAGAACTCATCAGTACAAGAGATGGCAATGTCCATTTGAAGGGACTTAAGCTCTAAGGTGGTACTCACACGGTCTCCTGGAGGCCCATTTGGGCCAGGTGGGCCATCAGTTCCTGTTAAACCCTGTCAAATGAAAAGAAAGGCATGTGTGAAAACAGAGAAATACAATAAGAGCAGCTATAGGAAGTCCCTGTCACTGTCACCAACACAAATCATCTGGATTCCAAGCTCTCAGCAAAGCCTCAGCATTTTATTTCCCTCTAATTAATCACAAAGGAAAGGGCCAGAAGCACATTCTCAGTGCTGTTCCCTGTGCACAGTAAGCGTGGGTGAACAGCACCAAGTGGTCTTGTTACTGGTGTTTACTGAGCTGCTCCCCTGCAGCTGAGCTGTGGAAGCTGACTGACTCTTTCCTCTTGCCTGATGCTGAAGAAAATGTGCTGGTGAAAACCTTACCCACGTTCAGCCCCCATGGCAGCAAGCTGGGAAAACCTGACTGCGTGCAGTCACCAGTCCAGAGCTGTAGGACAAATCCCAGGCCAGTAACCAGCAAGCCTCAGCTCATAAATGAGACTGGATTTCTGAACTGAGACTCAGTGGGTTTGCTCCAGAAATGTCAAGTGACGCCTGGATTTCTGCAGACCTGCCCAGTGCACCTCTGAAGAACTGCAATGTTTCATTCTAAGAGGGCTGTCCTATCAATTATGCATCTCCAAACTGGTCTCATACTCCTTAATTCAATCAAGAGAGGCTTTACAACTCTTCACATTTCTCCTGATACGCCAGACATATATGGAGATGCAGGACCCACTCTGCTTCTCTAGCAGACACAGAGAAGGTTGATGAGATGCTTTGGGAAAACATCCACATCTATGTGAAATATTTAAAAGATCTACAAGAAGCCAAAAAAAAATACTCACATCCACTCCAGGAAGGCCAGGCAACCCAGCTTCACCAGCTGCTCCAGGCTTCCCTGGTGCACCTTTTGGCCCCTGAAACAGAAAACCAGACAATTATCAAAACTATCAAAAGAAGAGAAACGTTGTGTGTGTTGTCACAGACTAAGAAGTTCATTTGTCAAGGTGTTAACCCTCCACCATGCAACATGGAAGAATTTCTCCACGAATCCACATCCAAATCCTAAATTCATTTCAGTGGTTTGGCTCAGCTCCACCTACAGTCACTCAGGAGCTGTTCCCAGTAAGGGGGTAGGAAGGGGTGGGGTAAGTGGCCCAAAGCAAGGAGCTGGGCCACCTGGGACAAGTTCAGCACCTTTTGGTAGGCTCAGGCTGATGACAGAAATAACCACACATCTATGGCTTGGTACCAGTTTGACTTTTCCTGCTGATGGGCAAGATTTGTTTCATGCACATGCTCCACTGGCAGTGAGGCAGGAGAATGTTTGTTCCCAGAACCAGTGCTGAGCATCTCCACTCCACAGCCCTTCTGGAAATTCTGCTGCAGATCCAGATGAATGAGAGCCAGTAAGTCTGAGCTCTTGTGGATTGTTTACTTCTCAGAAGGATGAACAAATCAGTCTCAACCAGAAGATACTTACTGGTGGGCCTGGCAAACCAGGAGGGCCCGGCTCTCCCTAAGTGATAGAGAAAAGACAACAGTGTTAGTGCTGAACCTCTACGTTTGACAGCTTTCAAACATCTTCCTGAGGAAGCAGAGGGATACAACGATAAGCTCCAGGTATCCAGGGCACTGTATGAAACCCTGGTACCACCAGGAGTTGGGGACTATCAGAAAGTGACAACTGAACAAACTGCCTGCAGTGATTTTCTTCATATGACTAAACTTCGACAGGAAAAGCAAATGAACAAAGCCCCCAACTGATTTCCACCTAATCCAATTGCACAGTCTGGATTGAACCCAACTTTTATAGAGTATTTCAAAAGCACTCATTTTTTTCCTATCCTAATGGAAAGCAACTTTTAAGAACAACATTAAAGGTGTTTAATGAGATAATATTTTAAAAGCCTTGACAGAATCAGAATCACAGAATTTCTGAGGCTGGAGCAGACCTCCAAGATCATCAAGTCCAGCCTGTGATTCAAATCATTTCTAACTCAGCCAGCTGCAATGTCATTCAGGAGCTCATCTGGACCCCAGACAAGGAGATATTTGTGCTTTGTTGTTAGCCCCCCAAACAGGCAATTGTCTGGGAATAGCAGGAGCTTGACCAAAGCTCGTTTTCCATCTCTGTGATGGGAAAACCACTTTGTGTCCCAGTTCCAGATGTCTGGATGGGGCTGTCCCCTCCTGGCTCTAGGATGAGTGCACTAACTATTGTGAGAGACGAGCACTAGGGGCGAGCAGAAGGGAAGGGACACGCTGACTCCCTGGAAGAAAAAAAATCTATATGGAAGAAGGGTGGTTATTAACAGAGCAGGGCTAGAAATCACACCATCCCTGCTGGGGGGCTGATAGTCAGGAGTCAGAAGGCAAAGGTATGGAATTTATAGCAGGTTTCTATATTTACTGTGTCTGCAACTGGGGAGTCTGCGGGCAAATCTCTCAAGACTGGCTGCCTTGATTTGCTCAGGCAAGGATTTATGTACTGCACTGGTGACCAATCAATGCACAGACCAGAGGCTCATTGAACAGAGAGATCTTTATGCTCTGGCTTACTGAAGCAACTCCTTTGCTGTCCTTTGGCCACAAATTTTCCACAAATAGTTCTCATTATCATCGGTGGGGAAGGTCCCCTGCCAAGGAAATGAAAGGAGCAGTTCTTTTGCAAGGAATGGTTGGAAAAGGCAGCTAGAAAAGGCAGCAGAGGTGGTTTCCTCCCTCCTCCATCACTCGAGATTACCAGACTCTGAATTTTCTTGTCTGTACGAGGGCAATCCATATGGTAAGCTCACAGCATCAGCCAAGACTGTTCAGGACCATCTTAAACCTTGATCCTGTCACTGTGGACCCCTGGGGGACTCTGCAGGAGCACCAGAACTTCAGTCTGCTGAACCAAAAGCCTAATCAGTGTTTATAGCCCTAATGCCAGATCAGTGGGAATTAGAGGCAAAGGCTGTCAGCAGAAGGAAACGCTCCCCTGGTGCTACGTGAGGGGGAAGGAAGTTTACTCTTTCTTAGCAAGTCAAGCCAGGAGATGGCAAATGGAGGGGAAAAAAAAGAAGCAAGCTTGATTTTTGAGAAGTGACAATTGCTTATTAGCGATGTGGGGAATTACATCCCCAGAAATAATTCACAGGAACTTGTTGCTAATTCTTTCCATCATAACACGCTGGTTCCATTCCTGGCAGGGTGAGATTGTGCTTGTTGCTAAGTATGAAACGTGAAGCACGTTAAAGGCTGCAAATGCAAAATATTTCAGATGGACTTCATGTTGCAGCTCCCACTGAAAGGCAGGAATAAAAGCAGGAGCTTCTAGAAATTGTGCTTATGGGGTTCATCCAAGGTTTGTTTGGAGATATCCTGAATAATTCAGCTGTTTGTCACACATCGCTCGCTGCTCACGGCCGATGGTAAGGGACTGCTGAACACCTTGGCAGCACTTATCCAACTCCAAGGCTCTTCAGCAACACTTCCTGCACAGCATCCATCCAAATCCATCTGTAATGATGACCCAGCTGGAGTAGCTTACAAAGTTCAGGAAACTCCCATAGATATGGGCCAGAAAAGTTCCAACTGTGCCTTAAAAAGTCTCACTGTTAAAGAAATACAATAATGGTAAGTTTCTTTGCAGTGGTGGAATTGACATTACTGCTCAGGGTCCAGGTGAGCCTGTCCATGCAGCACTACCAAAGTGCAGGATTTTATACTGTTAGTTTTTGGAGGGTTGGGGCCTCTTTAGAGCAGCCCTTAGACTGGGAGGCTTCATGAGTGGGCTCAACAGTAGCCACAGCCCCTGCATCTCCTGTGCTCTTCCTCAAAAGACTCAAGGTGCAGTTGAACAGCAGAAACCATCCCAAGCCCGTCCCTGAACAGCTGAACCATCTCGTGCACAGGGCACCTGCCGACCTGTATCCACAGGAGGGATGCAGATCAGGTCTGTTCAAATGAGACTATTCCCCTAGAGCCAAAACCCCAGCCTCAAGCTGGGACTGGGAGACTTAGCACCTTAAATACTTTACTCGGTTGTTTGATTTATTAGGACTAAGTTCTTCCTATTAATTAGATGTTGTTATTTGGTCCTGTCCCACGGGGAGCCTTCCGAAGCTTTTAGCAGGGGATAAAAGGCTGGAGGTTCACGTGATCAGCACCTCCCCAGGCTCCTGTTTCCAAGAGCAATCAGAAGTGATGCTGGTGCTGTTCCAGAATTAAGGTGTAAAACATCCACAGCCCCTGGCCTGTGCTGGGACTCCAGTCCCACTGCTGCAAAGGGAACAGGCATCCTCTGCCCTCTTCCGAGGCGTCCCCTTAAAGCCTTTTATCACATCATGAAAAAAGCAGGGAGAAAGCATCAAGGCACAAGCTCTGAACTTTTCACACTACACAACTCGAGCGAGGTTTTCAGTGAAACAGTCTCCGTTGGGCAAAAGGACACTTCAGAGGGACTTGCAAATCAATGAGGTTCTCTCTTCAGAGCAGCCTTGCTCACAGAGCTGCTATGCAAACTCACCTCTGGAGACAAAAAAGCTCTTTGTTCACCATATACCAAGAAACTCATATATCTTTTTTTTTTCTACCTTCTTATCCAAAAGAAAATGTGCTGCATGGAATGAATAGGGTTTTTCAAGGTTCCTTAAAGGCCTAATTCCAATAAACTTTCTTCAGGCAAGCTTTAAAACCCCCTGCCCTATTCCATAAGGGAGACAAGTGCTGCTCAAACTGAATATTGAAGCAGGAATACGGTCTCTTGCATTTGATGTGGTCTTGTTGATGCTCTTTTTATCCACTGCCAACTACAGGACACAATTCAGTCCTTATCCAACAGATGGACAGAAGCAAACTTTTGTCATGTTTATGGAACTGACAGTTGAAAATAATAGGACAAGTTTTCCTCCTCCAGCAAGTCCTGTGGTAGAGAGTCTTCTGGCTGCACAGGAGGTGTACGTGTAAGGAGCTGCTTGCTGAAATGAAGGGTGACCATTTCATGTCTGGCAACACAGGAGCCAGATTCTGATCTCTCTCATGCTGACCTAAGTTAGGGATAGCCACACTGACAGTGTTGAAATAAAACCAGCACAAACTCAGATCAGTGTCCAGTGCTGTGTGTTTGAGGTTCTTGGGGCCTCTTTAGAAATGCAGATGCTCTGAAGTGTCACATAAACCTCTCTCTGAACTGGAGAGCACACAACGACTCCAGCACACGTTGTACTCATGCACTCAGCCTTATGTTCCATTCCCCTTCCTCCCTAGACATCAAAAGAGAAATATTCTACACTGCAAGCAGGGTCACAACCCCCTGGGCATACACTAGTTTTGTCCTGTATTCTCTCTCGAGGCAGAAGATTAATCCTGCAAAGAACCTGAGGCCACTCAGCATCTCCACTCTTCCAACTCTTACAAAACAAGGTCTCTTGTGAGTAGGCTGGTTCTCCAGGTCCATCCACCTCTGAAGGATGGCCCAAAGGCTGGGGCTCTGGAGAACAAGAATAGCTTCTTGGCTTAGGGGACTCTGCCTCTGCTCCACCCCTTGCCCTCCCTCTGCTATATGTCACTCACATCTATGCCATCCTTGCCAGATGGTCCAGGGGGTCCTCGTGGTCCGGCAGGGCCTTGTGGTCCTATTCTCTGCAAGGTTTGGGGAAAGAGAGAAAGAAGAGTTTGGGTTTGCATCAGAAGAAACACACGGGCTACACCAAAAAGCAATGGCCAAGTCCTACAGCTGGATCTGCACTGATGCTCCATCCATCCATCCATCCATCCATCCATCCATCCATCCATCCATCCCGGGTGGATCTCAGAGGAGCTTAGGACCAGTGCACAGCTCTCCAGAAAACCCTCCTGGCTGAGGACATGCACAGGGCTCCCAGCTCATTCAACTGCTGGCTCGTGCTGGGAATCAGAGCTGGTCACTGGGCACCGAATGGGTTTGGTTGTATAGGGAAGAGTTCCCATTGCCTATGGGCACGTTTCATTTTGGGCAGAGGAGGAAATGCAAAGGGCAAGATAAAGAGGTGCCAAGTGCTCAGCATTAAAAATTAATTTATAATCCCAGTGCAGTGGGGTGATGGAAAAGCCAGGCAGACACTGTGGAAGACAGAAGAAGGGGAAAGTGTCCTCTCTGAGCAGGATGCCACTTGAAAATCTGGGATTTTGGAGGAGGTCTGAGTTGGGGGCAAGGAAGGAGAGGTGCAATAAACGACTTCTGTATGGAGAGGACTCCAGAGAGCAACTTGCTGCAGCTTCAGTGAACAAAGGTTTCATTGTAGAAGCAACTTTGCTCGCAGCAGATGAGGGCAGCTCTGAATTCCCAATCCAGACTGCAAAAATTCCTTGCTAACACAATGAAAAACCTCACCGAGGAGCTACTTCCCCAGGCACTAAATATCAACACCATACAGGGAAGTTTATACAGCTTGGGGTCTGAAGTGAACAAGGGTTAAATACACTGGTTTAAAAGTGTGCAATTTGAAAACTGATTGAGGGACACAGTAAGAAATCCTGACTCAGACCTGGATCAGCAGATCAATCTCACTGGTGACCTACTGCTTCATTTCAAAACAAAACTGTTTCTCTTACACCAGGTCTCCCTTTCCCAAGGCTTTCTCTCCCCTAAGAGTGGTCTCAAACGGGAGAATGATACTTTTATGGGAAGCATAAAGCTGCAGTTTCTAGTCGAGGTGAGGATACGATCCCAAAGCCACCTAGGCAGGTACAAAGCCAGATGGGCTTGCTGGGCACTGTCTGCACAACACCACAACCACCACATGGGTTTGTAATAAACTTTAGGCTCTGATAACCTCCCTATTGCCACATTTCATCCTGCAGGTATAACACACACAGATCACTACTTTCTCCCCCTTTATGGACTGTTTTTCTTGAGCATGAGACATAAATGAGGCTCCTTACCTGAGCTGATGTCGTGGCTAGCAGCAGACACAGGAAGAGAAGCCCAAGAGTGGAGAATCCAGCCATGGTGCCCAGGCTCTGCCTCTCTTCGTTCCTCCTGGGCAGCTAAACCCTTTCTCCTCCGGGGTCCAGCAGCTCCCTCCTCCTCCTCCTGGGTCTCAGCTTACAAGCCAGAGACTCCTCGTCTCCAGATAAACCTGCGGCTCCAGCTGGAGGGGCTGAACTCAGGAGCACAAGCAAGAGGGGCTGAGCTGGGAGGAGAGAGGAGGTTTGGGAAGGAGGGGGAGCAACAGTCAGGAAGAGAAACTCTCATTCATGCCCCGCTGGGCAGCCCCAGCCTTGAGCAAACAGGAGGGAGCCTGGGGAAGGGCTGGACTTGCAGACACGCTGCAGGAGCAGAATTCAGTTGTTCCAGCTGGAGATATAAAGGTGCACTTTAGGTCTCACCCCAGCCATTTCTCAAGGCTCATCACTACCTCGGTGCTGGACAGATAACAAGCAACAGAGTGAGAGTTATTGGGTGCCTGAGGCTACCTAACTTCACTAGGAAAATTAATATACCTGTAACAAGTGCAAGATGCTCTAGAGAAAAGCAGTTCCTGCTTTGTGAGATGGTTTATTAGCTCTGGAGGAGCATTCATGGCTGTTTGGGTTTTTCTGCAGGGAGAGCTAAAAAATGTCAACTGACTTCTTGAAAAGTGATGAATCCTGACCAGAGGACAGATAATCACAGATACAAGGAGGAAGAAAAAAGAAGCATTCTTAGAGCTGCCAAAAAAGGGAAAGAAAAAAAAAGAAGAAAAAAGGAAGAATTGCCTTTGAAATATTTGCAAGGAAAAGAGGATGACAATTCCCAGCTAGATGATCCCAAATGGCAATATATTCACAAAGACTCATCTCCTGCAAATAGCTTCATGCTTCCCTTGATCAGTTAAAGGGACTTTCATCCAAAGCAGAGCTTGCAAGCAGAGAAGAACAGTGGCAAGATTCACCAGGACTGAAATGACACAGCTCATTTAGTTAGCAAGAGGAGAGAACAAGTGGAAAAGCAAAGCTTAAAACCCCAAAATACCAGGTTTCAGTTTGCCATCCTTATGCCAGGCAGTTTGTGTGAGCACAGTGTGTGCCTGTCCAGCTCCCCAGCAGCCAACATTCCACCAACACTGACAGTGGGATAAAAGGCTCAAAGTTTTACCAAGTTCCCACAAGATTTTGTGGAACAGGCAGCTGGGGACAGAACGGGAGCGTGTGCCTGGATGTGTCCAGATGGCTTCCAAGTGAATGGAGTGGTTTATTAGAGACCACAAACCCCCAGAGGGAGAGCAGTGCAGCCACAGGAACGGCTTCAGACAGAGCTTGTACCTCCTCCTCTGATGGCAAGAGAAGGCAAAGCAGATCCAGATTCCTCAGCCACACATCGCCCACAGCAAGCTGGGCCTTGGAGGGCTGCTGCAAGCTGAGCCTGCTCATGACCTGCAGGAAGAGAGCCCTGGGAGCATGCACCTTCAAGCTCAGGCACAGATCAAGAGGATCAGGTCTCCTCTCCTTCCACATCCCCAGGCAGAGGGTGCAATGCTGAAGGGCCACAGCACCTCACAGAAATCATTACCACAAAGACACCCTGTGCTTGTGTCCCAAGGAAAAGGTCCACTAGACCAAAGCCACCACACGCAGGCTGGGCAGCTGTCTCCTGCCTGCAGGCTCCAAGAGCTGCTCAAAAGCAAAGCCCTTGTTTGCTCTCCAGAACACACACTTGGGAGGATGGCAGCCCAGAGCCAAGACAGGGTCTACTGAAGCATTTCAAAGTACATCATTAAACAAGAAGCATGTGCGTGAGGGGTGTCTCTTCCACACATTCACCAACCACATTTCACAGTGATGCAGCAAGTCTGAGCATCATCTCCACACGAGATCAGCAGCAGGTTTATCACGTGGCAATACCACCAGATCTCTGCTTTAATCTGCTGTGCTTGAAAAGACCAGACAGCCACATGCACCCACTCTTTGGAGGTGCCCAAGCAGCAGCAGACGGCTACGGGGTGTGATGGGGCAGGTATCCTGCCCTCAAAGATAAAGAAGTGGAAGTGGATCCAGATATGCATTAAAGTCATGCTTTAATAGGTGACATTAACAGAACAGACTGTGATACAGCTCAGAGTGCTGGAGAACATCCTGTGAACTCACTGCAAACACCTACAGCCCAAGCTCTGATCATGAAAGGTAACGGGCTGGTCTGAGCACTCCAGACCAGGGCTCGCAGGGAAATCCCATGAAACACAGAACCAAACCACACATCACCAGAATAAGATTTATGAGCTATGCCCCAACTGAGCACATATTCACAATGAAAACTTCATTAAATAAAAAAGTTACTATAAATCTGTACAAAAGCCATGATTAACAACTCCTTAGGAATCTTTTACCAAAGATTTTTCGCTCATCATCTTCAAGTATTTATATCTGTAGTTAAGGGTATTCTTATTGGCTATTTAACTCCCATCTCTTTATAGGAAGAAAAAAAATAGTATTTTAAAAACTTTAAAGCCTTTTTCCAGGTGTGTGACCACAAAACATTAGATGTTAAGCTTGCAGACTTTTATTCCCACGCACGTGTATGTGGCATGCTGGACCAGGAGCTACAGTTGGGGAAGGGAAGTCACTCCTCAAATTCCTTGAAAGATGAAGCTTCTCCAGAGTTGTAGCAGAGAGAAAAACATGAACATTGCACAGGCTACTGCTTCTGCTCTCTGGCAAGGCAGGCAAGCCTCTAGCCATCGCTTACACAAAACAAACAGCACCTAAAACCCCCCAAACTAAAGCAAACAATCCAAGCAAACGGCAAGTCCAGACCTTTTGGCTGCTGGAAACAGTTTCCTCTGCTTCACAGAGCAGGTCCTCTGTTGTAAATCTCTAGGAGCCAAAGTGCTAAATTGTTTAATGCTCCTTCAGACTCGGTTGAACACTGTGTAAGTCAGGCAGAAGAGCTAACAGGGAGGTCAGGAACATTAAGGCAGGCAACTAGCTGGCAAGGTCTCAAAGTAAATTCTTGAGGGCTGTAAATAAACGAACCAGACAAGCATATCTCCTCCAATTGAAGTTTCAATTAACTGCCCCACAAAGGCCAGTGGTTTCCAGACACGCTGCACTCAAACGTGCCCTCGCTGCCTGACGTGCTGATCATTAATGGCAAAACAATCCTGCCCTAACTAAGAAGTGGGTTAAAGCTGACACGTTTAACTTCATGCAATGGGCCTGCAGAAAAGTGGCCCCACAGGCCACTGAACATTAACAGCAAAGTCCGAAAAAAAAACACAATGGCAAATAATATTTGGTCTGTTCTGGCAATTGAGGAAAGGCCTTTGAACCAGCAGTGGACTGAAATAGCTGTGGAAGACTATCCAGGGTCTTAAAGTGGTGGGAAAACCTGGGGAAGAGCAGCTCTAGACAGCTTTATGCAAAGCCTGATGTTTTATCTCTTAGAAACCAGCAGGCAATTCACATTTTTACTGACTCCAACGAGCACTACCAAGTAACTTCTACGGGGACTAAAGGGAACAAATGATTCAGTGCTTTGCACCCTAGAGAACAGGATCTTTTCAGGCAAACAGCACCTTTGCCAGGAATAAATCTCCTGGGAAGATGCAGCCTTTCAAAAGAACAAACAGAAGTTCCACGGTAATAGAAAGGCCTGGCAAATTAGGTCATTCTTGTTTTGACATCAAAAATCATGTATTTAATAAATACTTGACTAGTTCAAACAAGGAAACAGATCTGTTTTCCTCTTCTCTTTAAGGAGGGACATACCAGAATCAAAGCAAAAGTGCAAAAATCCCCGTTGCTCCAAGATAATCCTGAACATCAGATAAAAACCAGGAACAGGGCACAGCCTGTCCGTGGAGATGACTAAATTAAGAGGTTTCCTTTTTAGGGTAACCAAGGGCTGGATCTCAGTGAAGTTACTATGGGTGACTTAAAAGTGTTGAAGAATGAAAATCAGAGAGAGGCTAGCCTGGATCAGCCCAGAGGAAGTTTATTTTTCTGTGTATTTCTGTTGTTCAGATCATGAAAACTGGCTCCAAGCAGTCATCTCCTTTTGCTGATGTGCTTGTCGTGCTGGTCTCACTCTGCTGCTACTGGCTTTTCATCAGGTTCTGCTGCACACTCAGAGCTTTCAGGTTCCTGTGATGCAACCTCAGCACTGTCTCCTTCAGGACAAGTGGACACCGTGTTCTGCACAAGGCTTTCTAGAACTTGCTTCTTGTCTGAGACTTCTGCTTGCCCTTTGCCACTTGCATTTTCTGCCTCTTTATGCTGTTCTACCTCATCTACCTCACTTTTGCCTCCCAGAAGCGTGCTGTTGCAGTGGTGCTGATCACCCTTTGCTGTGACTTGATCTTCACTCGACTCCACAACATCACTTACTGGAGAAGTCCTGCCAGTCTTGGGGAGGCTGGAGCCAACCGCGGGTCTCTCAGCCCCACCATCAGCATCACCATCACCCTTCTCACTCATCACTTTCACAGCAGCAGCATTTTTCTCACTGACATCTTCTTTTTCAGCTTCACTGTCTGCAGCAGATGGACTTAACTTGGCACTGGGAGCAGAGGGCTTCACATTCAGGTTGATGGCCAAGTTGAATGTTTTGTTTCTCGCTGTTCTTTTATCAACTTTCCTCCGTTTCACAACTGCATCAGCAGTCTCTGGCACTGCAGAGTCTTTGGTGCTTGCATTGTCTTCTTTCACCATTTTCTGGTCCTCTTCTGCTTGTGGGAGTGAGGCTGAGGAGGGGATTTCTGCATCGATTGCACACTCGCCCAGGTTACGGGAAATCTTTTCGATATCAGTAGGGCTTTTCAACGCTCCAATCTTTTCAGCATCTGCTGTATTTGCATCCAGTTTTCTCTTCTTGCTCTCCTTTGTGCAGTCATTCTCTGCTGTATCCTGCACTTCTTCAGGCTCATTGGTTAAATCCTTCTCCTCCTGCTGGGTAAATGAAAGCTCTTTCTCCTCTTTACAGTCTCCTTCCTTCAAAGCACATTCGCTTTTCTTCTCTTTTGCATCTTCATCATTCGCTTCAGGCTGCAAGTCTGCAGCATCTCCAGCTTTCTGTCCTTCCTCTAGAGACTGGTTCTGATCCTTTTCCACAGAATCATCAGATTTTTTATCAGGAGTTTCTTCTTTTTCTTCAGCCTTTTGGTGCAGCTGTGACTTGGCAGAGCGGGGTCTGTACTTCAAGAGTTTGTCATGCGGCCCCCACACGAAGCTGCTTTGAGGTTTGAAGTGTTGCCAAGCATAGTGCACCAGTTCTCTTCTCTCCTCTTTGTTTCTGATGGTGAACAGGAAGTAATCCAAGGCACTTTTCCTGACATTTGGTAATGTCTCCTTAACAAGAGTTTCTGTTAGGAAAAACTTTACCAAGCGCACTTGATAGTGTTCATATCCCATCTCCCCCAGGCACTTCAGGATGCGAGTAATCCGCAAATTGTTGTGGCTGTACCTGTATGAAACAGATTATCAAAGCTGTTAACTGAAAGCCTTACAAGTCACTATGAATCTCCAGGGTATCTGCAAAATGTCTTGTCCATTATTGACTGGGATTTACGAAAGGTTATTTGACAATGCAGGTGGGAACACGGGTGGGCTTACTTTTAAAGCACCTACTGCTGCTGTTTGCCTTCAGCAGGACCTTCCCAGCCCTTCTTGGGCTGCTGGAATTAATCATCTCAACTGCTTGAAAAGGTTCTGGCTTTCTGCAGCACCTACCAGTAGGTAACAGCCATCACACGGGGTCAGACAGCCCAATAGCTCATCCCTGAGAGTGACCCTGCAGTGTCAGCCTGTAGAGAAGTGTAAGAGTCCAGGCACATGAGGATGCTGCCAGAAAATCACTGCTGAAGGACCTCAGCTAGACACAGCTCTTTTTTCAGATTTTTTTATTATGTTTGACAGTCTCTGAGTCTTTTCTTTTGTGAGTCTGCTCCTCCTAGAGCCTTTAGTAATACAATTAGAATAAGAAGGGTCATTATTATCTCTGGGCTAAGTCTTGCAGTAATATAAAAATGTTACAGTCAATTTGCACAGCACTTTTCCCCCAAGGATTCAAAGCATTTTACACATGTTAAGGCAGCATTATAAAGAAGGAGGGAAGCATATGGAACTACTCTGATTTGTAATTTAACAGAATACTCCAGTGGTAATTTGGGTACCTGTGAAAATATTTCAGTGGTTCCTGCTTAAAAAATGGCTTTAAACACAAGTTCTGCTAGAGAGCAAATATTAACATCTCCAAGTCTCTATTTCAGGAGGCCAATGTGAAGAACAGCTGCTGACAACTGCACCTGATAGGAATGAAAACCAGTCTCAGCTGCTTCACTTGCTATACTCATCACTTAAAGTCACAAGTGGGATGATCTACAGACAGAGGCTGAGCTGAGCTAAAAACACTTCAGCTAGCTAACTTTTTTTATCAACCAAAGCCTCCATTCCTCAAGGGCTGAGGATTTTCTTGCATTTGACTGTTTTCTGATGCTCCAAGAAGCACGTGGCTGTAAGTAGGTGACCAGCAGATCAACAGAGACTCACCGGTTCAAGTTTTGAAATCGTTCAGCCCAGTTCTCTGCTCTCCTAAGTTCCCCAGTTTCCTCATCGATCAGAACGATCCCATAAAACCTCAGCATCAGCTGGTAAGCACGTACAAACCTCTGCATGACCTCCTTGGACCTCTTGAAGGCCTAAAAACAAGACAGACCAATGAGGACGAGAACAACTCCCTAATAACCTGCACCAATTTAAGTGACATTGAATGACAAACACTGCTTGACTAGATCATTAAGCATTTCATTTACTGCTGTGGCTACAAGACAGACTAATGCTTTACAGTGCTCGAGTGAGTCCTTTCTCACTAGATTTCCAAGGAAGCAAGGTAAAAAAATACCCTAGACCTCAAAAAAAGCCAAACCCTTTGATTACCTGGATTTCTTGCCCCGTGAGTGGTCTGGCACGCCAGTTCATCCCACGTTCACGTAAAGGGAATAACCTGGAGGGAAGAAATTTTGTTAAAATAAACAAACAAAATCCCAAAATTGTGGTATCAAAGACATCTCTGTGAGTCCTCACACCCTACTAAACTACAGGACAATGACAAATAAATCCCTCCTATAAAGCACTGCCTACACCAATGATAACAACACACTTTGCTTATCTGGATCTCTCCTTGCCCTAATACTTTGTTCTGCAGCACACTGCAAGACCAAACATGACAGAGATTTATTGCCATATCTGCACTGGAAACTCAGGTCTGCAGGATTTCCACTGCATTTTTTTTCCAGAAGAATATAACTCAATAAAGGGGACACAAGTTTCAGTAATTCCTGGCCTTTTGGGAAGCTGAATTCAGGAAGAGAGATACAACAGACTCCTACAAGAGGCACAAGTAGAGAGGCACTATATTTGTGCAGAGAGTTTACCACTGTATGTAAGAATGGTTTTCTTCCAGAATGTCATAGTTGTCCCACCAAGATTCAAACAGAGCTTCAATATGCAAACCTGAAAAAAAAAAATTAAAAATAAGGAAAAAGTCAGGCAAGAAAAAATGGCACCAAATGAAAATTAAAGTTAGCCAGTCACCCAAGGTGGTTTGTTACCCAGAGTCAGGTGTTTTCCCACCAGCAGTGGCTTCTCTAACTGAACCACCATCCTGGTAAGCCAGAAAAAACCCACCAGTTCCTACACAAAAAGTTAAGGAATCTACAGCAGAATGCAGCAGGTACACAGACTTTTTAAAATGGAAATTTTTGGTGGGTTTATTTATGTATTTTTTGTTTGTCCTGGGGGTTTTTAACCTTTTTTTGTTTGTCTGTGTGTTTTGTTTTGTTTTTTCTTTTGGTGGTTTGTTTTGTTCGTTTGATTGGGTTGTTTTTAATCATTTTCCCACACAGATCAAGCTACTCTTCCACCAATTCCTCATCCAGTTGCAGCAGAGTTGACTCAGTCATCACGCAAGGTACTCACCGCGGGGCAAAAAACAAATCTCATTTTTATAAAAGCTTAAATTCCACATCTCCTCTTCCTCCTCATTTTCTGATTCTATCAAATCCTGGAAATGAGAACAAGAAATCAACAAGCAGCAATCTTTTGAAAAGTAGCATTCACTTCAACACTCCTGCCTTTCCCCTCACATTTCCTAAACATTTCAAGCCAAATCCTTGAAGAGTGTTTTGGGAAGCAACAGCTTGTTTCCAATACACCCACACAACCATCATCCCTTCCTGCTCAGAAATGAAACCTTTAAAGGTTCCGAGCCTATCAGTGTAAAGGCAAAAGGGTAGAAAGCATTCCTAAACTTAGCATGTGATGAGGAAAAGCCCCCAGAGGATGCACATCCTCGTTTGCTCCGTACCGGGTAACGACGTCTGTATCTCTGCAGGTCTTGTGCTGCACTCCAGTTGCGCCTGTCTGAGAACTAAAGCAGAAAGACAGATCAGAGATCCAGAATAAATTGGTCTTCTGTAAAAAAAAAAATAAAAAAAGAATCCACTGACTGCATTCAGCATCTCTCTTGCCCAGTGCTCTCCTGTGCCATCCACTCTGCACTCCCAGCACCCTCAAATCCAGTTTGTTACTGCACTTCCCTGCGTACCTGAAGACAACTGTGGGCTAAGAGAAGTTCACACCATCTCCTTCAACAAAAACATTTTCTTTCTAGTCTTTGAAATCAAGATCTTCATGGTTTACGTGTATGTTTTCTCCCAGTTGGGTTTTCCTACAGAAGCAGCTGGAAATCTCTAACAGTAAAATTTTATCTTCCTCCTTAACTCAAAGGTTTTAAACCAAGACAAAGTGAACCCTGCCTGCCAGTCTGTCTCTCTGGGTCACTATACACCCTAGTCAAGACAGAGATCAAACTTTACAACTGTAGATTTTAAGATGCAGAACTATGCCTTAAATTGAAGATTCTCATTCCCTGTAGACATTGCTGAAATAAAGTTTTCTTTGCTCTGTGCTTGAAATTGATTTAGCATCATGGTGATCCACAGAGTGGGCAGTGAAAGAGCCATGTGGTCAAGTTAGATATTTATTTTATTGGGCTTCAAATCATCACCTTCATTATTGCTCATTTCTCCAAGTACCAAACTTAATGTCAAGCCTACCTGAAAGACCTTCTGACACAGTGGGGATGAATTTGATCTTTGCTCCTACAAAAAAAAAAGCATTTAGTTAAAACTTCACTAATAACATAATTAAAAATATATATACAGAATGAGAATATCCACAGCAGTGACTCACATGTTCCCTATTAGTTGCCAAGTGACAGATCTACCTAGTTACAGCTTAATTCACTTGGTTTTATTTATCATTCATGTTGCTGTAGAGAAACCTGTGGTGCCACATCCACCTGACAATTAGGTGTCAGGTTCTCCTCAATACACACGTGCTGGATCCATCCCAAATGGGACATTTAGCCAGGAATCAGAAAGAACAGCTTAATTTCTAAATCTGAACTTCATGGAAATAAAAGTTGCAAGTATGACTTAATTTATAAATGAATTTTCACTCAATTATTAACTTATTTTTTTACAGGGGATTACTTCAAGAGAATCTGTTACACTTCCCAAGCCACACAGACAGGTTTAACTTTGCTGAGGGCTGAACCATCTTGTCCCAAGCAATGAAATAACTTAATAAATGTTCTTAAAGACAGGATTTTGATTCACCCAAATGAACATGACTGCTCAAGGATGAAATGACTGTGGCAAGGCAAAGCACTGCACAGTTAGAGCATTCCACACCAGCTCACAGCAAGAGCAGGGCTGTGAGAAGCAGCAATGAGATGTGTGGACCCTTGCAAAGTAAGCATTTTAAGAAACTTAGAAGAAAGCAGCAGCAAATGGTCTCACAGGTTATTTTTTTTCTTAATTCTTTTGATAGTCCTGAACCTCATTTGCACAGAGGAAAATAAGGAAACCACCTTCTACAGAACATCCATCACTGGATCATTAATTAGAAAGGCAGGAGCTTGCTTAGATTTCCTAACACCTTGCTGTAATGAAGTCATCCATTCAGCTGCCCTGTTGATGGTTAATACTTGAGCTTTATGAAGCATGCACAGCATCTGGGAGATCAAACCTGTCTCCATGGAGGGAGGGCATCCATGCAGAATGTTTTTAATTACATTTGAAAAACACATTTACACACTACAATTCCCCAGTACTTTGGTGACAGGAATTAAACAAAGCTCAAGTTGTTTTTTAAATGCAACAACTTGCAATGTCCTAAAATAATGTCTGTCTACATTGCAAAGCAGTTCCATTTTAGATGTGACAGCACAGAACTTCCCACAGGCACGTGGTCCATAGGGGATTAGAAATCCACGCTCTGATGTCCATCCCCAGAATCTTACCCAGGCTGCAGAAATGCACCACACCACTATAAACAGCTTCACCACGCAGCTGACGTGGGGAAAAATAGCAAGTGGCTGCAAACACAAGACTAAGAAACATGCTCAGCCAGAACAGATTCATTTGAGATGGGGGCAGAGGCTGGGATTTAACACTTTGAAATTCATCAGTGCTTTGGACTATTACTTTTGAACTGCAAAGATGGAATTCTGATAGGTGTGGAATTCATGAAAACGTTGCTTCCCATTGCAGAAGAATCAATCTCCATATATTGTTTCCAGATAGTTCTTTCACTTCAGGTTCCAATGTAACACCCTTTAACACAGTCAGGTTGAACAGGCTAAGAGTAGACTGGCTCCAGTTTTGAAAAAGAACTGGTTTGCTGCAGAGTAAGTGGAGATACAGTGACAGATGTGATGCTACCATGCAAGGTGCTGGAAGCCTTGTCTAGGAAGAAGCTCAATGTGTTCTGGAGCACAGCATGAGAGAGAATGAGATGGGGAAGCAGAGAGAGCAAAACTCAGCCCTCCCTCCAAGCAAGGACTCTAGAACCTTCTATTTAAGCCACACTGAGAACATAACCTTCCCTTTCTTTCCAGGATAGAAAGACAAACTAAACTGCAAGGCAGAAAACTGCATGCACACATCAACCTTCCTTCTTTCTCTCAACACTGACAAGCAACCTCAGGGAGGTTCTCCCTCCCAACTGCATCGTGGTGCAAAGAGCACGAGGAAAGCAGTGAACAAAGCCAGGAGATGGGGACAATTTCTGGCTGCCAACTGGAAATGGGCTGCTTCCATAAGGGATAAAAGAGCGTGTGGATTGTGACCAAGATGTGGGAATGAGGAAGATGGCAGAATCCTAGAAGGGTGGTCAAAACCTTTTGTTGATGGAGAGTTAGGAGAAGGCATAACTAGAGGGCTTGTTTTTAAAACAGAGATCTGAGCAGCAGAACATGAAGCTCATGCATTAAGAAGGAACCTTTCTGAAATGAACACAACCCCCACTTTTTTTAACGCTTGCTCTTAGGAGCTTAGAGCACCAAAATGCAAAAGAGCTGAAAAGACACATCTGCAGGAATTTCAAACAGCAAGCACAGAGCACTTGCAGAGGCACAAGTGAAATGCAAAGATAAAAGCAGAAGTTCAAGTTGGCTTTGAAAGCATTTAGTGACTCTAATAATAAAAAACCCCTCTAACCTCAGCACTGAATAAAAACATGAGCAGCTTCAGCCATCTAGGCTGAGGGGAGAAGAATTAGTGTAAAATCAGCAGAAGTAGGAACTAGTTTTGGAAACAGATTCACACCTTTGGCAGGTTGTAAAGGCAGAAAATGTACTGGTTCTTTCTGTGTTCATTCTCACTGTCCTTAAAAGTGTTTCAGGTGCTGTCAGAGTTGACTACGCGTTTGTCACCGCAGGAAGAACTCCTTAAAGATGCACAACAATATTCCCAGGGTCAGAAGTCTCAGGGGCAACATCTTCCTTTGTAAGGCCAAGTTTGAAAAGTCCTCTCACTGAAGTAAAAAAATGGTCCTTGCTTTTACAGTTGTCACAATCCAGAAGTTGCTCTAAGGGAAAAAAATAATATCTGAAGACCAAGCGTGTTCAACAAGAACAACCTGAATGTTCCGGAGGCATTAAAACTGGTGAACAAAACTGAAACTCCAGCCACATCCAAAAGAAAATCGACAGCATGCCCTCAGACAATGCAAAACACTTCACAGAAATCCTGCCTCTTGTTGGAAGTATCAAAACCATTCTGCCTAAAATACCTGTGACCTTCCAGAGATCTATGGGACGGCCAAGGCTGAACTATGTTCCCTGCAGTAAACTCCACGCCGATGCAGGGATGTGCACGGGCACATCCACCTGCTGCATTTCCACTCTGATTCTGTCCACAAAGGACAGAATGTGTATTTTTGTAGGAATTCATGAATGTTTGGAATAATCTGTTGCACCGAATTTTTATTTTTTAAGGGAGGTTATTTGTATACCTTAATGCTTATTAAAAAGACAACCTAGAGTTTCGTATTGAACTCCTTACAAAGTTCAATAACTAAAAAGCTTTGTCCACATATTTAAATTCTACAGCTATGGATGAGTCACTGAAATGAAACTCAAATGAAGAACTAGTTTCCTTTTCCCCAAAAGAGGAGGAGTCAGGGCCTGTGCTGAGTTTTGACTAACCCAAGAAATAGTAAACTAAACAACACAGTTTTGCCACTGCCAAAGCAATGCTGTAGAAGAAATTACTGAGGCTCAAACTCAAAAAGACACTTGCTCCTAAAGATGGGAACCTGAGATAAGACTAGCAAGGTCCTTTTCTTTCACATCAACTGTATGTTAAGGCATCAGTCAAGCATTCACATATTGCAGCACTACCTCAGGCATTATATATAACTGCAGTTTTTCAAGTATTGGTGGGGTTTGTTTTCAGAGATGCTTTATGATATTAATAATCTGCTCCCTAGGAATAAAAAAAAAAAACCACAAAAAAAAACCCACAAGATACCAAAAACATGTCCAAAGGAAATAAAAAGTTAAGAGCTCATTTTTGAAAGCAAGCAGATGTGTGTGAGGACCTTTTATCGATGGCACAAAAGAGTAGAAAAGGCCAAAGGTGAGGATTCTGACCCAAAACCCAAGAAAGATGTTCCTGAAGAACATCGATGGCATCACATCAAACCCAGAGGCCGTTGGAAGGTGGTGAACTGGCAGGTGTCATGCAGAAGAATGAACTTGCATGGATGGGATAAAGTATCCAGATCATAGGGAATGGTGGGC
>VWZY01006515.1:379277-470418 GCA_013399075.1 Chloroceryle aenea
CGGCTCCTGCCGGCCGGGAGGAGGGGGTGGCGGGCCGCGGGCAGCTCCTCGGGCGGAGCCAGGCGAGAAACGGCCCTTAGCGGCCTCTCTTGGAACGCGGGCCGGTGTCGGGCGGGGGCTGCCTCAGGTTAGGGCCGTACCGCTCTCAGAGCGGCGGAGGCGTGAGCAGGGAGGGGAGCCCGGCCCCTGAGGTGCCCCCGNATCCACCCTTGTCAAGCTTTAGGGTCGGTCCCTTGGGGTGGTCACGGAGACTGCGCGACAACATTGCTATCTCAAGGGGCCTCCCCGGGCCTGTTCTCCGTTTGGGATGGCCAGAGGGCTGGGAAGGTCACACTAGTGGTGTGCAAAATGCCAATCCACATGCTGAGTCCAGAGATTTGTTTTTATTTCTATTTATCAGAATAAGAGCACCAGGCATTTAACACCAGCCAGCACACCTGACATTGCCACTTTACAATACCAAAGTATTTATAATGGCATGAGACACTCGATTGGTCATGTTTCCCTATCCATGTGTGCTATCTAATGATTAAAACATTTGGGGGGGGTTCCCTAAGTAGCATGCTCAATTTTACCTTGGAAGTGTGTATATTAGCAGTATAATTACCCGGTTAGTTTAGGACACACAGTTGGCTCATCTTTGGTCCAGAAGTTATGTATTGTGTTAGTTTATTTCTATGTCAGCAACAGCAAAAGAACATGTAGAGACACATTGTTTTGGTTCACATCTTATTCAAGGTTAGATTCTTTCTGGGATGCCTCCAGCATCCTCTGAAACTTCCTGATAATTTTTTAGCTTTGTTCTTTTGACATCACCAGGAGGTCAAAGCGGGGCCTGAGTCTTGGTCCTGCTGCCAGGGAAGCCATGGCCACCCCAAAACTCACCCTCCTTGCCCATCCTTCACTAGCACAAGGAGCTGTTAAGATGGAAAAGGTCCTGAGTACTGCAAAACCCCCCAAACCTCTTGTCCTTGTCACAAGAGGATCGTTTTCTATCAACCCGACATTGATGCGTAACAAATAACAGCGCCTGGCATGTTTAAACAATGCAGAACCCACCAGCTCTGCCCGTCATTTAAAGTGTAAAAACCCATTTTGTTGGGGAAGGAAGAGAATGTATCATTCCCTCATTGACAGGGTGGGTTTTTTTACCTTGTTAGGTATAATTAGACACACAGGCATGAAATGGGACTTCTGTTGCTTAGGTGATCAGATTTTCCCATTGCTCTCTCCTCACTTGAAATCTTAATCCTTTTTGCAACATGAAAATGGTTTCAATAGCAAATAACACTGACATCATACGCAAAGAACGACTGTTTTGAGTGAATAATAAAACAGTGGGGGCAAAAACTCACAAGAAAAGAGATATTATTTTCATGTAAATTAGCTAAATAATGAAAAGCAAGAAGGGAAAGATGCAATTTCATGAAAAGGAAAACTTTCTATGCTTTCAATACCCACTCAACTCAGATCATTCTTTGGGGCTTGATGTAATGCTTATATCCAAACCAGATTAATCTAATATTAAATAAACATTTGAAATGAGTTAACACCAAAACCTCACGTGTGAGGAAGTTTGGTGGTGCGGATGCTGGGTAGAGCTGCCAGGATCCAAATCCTCATTTCCAGCGGGATTCAGGCCAGCCTCTCGAAATGGAAAGGAGTCTCTGGCTCCAGTCTGGCTTTAGCTGCTGTTGGAATTCTCCAGGAATAACTGTTTCCATGAGAGCTCCGTTCAGTGTAACAGAGATCTTGTTGGAATGACTTTTCTGCCTCAAGACTACAGGAATCTCCAGAAATATTTCTCCTGCCTACTGTTGCCTCTCTGCTGATGTCCTAGTTGTCCTGGACCTGCCTTTACACAGCTCAGGCTTCACACTAGCCTCATTTTAAGCCAAAATTATCTATCCACAAGATTTTGCCAATCTTGAGCACAAGTCTGCGTGCTTTTCCAGTTAGACTCAGCCTTAAACCCAGTATGGAGCTCAGACCCGTTGAATTTTCCCCTGTGTAGCTGATCTATCCTGGTGCCCGGTGTTAGGCTGTTACTGAAAGAGAGGGTTAGGATTTCCCATTGGACTGCACAGCAGAAATAAATGAGTTTCTGAAGAACTAAACTCCCATTTTCACACACATTTCTAGACACAGAAAAATGAAGGAAGAAAGCAAAGTAAATAAAAGTAAATAAATGACAGAGGACAAAAAATGTTCCCTTGTTGAATAGTTTTCAGAGTTTTGCAGGGATAAAGTTGGAGTTTGTGTTTTTTTCTTGTTGTATTTTTTGTTTGTGTTTTTTTTGGTTGTTGTTGGTTTGGTTTGGTTTTGGTTGTTGTTTGGTTTTTATTTTGGTTTGTTTTGGTTTGTTTTGATGTTATTATTTTAAGTCTGTGTGAAACAGACTTAGAAAGAAGCGAGTGAGCTTCAGCACTCTCATCTGTCACATTATGCTTCTGCTCAAGAACTATCATCAAGGGGGAATAACCATGTCAGCTCAGATAGCAATTTTTATGTCGTTAAATTCTGATGACTAAAAAAAGTAGCATGTGGAACAGAATGTGAAGAAAACATATGGCCACCTCTGAAAGTACAATAGCATATGAAAATAATTTCATTTGGTAATGTTAATTCAACAGGAAGAGTACATGCATAAACTGGCTGCTATTTTGTTTCAATCACAAATAATTACATTTCCCTATGTCTAAATTTCCTTGTCTCTTTCAGTGCCTCTAGGAAACATATGGGAGCCTATAAAAATGCCACATGCAGCCTCCACCTGCATTCTGACCAGAGTTAGATGTTCCTTGCTTTAAATTTTAGAGCCTTTTCCCCCCTCACTGAACAGATTTTTCAGATTCTGAGGATTTTACCCTCTTCTTGTTCAAGCTGAAATCTGACTTTTGTTTTTAAGCAGATATCAGCTGTGTAAAACATGCACAGTTTTGTTCCTCTCTTTTTTTTCCCCACTCTTTAAGCTCCTTTCAGCCTTAGAGAGCCCAGCTGCTTGTTACATCAACTAAGGGTGCTCAGCCCTTTGCTGGCTCAGGTCCTGTCCCCCCTGGAGAGACAATCATGTTTTTTTTCATAAGAATTCATAAGACATTGCAACCACTGAGAAATCTGCCAAGCATTTGGTGTTCTCTCGAGAAACGCTGGATTTCTGGGATAAGCAATATGGCTCCAACTATTTCTGTCATTATTTTAGAACACCATGTGTTAGTGCCCTTAACAAAGTAAAAACTTCATTCCGAATCCTGGATAATTTTTGACGTGCCACATGAACAGTTGTAAAATAGTATCTGCTGCACACTTTGACCTCAAACCCAGGCACTCAACCTTTGCTGGAGGGTTTTAGTGCTTCTTTGGTATAGAATCTAACAGATTTTTTTCCTGTCTAAGTGAATTCAACCTCCCGAGACCCCCACAGAGCATTATTGGCTTTATTCTACAGGAACTCAGGACGAGAAGTGCTGCAGTTTGCTGGAGACCCTGGGCAGGGATCCGTGCTAGAGCTGAGGGATGTGCTCAGCTGTCACTGTCGCCTGCTGCCGAGTGTGTGTCACCAGCCATAGCTGCGTTTAGTTTCTGATGAACAGGGTAATTATCTTCTCTCTGATGCTAATTTCTTAGCACACCTAGTTTTTATATGCACAAGTACATACGTAGTCCTGCACCAAATTATCCTCGGGTCCATAAATCCTCCTACAAGATAAGTAATCTCAATGCCCTGCTGTATTTCTCTATTTCCAAATATAATATCCTTTCTGACTGATGAGGACCTGCTGAAAAGAGGAGTTCTGATCTCATTTGCAAGCACCAGCCATACTTTCAAAACCCTTTCTTTCAGTGTGAAATTCAGGGGAAGTTTCACTTTAACAAAGCTGCAGGGGGAGTTGTCCAGAAGTTGGGCATTAATAATTTTGCCTGTCTTGCAATGGAGATAGTTTGATAGAGACGTGCTTTCTCCCCATTAAACTCATAAACTCCCCATTAAACCATGCCTGCATGGTTTCTTACAGGGGCAAAACCATGGAACTGAATTCAAAATAAAGGGAGGAGGGGGGGGTGAAGCAGGAAAGAAGTAGGAAGCAGCTGTCAGGCAGAGGATGCGTTCTGTTTGCTGAGACATATGTTCTTGAACTGAACTTTTCCCTTGTGTGCTCATTCTCCCAGCAGAGAGAGGCTACATAAGAGAAGGGCATCAGATGGCAAGCCTTAGAAAAATAGATTGAAAAGAGTGCAAATAATCATCTCTAGGCACGCACAGAGGCGTTCATCACTGCTGCTGCTACACTTCAAAATCTCCCAGTGCAGAGTGAGGATTGGGGAAGGAAATCCATCTTGCTGGCTTTTCAGTGTAATAAATCCATCATAGCCCAGGCTTACAAAGAAGAGTAAAGAAGAAACAGTGGGTTTAGAATAAAGCAGTTTAAGGTGAGCACAAGTTTCAGTTCATGAATCCCTGGCTATCCTGAGCCAACATCAGAAGACTACAGCATGTCTTATGAAGGTGATTTTTGTTGATAGTGCTTGCCAGACTAAACTCACACTAGCCCAGCTGGTCAGTGTAAATCCAGAGGGGATTCCAACCCTTGACAGTTTCAGTGTTGTGATCAGGATTATTCAGATGATCATTTTCTTCTCTGGGGCATATTCAGAGATTTATTTTTCAAAACAAAATGCTGCTTTCAAAAAACCCAAATATATAAAGAGCCAGCATGAACAGAAAGGGTCTTCAGAAGGGAAGCAGGCGAGCCCCAAACCTGACTAGCTGACATTAAAATGACAACCACCCTCAGCCTTGTGCTGTGCTGGAGGCTGCAACAGGTTTTCATTAAGTACTCGGACTCCTTTAAGTGCACACAAACCTTGTGCAAATTGGGGGGGTGGGAGATTCGTTTGGGGCCCTTTTTTTGCATTTCAACTTTGACTACCTGAGGATATTCACAAGGACCCCCTCAGCAGCATCATCCTTTAGACTACAACATCTGGATGATGTTTAGGTTTCCTTCCTAGGATGGATCCTCTGCACTGGCAAACGATGATGTGTTAGGAACAAACTGTGGCTGCAGCCAGCCAGGCAATGCTGCTGTTACAGAAAGCTGTGAAAACAAGAAGTTAGTTTGAAATTTGGCTTGCAATGGTGATAAGTCAATGGCACCATCCAGGCATAAGCCAAGTAACTTGTCAAAGAACATCTGAACTTGTCTGCTTTGTAGAAATCTGTCTCTAGATTCAGCACGTCTTGAAAAGAGAGTCCACAAAGTGTTAGTAACAGGATCTCTTCTCCTCATTAGTCATGGAAAACAGGCCTGTCCTGTCTCCTGTTTTGTTTTACAAACCCTTCTGTTTTGATTCCAAAAATTCAAGCCTACATTTGATGTACGGAAGGAAAGCAGAGCTCTATAATTCTGGGTTTATCATCATGTGCTAAGGATATAATTACTCACAGTAGGGAATGCTTGATAAGCAACATATTTGATGATGGAGCTTTATCTGTTGAATGAAATTTATCGCTGGGTGCCTGGTGAAGGTCACCACACAGAGAAGAAATTGGATTCTCAGAAATCTTCAGTATATTTGCAGTGGTTCTACTGTCAGGAGATGCTCTTAACATGGTCAGTTTGCCCTCAGACAGACAGATGCCACTGTCTTGGATTAAGAGCACCTTCAGCTGGTGTTGCCTAAAGTTTCTGAGCTTTGTCCTTCACCATTTTCACACCACTATCTTTAATAATCCTAAACCACACAGACTGCAAAAACACCCCACAACAACAGCAAACCTCAGTTGCCTTATACTTCAGTGTTAACCAAAGGGGAAAAGTCCATTGTTTTCATTGTTTCCACCTTCATGGTGGAATTTCCTATGGACCATATTTTTGTTTCTATTTCTTTGGCAGTTTAGAAGACCTGTAAGAGGAGACAGGAGACAGTTACTATATTTTAGTCCTGCAACTCTTACTTTTGTTGCTGTAATTTACAGCACATATTTCAAAGCCAATTATTCCCTCTAAAACAGCACAAAAATGCCAAAGTGACTATATCAGTAATTTAAAGTATTTGGATTAGATCTGAAGCATGGAAGTGTTTCCATCTTCATAGCCAACGAAATGTCAGTTTTCACCATGTACGTGCCTAGGGCATCTCAGGAGGAAAAGAAAACAGCCCTCAAATAAATAAACAGATTTAAAGAAAGGCTGCAGACAACACTGTCATGACTGACATGGCTATATGAAAATATAAATATACATACATAAAAATCTGTTCCTGGAAAGAGAAACAGATACAGCTCACAATACTACCAAGGTAATACGTGCAGTTCTTTTTGTTATGGGCTGATGCACTTAGCCAGTTTTGGTTTTGGATTCAGCAGGCAGGACTTTAGGTCAGTGCACTGCTGCTTGTACACCACAACTCAGTGAGTTTATAAACTGGGCAGAGATGACAGAAGGTGATGTAAAAATCAATGATGCCAATGAGCTATTGCTTAAGAGGTTTGGCAAATTCAGGACCGTTACCTTTGTGAGAGACTTCATTGCATAACCCTGCCCACTGCAGCAGCAGTTCTCTGCTGCCCTCCACGTTTCTAATTCCTGTCTTCTGCACTGGTTCCTACTGGGAGCACCACACAATTCAACTCTGGTGTTGGAGGAATTTTCAGAGAGGCTGACTTGGCCAATGTGCTCCACTGCTTTGCTAAGATCACTGTCCATCTTTCATTTTCTGGTCCTGCTTTATCCCTTCTTTATTTTGCTCAGTAGGTTCTACCCCAAAGTTGCTCTTTCAAGCCAGCAGAAGTGAGAGTTCACTCCAAACCCCAGCTCAGATTCCTGTCAGAATGTGTTCTTTGCTGGGTCAGGCCCGTACACAATTTTGCATCTATATCATAATTCCCATCTGAACACATATGTCAGTGTATTCTTAGGCCAGCTGTGATGCACAGACCTCTGATTTAGAATAGCCTCATTTTTTTCCTGGCATGGAAGTAACTGAAAACTTGCACATTTAAATAGATTTTTTTTTTTCTCTTGGCATTTTTGGAATAATCTTCCTCCCTTGGCATAAAGGAGAGCAGCCAAAACACTCCCCACTTCTTCAGCTGCATCAGTTGCTTCAAGTAAGGATCTCACTTTCACAGGAATCCTGTGGCAGGGCAACCTGACGGACCTAAACTGAATGAGAATTACATGAAATTGAAAGAGAGCAGATGCCATTGTAAGTGATGGCAGAGCAACGCTATTACTCTCATCTCCTTTGCATAATCACGTTAACGACAAAGCCCCTGAGCACATTTCACAGCTTTTCCCAGCAAGCTGTGACCGTGAGCTTTTTGGGAAGAGACAGAGCTTCTCCTCCTGCTCTGGATTTCTCAATTGCCTCAGCCACTCATGCTGGTTTTATGCTCCTTGATACAATATCAGAGGTAAAAAGAAGCAGTTTTAAGTGATTTTCTAAACAGTAGGAAGGCTCTGATTTCTTTCAGAGCAGGTAACTATGTGAGAAATTTATAAAGAATATTTCTATTTGATTTTATCCTGTGGGTTGAGGGGCATGCTTTTAAAAGGTCTCTAACTATGTCTTTGCAGATTGGAACAGGAAGGTGAGGCAGGAGAGACTGACACTCCTGGTGACACACATGGTGCTTTGGCTGGCGTTGGATCCCACCTACACTTCCTGGTGCTACTGAGTCATCCTCCAGTCCATGTAAGAGTCATCAGTATCTCTTGTTCTCATCCTGTCCTTAAAACCATCCCTGCTGATGATCTGAATTACTCACACTTCTCTTACATTCCCGTTAGAAAAAGACCTCCAGACACAGAACATACCAGTGTCTGGGAGGGTCCTTCTCCTGGCTTCACAAGACTTTAGGTCAGCCCTCAGGAAGCCGTTTGGAGTGGGGCAGAGAGAAGTAGCATTTGCTACAGATTGTCCTCTTGGAGTTAGAGAAGGAGTTGAAGAAATTAAGTCTCCACTAGAAAACATTTACAAATGTGGGAAGTTTAGAAGAAAACTTGCATCTATCGGTGTTTTGTTTGGTGCTCTTAAAGGAAGAGTTATGTGACCTTAGGAGAACCACCTGACCTTGAACAGAAGGCAAAATCATCTAAGTCTGCTGAGTGCAAAAACCTTCAACCAGCTGAGTTTCTCAGAAATTCCCTTCTGTGCTGGCCTTCCTCAGGCTGTCATTTTCCCCTCTATCTGATTCTCCTGTTCTCCTTTTTATTTCTTAGCCTGAAGAACAAATGGTCAATAGCCAAAGTAGAGAAAGACCTAAAATGAGAGGTGGAAAATATAATATTTGCAGGAAATTCAAGATGCTGGGTCATTCACTGCATTTGTTAAATGATCCCCTTTAGACTAGACTCAATTGTGGGTTATGGGAAGGCTTTTCATCAGTGAAAGCCACAGAAACACAGATGGAGAGTTAGCCCTGGGTCTACCATGACTGCTGTTGTTACACAGCTGCCAAACTTTCATCCCCAGAGGTGATTTTGATGATATTCTCATTTCAGAAGTTCTAGTCTTGCACTGACATTTAATCTGCCACTGCCTTTCTGAGTGTCCAGCTCTGATGATCTGTGGTGGCTTTCACACGTGGGCACAGCAAGGGAAGTGAAAGTTTCTCCCCATTTTGTGTATAGCAGTTTCTAAAGCTGTTCTAAAGAGGTTTGCTGCTACATTCATGTAATTCCTACCACTGAAGGGGAGTCTGATCAGAATACTTTCCATGATCAAAGGTGGGATGAAACAGGAATCTTTCCACCCTTAGAAAATAACTTCACATATAAGGTGTGCAGTTGTTTATGTCCTCACGTGCAGAAGTGTACTCTACCTTCAACACAAGTGGGGAAGCTGGGAAGAGCTGGTGGATTTTCATCTCTATCTACAGTCTGTTCTGGAAGAGACACCCAAGAACATTGAATCACCACTTTGAATCTGTAAAGTTATTCTTCTTGGATTAACTTAGTTGAGTTGTTAAAAAAAAATATTCTTATCTCATTTTCCACTTTATCTTTTATTGCTGCAAATCGTATCTGTATATTACCTTATCTCCAGTCCCTGATGGGATTGTTTCTAGTTTGTTCAAATTCAGAACAGTTGCAGTTGGCTCTCACTGTGATCAAGGTGAGCTCATGCAAATCTGTGCTCTTCTAATCAGTTTTATTAGATGGGATTGCTGATTAGGTGTCTTCATCCTCGCCTTCCAGACCAATTTCTGAAATGAATTCTGACAAGGGCTGTTTGAAGCTCCTGTTTTTAATACAGGAGATATTCAGGGTCATCATAGAAAGTTTGTTGACAAACATATGTCTAGAAAACACAAATCACAAACTTACTGGCACGATGTGTACGCGGCGCGTGCTGCTCCCTCTTTAGTTACCAACAGTACTTCAAACAACAGGCAAATAAACGGGGGGTGGTGATGATGATGATGATGATGATCACTTGGTTTATGAAACTGGACTAAATCGACTCAGTTCAGCTGCTGGAACTACTCCTGCTGCCCTGCCCAGTGGTGCAAGCAGATGGAGATGCTGCATCCCTACGGCAGTGTCATTCATACCACGTAGCTACTTGTTTTGCAAGGTGCTTTTTCTGTTTATCTTCTATTTATTCCTTCCAGGTGGATCTAATTCAAACCCTCAGGGTTAGATATTTGCTCTTTCCTGAAGTTTCATGTCCAGTTCCAGAGAAAAGATTGCAAAACACCCTTCCACGTGCATGAGAGATGGAAAGCACCAGTGTAGTGTAGGCAACACTGGGAGCAATTTCATTTCAGTGAATTCATAGTAGGGCAAGTTGTCCAAGAGGTTTAAATTGCCATATTCCTAAAACATATAAGAAGACAAGATGATAAAAATTGTTAAAGGCCTGTTAAAGGTATTATTAATATCTATGATACATCCTAATATAAAAACTTCTGTCACCCAACCCTACATTTTCATTTGCTTTGGAACAAAAATTGCTGTTTACATTGCAAGATGTGGCTGATCATTGCAGATAATGCCATTTGAAAAGTTTGTGACCTACTGTGACCAGAGGACAGATGAGAGAGAAAGCTTTTCATTATGAGTATTAACTGCATTGTGAGTTTGATTTTTTTTCTCCATTTACTCTTCAGTTGAGTCTTCTGCCAAGACATACTATATTAAAATTGTTTTTCTCTTCAGTTGGTTAATGAAAGGTTATAATTAAGATAAGTGGGATCAAGCATCAGATCTCAGACTGATGTTGTTTGATGGAAGCAGCTGTCTTTTCCTGCTTCATAGGCTCTGTTGGTGTCAACAACTGGAAACCTGAATGTACTTCAGAATCATCATTAGTCCTTTGTGCATTTGCATTCAGCCTCAGAATGAAAACTCTGTAACCCTCACAGCTCGGCCTCGTGGTTACCTAGACTTCAGAGCTCACATATCTTGCAAATTCAGGTCATTTTAGGAAATGGAGGCAATCAAAGATTAACACAGACTAATTACTTGGCTTCTTGGTACACTCTGGCAGTTTCTTCCTTTCAAAAATCCAGTGTAACTTTAGGGGTAATTAAGCATAGCTTTGACTTCGTGATGCAAAACTCTTTCTTTTAAGAGCTGTCAAGCAGTTAAGTGCTGATGATACTGGGTGGTTAGGTACCTGCATTACATCCCCTGAAATTCAATGCATTTTAAAGCTCTCACAGCACTTTCCTTTCCTTCTGAGCCACCATTTCTCACTGGAATACCCCAGGCTTCTGCCTCCTGATGTATAGCTTTTCCTATATAATTAATCTCTTGCATCCTTAGATGTAAATCTGTAACTAAGTTGGCCAGAACTTTTTGTCTGAATACTCTTGTGTTTGAGCTGCATGTGGAGGGGCACAGTGAGATGAAGAGAAGCAGCCAAGTCACACTGGAGGTGGGCTCCTGTCTAATTTCTGCAGGAGAGCAGGCTATTCAGGGAATCATTTAATGTAAGCCATTTCCAGCAATCCATTGGACATCAGGTTTTACTGGGACTATCCCGTTCACTTCCAGTCTGTGTCAGCAGCACAATGAGATCCTTTAGGAAATGCCACTGTGGGCTATAATCATAAGTGGAAAATATTTGGTTTCACAGCAGGTAAGTGGAGCTGCCTGTGATTGCTGTTTTACATGCAAACCACTTATTTTCAGTCCTCTTTGTTGCATTAGCTGTCATTTGGAAACAGCCCCTCGAGGTGCTTTGGTTCTGTATCAGCAGGTTGTTCAGTTCTCAATGTTCTCTGTCACCACACTTTCCCTGGCTGATGGGTACAGCCAGGACTCTTGTGAATGTGGAGGTGACCCTTGCCCTGTCCTTTTCCTGTGGGATGTGGGATGGACAACACTTTAAACAGATGGCAGTGGACTTTTGACCAGGCTGTTTACAAGGAAGGTGTCTGCAGGTTGGGTGATTTTATTTCCAGCCAGAGGGCATCAGGTATTTTTATGTATCTTTCTGTGAGCTGGCACAGAATGATCCCTGCTGAGCCATCTACCAGAGACACCACAAATAACAGGGGAATCACCTGTGAAGTGGCAAAGCAAAGGGAAAAGGGCAATTTGAGCCTTAGAGCTTCTTACTGGAGCAAAAAGGCTGAACCTCTCCTCTTCCATGAACAACTTGGGAGCTTCCCTTTAGAAAACCTTGCTAGTTCTGATCCTTGTCCTTCCTGTGAGGGGTGGGAGATGTGTCACTGAGCAGGAGGAACCCAAACAAATCTAGACAGTGAGCAGGGGGATTTGATTCTTGCTCATTCCATTTTTTCCAGGCCCTGTAGGTAGAGGGAAAACCAATGTTTTGTAGCTATTTGTACATGACTCCCTCGAGTCCAGCCAGTTTGAAAACACACTGAAGGTTACCTGTTACCTGGCTGGTGCTTCCCAGAGCTGACCAGGGACCTGTAGACCCAAGACATTAGATGGAAAGACTTCCTATTTAAAACAAACAAACAAAAAATATAATAAATCTGTGAACATGGCAGTAGCCTCCACTATATCTTCTGGCATTGTACTCTAGTAATTTATCTGTCAAGTTGGGATGTTTTGCAAAGCAACTGTTTATTAGGGTGTTAAAGGCAGGGATGTGTCATTTTTTTGGGGGTAGTGAAACTTGGCAAGAACTTGAATCTCAGAAGAAAAACTCGAAGCAAAAATTGGCAATTACTGTTCCTGTTCCTCTTCCACAGTGAGTCTGATCTTATGCTTTATTCCATATTCACGTGGGCGCTCGGATAGAGGACCTGAGGAAGAATTAAATCACACTGCCAATTAATTTGCAAAGAAACTTATTGAAAAATGCTGCTAAGTGCAAGAAGTTTTGGAAATGGAATATAGAAGTTCACCAAGTGGCCATTATTTTTTTAAATCTGAAGGTCTCTACTGTAGTCTGACAAATGGATTCTGTAACGAAGATTCTGTGCTGAATTTCAAGGCCTTGGGCAACGAAGAAAGCCACAATCTTTTGTTTCATTAGACCACTGAGGTAGGATTTGTTTGCAAAACTGAATTAAACAGACTAAAAAGCTCTAGTCAAACGCTCTGGCAGGAGCTGGAAAATAGGGTATTAGGGTCTGTGCTATGTATCTATAGCTCTGTTTCCCCAGCAGCTCTGCAGTGACTCACCAGATCTGCCCCTGACACACAGGAGAAGGAGCTGCTGGAGTGGATTTCACACTGTCAGCTCTCCTAGAGCTTTCCTTACTGTGGTTTGTCCTGGGTCCTTCTCACCCTGCTCAACTACTTTACAAGTTCAGGGATTCTGCTCTGGGTTACCAGCACCTTTTTCCCATCATAACCCTGGAAATATCCTTAGTCTGTCTGCTGGTGATGAGATTGATCCTGCCCTGAGCCCCAGCTAATACAATCAGCTTTGGGAAACATAATTTCTCTTCAATAAATCCCTTTTAATCAAGCAATATAAAATGAAGAAGAAATAGTACCTTCTAAATTAAAAAATGAAACCTCCATCAAAGCTGAGGTTTTACCTCGATGTGCAAGAAATGCAAAGAATGAACTGAAGTTTTTCTTCCCTCTCAGTTTTTCAGTGGGAAGTGTTCAGGTGCTGTGCTGAAAAGGGGTGATATCAAATGGTTGCATAACATCAGGGGCTTTAAAGAGAGGGGTGTACAAAGATGTGTGACTTGTGAGGAAATTTACAGTTCTAGACAACGCTGCAGAAGGGTTTTGTGTAAAGCCCAGTCAGCAGGAATTGAAACTCTCAGCAAAACTCTTCAGGAAACACCTTTGTGCATCATCTGAACTCTGTGAGCATCCACACGGCTAAGGACGATCACTCAGGAGGGAGAGAAGGAGCAAAATGCTCTAATTTGCTATTCAGCTGCACTAGACTATCAGGATAGACAGATAGATGAAAATTGTAATGGACCTGGGGAGGCAATGAGCCTTTGCCTTTGTCCTTTCTGATGCTGAGATAGCTGCTAAATGTGGTTTTTTAAGTAGAAAGTTGTGTGAGACAAGAACTGGGATGTATCTGAGCGAGGAGAAGCTGATGCAACAGATCTGATGCTGCCTTTCAGTGGGAAACTCAGGATTTTTTTTTGTAATGGAGTGAAAGAGCTTGAAAAGCTGCCTCAGAGTCATGGAAAACACAAGCATTTGCATGAGAGGGGACAGAAAACCAGCTGGAAAGATAGGAAAATGCAGATAAAAAATCAGATGATGCCTTCCCAGATCTGAGGCCATTGCCCAGCTCATGGCACTCGAGGGATTTTTTTCACTTTCTTCCAAAGCACCCAGTGCTGCTACTGCCAGAGAAGGTGGGAGGAGTAACTAGACCTTGGGGGTGATCCAAGCTGGCAATTTCCAACTTTCAGAGACATACAATTACAAAGTCCACGCTGAGGCATCAGGGAAAGGGCTGCGTTGCTGTATCTGTGTCTCAAAGCCAAAGCACACACTTGGCTCCTGTAAGGCCAGACCAGGGTGGGTACCACTCGCCCACCAAGACTGCAGACGATGTGTGGAGTGAACTCCATGGAAACCCATCATCCCTGGAAAAAATGTACAGCTGCATCCTCTGTGTCACTGTCAGCTCCAGCTTTTGAGGCTTCAGACCATGTCCCTCTACTCCCCCCTGCTCTGCAGGAGACAGAAAAGATGCTGCTTCTGCATTTGTTGCTCACTGTGCCAAGATCCTTGAGTGTCTGGTGTGCTAAAAAACACTTAATAGCACCGAGCGGAGCCGGCTGCTTTCTGTTCTTTCCATGTGCTGACAGCTCACTTCTGCAAGTTTTAACTGCAGAGTGGAGGCAATTTTGTTGGCAATTTCTGATTATTATTTTTATTATTCAGCCTTAATGGGGAGTTCTCAGGAAAATGTGGTTTCGATTTAGTGGCTCAGGAGAAAACAGGTATTTTCTGTGAATTTATAGAAGCAGATAGAAGTCTTTTCTTGAGTTGATAGCATCACTTGGCTGACCCCACTTGGATGGCTGGTCCCAGGGGGCAGGGTGACCATACCAGAGCAATCCCTTGGTGCTCATTGCCAGAGGGCCAGCAATGAATTCATAGTTGGGAGAGATAACACTGGGCAAACTGCAACCAGGACATGCCAGGGCAGAGAGAAACTGCAGGCAGAGGCTCCCAGGTCCCCTGTGTTGAAACTGAGTAATCTGGGTATGGTCTTCTGTGAGGTGCTTTGTCCTCCCCAGTCAGAGGTGAACCCTGCTCTGGTCAGAGATGACTACAGAGACAGACTTTTCATTGCCTTGTTATTCAGACCTGGAGCTCCTACTGATTGCAGAACATTTACAGATCAGGTCTCCAAGAGCAGACGGGTGGGTTGGCATCATCTGGGATGTGCAGGGGGAGGTTGCTATTCCAGAGCACTTCTCACAGCAGCTGCCTCAGGCTGGAGTACAGAAAGATGGATTTTTTTGGGTGCTTTGAGCCACCTTCCCCTCCTGCTCCCGCCCACCTTCCCACACAGTTGTCAGGGGGTTAGTTTGTACAGAGAGCAGTTTTTGTTCTTGCAGTTCAGTTTGTCACAACACAGGAGGAGATTGCTTGCTCTTTTGTTTGCTTTTTTTTTTGTTCTTTAATCTTTTTTTAAACAGACACATTTCCAGTGTGATGTTCAGGGAGGCAGCTCAGGGAATGGCAACTGCAAAATGAATGGAGGATGTTCAGATGATTGGGAGCCATTCTAAGGTGGTGGTGGCCAATTTGGGTGAGTGTTTTGCTCTTAATAGAGATTATGAGCCATCTGAGCACTGGATGCAAGTTTAGGGACTCCAAAGTTTGTTTGTGAACTGGCTCATGCCCTTGTCTCTCTGTAAACACACTCGTCTTTGCCTTTAATTTTGTTATTTAATTTGACTTGCAGCCTAGAAATAATGGCAGCTGCCCCATCCCTCACAAGCTCAGGTTAAGATAAAATAACCTGGCACATCTCTGTGATACAGCAGAGGCTGAACAGCCCTGTGTGGAGCTGACCCCTGGCAACATCCCTTTCTTGTAGTAAGAGTCTGTAAAATGACAGGATGAGCAAAACCCCTGACTTTGAACTTTGGATTTGTGGACAGGGCTGGGAGCTGTGCTGGTGGTTGGGGCTGAATCAGGACTTCAGCCAACCTGGTTTCCCAGCTCCTTTCTCAGGGTCTGGACCCTCTTTTCTGGGTTTCAAACTACTGTGAATTACTGATGTTATAGTTTTCTTTCCCTGGAGAAACATAAGATTCTCCTTTAGCTCAGAGTCTGATCCTTGGGCTTCTGAGAGCCCTTTGATGTTGAGGGACAACTTTGATCAATATAATGTTCTTTCCATCTGCTGAATTTCCATTTCTCCTGCCTCTGCTCTAGTGCCATGATATTTGGGTCAGATTTTGCAGAGAGCTGTAAATATCCTCTTACCCATATATTTTTCACCCCACTTACACCAGCCCCACAAAATACCCCAATGATGCTTCTCTTTTGCCATTAACAGCTATGTTTTGTGACAAGAGCTATAGTTGCAGTCAGCATGCAAAATTTGCTGTTATTTTAAATAACCATCTGCTCTCCCCGCAGTCTGCTACCTCATCCTTAATTTCTGTATTTTTTTGGATGTTTATTTTGATTAGCCTTGTCACATGGTGCTATAAGGAAATCTTGCTTCACTTCACATGCTCCTGCCATGTTGATGCAGAAAACTGGCTTACAACCAAAAAATATGATAGGTTTTTTTTTCCCTCTCTTTCTTTTTTTTCCAGAAAAAAAAAGTTTTATGTAACAAAGTGTTGTGTAAGGAGGAGGAACAGCAGGGAGTGCATCAGGACTCGGGGATTTTCTTTTTGTCTCTGTCACAAATCCACTGTGACACACTGGGCAGGTTGGTTCAGTCCCAATCTTCTTCCTGGGATCAGTGCAACACCTGCTGAAGTGGCTTCAGTAGACCCATAGTCATACCTGTGTAAGAAAGATTAAATTCTAACCTAGAGCATGAAGAAAATCTTGGAAGAACCATCTGTATCAGGCAAGAGCCAGTGCACTGAAGTAGGTCACCTTTGTTTATTTACATTAAAATTACTGGGACACAGGTTCCTGAATTTCAGACTAACTCTCATATTTCTGTGTCAGGTTTGCCCATTTGATATTTAAATATATACACAGGGTTTCTCCTTTGGCTAGCTGGCCAGTGCACACGAGGTTGTGGTAACTAAACAGCCACAGCTCTAGCCTGGAATTTGTGTGTGTGATGGAAATGTGACACACTGTAAGAAATCTCTATTCAAAGAGCAAAAATACCCATGAATAAATTGGTAGTCGTTTTGCAAATGCAAATGTAACTAATCTGGCTTGAATGAAGCAATGTAATTTGGTTTCCTGTGAGAAACATTTTCAGAGGACAAATGGTCCCACTGAGTGCTCTGCATCCATTACAGTTCCTGTGTGTCCACGGGGAACAAACTGAAGTGTGGCAGCATTCAAACTGCTGCTGTGCTGCAGTTTTGGTTATACTGCACTTTTCCCCAGGGCTTTTCTTAATGTTGGCTTTGGGCACATGAACCAGCCTCTGCTGGGGCAGAGGCAGGGAGGTGAGACTGGAATCAGGCCCCTGTGAAGAAGCCACAATTAGCTTAATGAGCCTTTGGAGAGCCTTGGTGGCACGGCTGGTGTTTGGTTATTCTCATCTCTTTTAGCAGTATAAACTGTGAGTAACTCTACCAGTGAAAAAGGAGAGGAGAATAAGGTCCATTGGTTCTGTCAGGGATTCCAGAAGTTCACTTAAGGTGCCATTTTTATGTTACAAAACTCAAGGGATTCCTCCAGCAGCTTAGAAAAGATCTTGGACTGGTTTAATACCACACGTGGCTTTCAGAGGTGTGTGTCAAGAGCAAGTCTTTTGAAACTAAAACAGTTCTTAAGTCTCTTTTTGAAATAATGATACACAGATCTAATTATGTGGTAGTTTTTAGGTCCATTTGAATACCTTTCTCTTGCCTCTTCTGGGACTAAGCTGACTCGTATTGCTGTACAATTTCTGCCTGGGAAGTTAGCAAGTATATTCCACTTCTGTCTGAGCCCAAAATTGTTATGTGACCAAAGAAAATGGGAGCAGGAGTGGCCTCGGGGTGGATTTTCCTTTATCTTTGCCTTTCCTTGTCTTCAACTCCATTCCTTTTTGGCTTCTGCCACTATTTATTCTACCTGTTCACTCTGTTTGGGTTTTTTTTTTTTCTGGGAAAAAAAAAACAAACAAACCAAACAAAAAAACCCCAACAATCAACAACAAATTCCCATAAACTCTAAACCAGGGAAGAAAAACCAAACCAGTGTTGCTGCAGTGATGTGATGAGACATTGATACTGGCCTGCAGAAAAGAAAATCTTCATTACTATTGACAGCTAAAGCAGCAGCATTTCTGCTATCTAAACAGTGCAGTCAGGGATCCAACACAAGAAATGTCCTTTTCACTGCTGTAGCCCCCTCTCTAAGGCTGCTGCTGACTACCCTTGAGTCCTGATGGGAATTCATTGAGTTTATCTGGTAAATTAACACCACAATGTACTGGAAAGTCCATTATTTCTTACAGCACAAGGATACAGGCTGCTGCTGCTCACGTTACTTGGTGCAAAGCAGTGATGGATGGCCAAAGGAGGTTCTCTTGTCCAAGACAAGTGAAAGCCCCATAAATCTTGTTAATGCAGAGCCACAGACAGGGAAGCTGGAAACACTGGTTTGCAAATGGGGGGTTGAGAGATGTCCTGGGGAAAGTTTCCTGAGCTCATTTGCAGAATGGTCCATTCTGATTATTGTTAGCCCGAGGCAATGCCAGGCAATTCTGAATCAATCAGGAAAAAAAGAGAAACTTTCCAAACTCATTAAGTGATTTTCTTTTTTGAAGGAGGAGAGAAGTAGCAACAAAAGGTTTTATGTATTTTAAAAATAAAAAGGTCATAAGTACTAACTCTGTTTTAGTCCAGCTACACTCAAAATGATCTTTTGCCTTATCCTGGGCCTGAAAAGCCCTGGATTGTTGTCCAATGTCCAGGTGTTTTTCTTCTTCATATGACTGTGATAATAGCCAGAATATCCAGTAAGAATCCCTTTGCATCAGGGATTTGTAGCTGTGTCTTACAAACAAGGCTCTCTTCCCAAGTGCTTGTAGTCTATAGCTACTCAGAGAAAAAAGGCAGATAAAGCCAGGTATCACAGCAAGCCACGGCTGCTCTGCTAGATGAGAAATCCCTGGGTGCCCTGAAAAGTCAGCCAGAAAGGCTGACTTTCAGAGGATCAGAGATATTTCACACTTCTCAGCTTTGAACTCATTTTCCATAGGCATTCCTGTGTAAACAGGCTCTGTGTCCCAAATGGTCAGGTTCAGTTTTATTTTATATGATAGGAAGAGCTCCTGAAGAAATAAACATTTGAAAAACCCACTTGGCAGAGGGTAGCCTGGCAAGGAGGGGGGACTTTGTTAGTGTTCTTAATGAAGGAATGGCTGCACAGCTCTAAGTAGACACCAGAGAAGATACACAAGGAAGAGTCATAAAGGAGTATTGCAGTCCTCCAGGAAGACTTCAGACAAAGAAAAATATCCAGCCAGTTTGTAGGCTATGAGGCTTCATTGCTCACAGAACAATGTGCTTACGAATATCCTGGGAACATCCCATTTTCCCATCCACTGTCCTGTCAGTGCTTTGATTTTGTAAGTGAGCTCCTCAGGGCAGAGATCTTAGGTGGTGGAAGCAGAAAGCAGGCACAGTTGGACAAATTTTCTGTCCAAGTACAGCCTTCCCAGTTGACCTTGAAAGCCAAACCGTGCCCTTCTGCTTCTTTGTACACTGCTGTGAATCCACTGTGCAGTACCTCTTGCTGTGAAAGTCTTTAATTATGAAGGAGGTATCTTACTGAACATGGGAACACGGCATATCTTTGTCATCTCCATCTTGCTGGCTGTGATTATTCTGCCTGATAAACAGCAAAAGGAACTTTCCTTTTCTCCCTGCTCCTCCAGGATCTGCTGCAGGGTTCTCTAACCCGGCAACACCTCCCTGATCCTGCTTCCAAACCAGAACTGGCATCTTTCAGGCTTGGGATGGCTGGACACAGCCCTGTTATGAACCTCTCAGTATCACTCCTGAGCCAGCCAAGGGGAATGCTGCTAAATGATGTGACATAAACCCTTTAGCCCCTTTGGTTAGTGCTGGGCATGCAGCCCTGAAGCCTCCTGCCCCAGAGAGCAGAGCACAAGAGCCATCAATCAAGGCAAAGCCTCTTGCAGAGCATTGCTGGCAACTCTCCAATGACCACGCACAGCAATTACCAGAAGGCTACAGCAATTGGAAAGGTTGGGGCAGTGCTACTTAATTCAGTGCTTCATCTCCTTTCCTGTCCTGAGATGGCACCCACCAACCAGGATTCATCTCCAGAGCAGGAATATACTAAGGAAAGCCTCAGGAACCCGTGAAATTAGTTAGCTACAGTAGAACTGGCAGGACTTGACAGGTGAATGCTGGATGAACTGGCATGGGAGATTTCAGCACAGTGCAGAGGTGAAGGTGTAAGGGAGCAAACAGCGAGGGTGCAGGAGAGGCTGAAGAACTGACTGGTGTGAGCTGCCCTCTTTGTATATGGACTGGGTTTAACTGGTAGCTGGGTTGAAATCGTGCCTCCCAGCTTGCATCTTCTCCTAATTATGCCTAATTATATGGGACTGTGAATTTGCCAGGTCATGCAGTGCTACCCAGTTAACTTTTTAATTAGCTAAATCAGGAGTGCTCATGGTACTTGAGTGGTTGAAAGTCAGCTCAGGCCTGTTTCCAGCCACAGCCACAAATGGGACCTACCCTCAGTGGTAAGTGCAACAGCTCAGCTCCATCATCATCATCCATCCATCCATCCATCCATCCATCCATCCATCCATCCATCCATCCATCCACAGAGTGATCTGTCTTTTCACTGTCTTCTGTCTTTGAAGACTGTCAGTCAAAGTATTGCTTGGAGAACAAGGAATTCAGATTCTGATGGAGAAATTCTGTAATTCTGATTAATTAGAATACCTGCAGGTGACTGAATGCTACATGGGGCTGTAGCTGCATGGTGATTTTTGATGGTAGTGCTCAGCACTTCCATTTATAGTTCAATCAATCTTGCAGCATCCCAACGCCTTCGGAAATTTGATGGCATCAGTTTTTGCCACAACAATAGTATGAAATTCTTCTTAGTGTCTAATCAGTGATCATATTTAGTTATTCATGTAAACAGGCTTCCCACACTAGGAATTGGAAGGTATATGGCAAAATGAAAGACTTAGAGCTCTTGTATTATCTACAGGTGAACTATTTTGTTGTTACCTCATTTGTTTTATGCTGTTTAGTGGGATGCTGACCAAGCTGCACAGGGAAACTGTCATTAATTATTAAGAAATTGTCTAATCCATCAGGACATCAGCACTGCTATAAAGTTTCCCCTGAGGAGACAAAAAGAGCCTTGAGTAAGGAGCTGGAGGTGTTCCAGTGAGAACATCCCTCCCCCAAAACCAGTCTTACTTTTTAAGTTGGTTAAATGAAATTTCCAGATGTTTCCTTCCTTCTCAGCACTGCACACCAAAAAAAGTACAGCAGCTAGTTTTCCAAAAATGAAATTTGTTTTCCAGAAAAGAAATATTGCTGAAGGGATTAAGAGACAGGATCCCAAGGGACAGAATTCCCCATTTCTTTGGGCATCACTATATATGACATAATCTAAAAGCTCCAGCCAAGGACTACTGTGTTATCCCAGTACTGCAGTACAACCAGCTTGAGTTTAAAGCCAAGTTTTACTTCAGATATGTCACAGACATGAAATTACACCCATTTACTCTGTATTTGACCTACTTATGTTTGACTGAGTCATGGCTGGGAAGGCACCCGATGTTGCTCTGAAGATAACAAGATCTTGTAGACTTTATTGCAATGTCTGGCTTCACCTTTTAGGTGCTGGATCTTGTACCCCTGGGACAGCAACCCAGAACTAAGTATGCATCAGGTATCAGAGGTGGCCCACCATGGTCACCCTCAAAGAGGGTCTGGGGCAATTCCATTCTTCCTTTGCTTATTTTGTGGAAAACAAAACCACCCAACCATAAAAAGTGCAGCATGGGAACTTCTGTGTGTACTAAATCTGTGTCTCCCAGTTCTCTGTTCTTATGCCCTGGGAGAAAGCATCCATCTTCTGTCTGATGCTACCCACTGGCATTTGACTGAACAGGTGGAAGCAGGAAAAAACCTCATAAAATGTTATCTGCAAATCACTTGAATTTAAGAAGGGAATTTCATATTATTCCCCATTTCCAACTCTTCTTCTTCCCTCTTCTATTCTAGTCCTGAATTAGAAGTGAAAGGCTCATGAACTTCTGTCTGGACTAATAAACCCATCTTCTGGCAGCTGATAAAAAGGCTTCTTTTCTAACCAGGGGAGCAGGGCTCTTCATGTTTCAGCCTGGTAGTTCCCCCCTTTGCCACTTGCAGGTGGCCACTCTTGAATAGCTGGGGCATTCCAGGGAGCTCTGCATCTGGCTGACAGACACAGCTGCAGATGTTTTTTTTCTCTTGAGGCCAATATTGAGCATCCCCTCCCTTCTTTAAATACGCCTGGGAAGGGATCATGAGCAGGAGCTGATCAGAAATGGTTTTGGTGGAAAAACAAGGTTCTTTAGAAAAGTTTGAACACTGGCAAATATTACCCTGACACAAGAAAACAGCTTTCCAAAGACAATTGATTTCTGACAGGGTTTTGACTGCTCTCTCAAAAAGTATCTGGTAAGTTTACTAATAATGAAATACACTGCAATTTAACTAACTGTTTGATTAGAGGCCAATTCTCCAGGCATTCTAACATGTCAGTTTTTCCATGATGGGGCTGACAGACTAGTCTAATGTTTTCTTTTGCTGTAAATCAGAGAGCATGACTTGCTAACAAACCTGCAGTATGGAAATGAGGTGCAGTGCAATGCACAACCCCACAGAGACTGTGGTGGTTACATTTTATTCTAAGCAAAGGAAAATACTGAAGGCACAGAGAGTCTTTGTGTGCAAATGGATCCCTTACAAGTGAAATCAAACCTCACACAATTATGTTGAGGTGCAGTTATGCAAAATAAACATAGAAATTTACATTTTTGGTATGTTTTCAGTCAAAACAGAGTTTGCTTTGTCAAGAGTTCATAATAAGGAAGGGAGAGCAAAGGGAGTGAAGGTAAAAGAGGTGATGTATGAGGGTGAAGGAGATGGATGTCAACAGAACAGCTGGGAACGGGCCTGAATTTCACATATTTCTAGCATGAGAATGTTCTCATGCAGAAAAAAGAAGGTTCATACAAAGAGAAATGGCTGCTACCATTTTATTAAGTCATTTCTTATCGAGCCATAAGCCAGTCAGTGAGACCCTTGGAGAGGCAGCACAGGGAAGGGATGGTTTCTTGGCAAAGGTCAAACAAATCATAAGAGGTGCCTCCTTTGGTCCCTGTGTCAGGCAGGAGGCTGCTCTGCGGTGAGATTTTGGGTGTCCTGTTTCAGGTAGATCATTGTCTCTGCTTTTGTAAGCACTGCTACATAATCTGGCTATAGAACATGCAAAAGTCTTTGCTAGTAAAAAAAAACTCTTTCAAGACCTGTTCCCATTTTCTACTAGAAATGTGACTCTGTCTTTTTCTGAGACCCTGCCCTTTTTTGTGTTTCCATCAGTCAGCCCTTTCTCGGTGAAAACCTGCTCTCTACCTCCAGATCCATTTCTTTTCACGGGCCATCAATGCATTTGCCACTGCCTTGATGGCTTTCAGTTCTTGGGTTTTCACTGTTTCCTTTGTCCTTGCATCTGAAGCAATTTAGATGGAGATCTGCTCTTTAAAGAGAACTGGAGCATCAGTCAAGTGGATTACAGCAGAGCTGGCAGGTTCCAAAGGCTTTATGAAAAAATACACTCCCTTTTGGCAGGCAAATTGCCCCTTGAAAAGGGATTTCCATCAAAGGTGAACTTCTCTGGATCTGAGAGTTTTGGATCGTTTGTGGAAAGCATACACACCTCATTTCCCCCAAAACAAGGATACCTCTGCTGGAAAGGAATCATTTTTCTTTACCATTCCTTTAATGTCCCATAAGTTAGGCAAGTACACCAAATAAAATAAGAGTCCATTATCACTTATTATTCCATAACCTTTCCTTTCAGACACAGTCTTTGAAAAACTAATTAAGGAGCTAGTGGTGGCTAATGCATGCACTCAAAATAATGCACATTCATATTCTATTTTCAGCAAAAGCAGCCGAGGTTCATTAACATTATACACCAGCAAATGAATTCAGTTTGGGATAATGCCATCCGATTAAACTTTCCACAGCCCACTTAACTGGAGCTTTGGTGTGTGTTTGACAGACACTTTAAACTCCCTAGAGATCCTCTGCTTTCCCATTTTCATTCCAGCCCCTTCTAAAGGCCAGATTCTGTCTGCTCTCAAGTTGATTAGTGACTTGCTCTTTCCATCGGGTTCCCGGGGTTTAAGTGAGATGAATCACAGAACTAAATGTTGGCCAGTCTGGGGAAGGGCAAGAGAATGGGATCCAAGATGATGAAGTTAACAAAAGGGTAGTTTTTCAGTTACCACTTCACAGCCACAGCTCAGAAAATGGGTTTCACCTCAGACCCTGGGCTAGGATTCAAGAATGGGTTAGCATTAAGCTTAATTCTTAAACTCGAGTGCAACTGTAGACCCTGTTTCCCTACCTCCCCCGTCCACTCACAAAAGGAAGATAAAGCCTTTTCCTGGCTCCCACCTCCCTTTCGACTGCAGTGTGTTTTCAGCAGGTCCTGCCTCTCAGCACAAGCCCGTGCTGGGACTTTTACTCCTGGACTCAGGTGGGGAATGCAGGAAAGATGCAAACTGACCGAGCTGCACTAATTTATGCTGCGAGAACAAGAGACAAGAAAGTTAGGGAGCCTCAGACAGATGGGGATGGCAGGATAGGACCATCCTCATCTCCCAGGGATGACAAGTTATAAAAATCCAGGCAAGCAGCCAGCCAAGAATCCTGCAGATGAAGCTGTTGCAACCACCAGCAGGTGTTTAGAAGTGGAACCAGCTGAAGTGGCTGCCAGACACCCACGTGTAGCAGGGTGGGTATCCCTCTGTGCATCAGAATCATTATTGATTCAAACAAAGAGTTTATTTCTTATAGGTGGCAGCTCCATGCAAATGCAAAAGGGGGTGTCAATTAGGGATTGACTTTCTTCTGCTTTTTGATTTTTATCTTAGTGTTTTGCTGCATTTCCTCAGAGAAATGAAGAGACAAATACTGTCTTAATAATTAATGGGTTGGCTAATTGAATTGCTGCCCTTTTCACTTGTGTGATTAGCCAATATTCACAGCTTTCTAGAGTTCTTTCCATTAGGATGAGAAGTGGTTGGTGTCTGACTTGTCTCTTCTTTCACATTAATTTATGAGGAACATACACAAATTTCCAGGGAAGAGCACAGAATTACCTTCATGAGAAAACTCTTGTCTGGACCTCCCGTGAGTGCTCTCTCTGGTGAGATTTGCCTTTCTGCCTACTATTGAGAAATCACAGAAACCCAGTGAGTCCAAGACAGCCCTTCTTTGTGGACAATATGAAAGTAAGGTGTGGAGTGGCAGTAGCAAGAAGTTTTTTGAGATACCATTTTGTTAAACTTTGTTACTTCTGGCAAAACATTATTGTGTTTAAAAGCAGAGAATCTCCTTAATTCCCCCAGGCTCTCAGAATTGCCCTGTACTGCAGGGAATCGCTGTCACCCGAAGCCACCTGAGCTATCTGAAAGGTCTTGACTGCACCATTCATGATAGAGGAGAGTAGAGTCTGTCTGAGGCTTTCATGGTCATGCAGAATACCATCAGAAATCATCAATGACTCCAAATATAATATAAAGAAATGGCTTAAGTAAAGGGAAAGGCAGTTGGGGAGGCTGGATCAGTTGGAAAAATGCTTCTTATGACTCTGTTTGGGTTTTTTTCTTTCAAATATGACTACGGTACAGTTTGTCCTCATCATTCAGTCAGCTTTAATGCAGTGCTCTGTTTTCTGCTGAAGTTGTTTGGATGGATGTGCTCCAACCTACACACACAACGCTGCATGTATGGTTTTGTGTGTCAATTTACATACCTATGTGCATAAACAAAACTGAATTAAAGTCTTTGATTTTTCAGTGCCCAGAACTGGAACCACTTTCCTGTTCTGTTCACCACATCACTTTCCCTTTGGAGGTGTGTAAAAGGATCACTGAGGGTTTGAGATGCTCTCTTTTACCCATCGCTTAACTTATGCTTCCTGGCACCAAGAGAATACACCCAGTGTCCTGAGCTGGGCATGTGTGTATGTGGCAGTGAATTAATTTGGCCTGAGACAGCTCAGATGGCAAAAATCCTTGGCTTATCTGCCAAGAAAACTGAAAATGTGCTTCAGCTGAGATCTGTCAACATGAGAGGAAGGAACAGAGGGTTGCCCAGTCAGCCAGAAGATGAATTTGTGCTTGTTCTGTCAACTGCTGGAGATTGGAGTGTCAATATAGAGCCTAATAAACTTCTAGTTTCAAAAGCATTAGCTACTCTCAGATCATGTTTAATAAAAATCTGGTCTACCTGAGGTCATGCAGCCATCTGCAGCATTGTCTCCAGGCTGGTGGTGTTGCCAACACACTGGCTTCTCGGGTCTGTTTAGGTGTGTGATCTGCCCAAATTAAATTTTGGCCCCTGGCAGCTTCACTTCTCCAGTCTTCCCTGTGCAGCACGAAGGAGATAATTAAAAATAAAACCTAGAGACTAAAAGATTAAGATATTTCATTAGATTCCTTCAGAGAAAGTGAAGCAGAGCTGGGTACTGAATGCACATCAGCAAATATCCTCATAGGAAGGGTGTGACACCCCAAATCTGATGGAGGTCAGCCCTTACCAAAGGGCTAATACAATCTTTGTGACTAACTGGGCTCTTAAGCCACTAGAACCTGAAAGTGTGAGATCCATGGTAGGGATGAGCAGAGTCTCTTTGGTGCAGACAACAGTTTCCCATCTTAGTGAGGCTTGTAAGACAGTCAGAAGGGAGGTGCAGGCAGTGCAGATGGTGTTTGGGTACAGAAATGCCTTCTTAGCTGCCTTCCCCCAAGCTCCTTTCCGCGGGATCTACAAATTACAAAGAAAATAGTGAATGCAGAGATTTCTTTCCTTTGTTTTTTAGTCTTGGCTGGATTAATTAAAGATGCCACTGATCCTGACAGGACTGCCTTGGGGTAATATGGCTGATGCTGTGCTAGCTACAAATAGCTGGTGATGAGGGTAGACGCAGAGATCTTTCTGTGCTGTATTATTCCATCCAAGTCCACTTGGATTCCTTTTGAACAACATCTCTCTAAAGTTATTACATCCTCCCTCCATTTATTGATGATGCATGGTAACTTATTCCATGACACTGGAAATGGTTGTTGGCGACTGCTGGGTTTAGGTTTGAATATTCCTTAAATGCAAACCAATAATTTGGATAGAGTTAGGGAGAAGGCAGGAGACACTTGTCACCCTGCTGCACTGATATCTGAGAGCTGTTGAACTAGCTGCTCATCTTACAGCTACCACGAAGCAGTTCCCTAAATGCCTCTCATCAAAACAGAGATCCAGTTGTCAAATGCTGGCATGTTGGAGCTTGAAAAGATGGGGAATGATGGAATAAATGCATTCATGGGCAGAGGGCAGAGCCATTTCTCCCACAGCCCTGCAATTTGTTGTACAACTGACACTTCCAGTTTTAGGGTACAGACTGACTTGGTGACCCATAGGTGAGTGATGGGCCAAGGCACGAAGCTTTTGTCTTGGTTCTGATAAGGCTGGAGTCATGGCAGGACTCAGGTCCCTTAGAGGCATGAATGTATTTTGTCACTGTAGTACCATTTGGAGGTCAGGCAACAATATTAAGATTTTTCTTTTTTCATTTATTTTAGAGACAGCAGGAGAATAAATGAGATGTTAAAGGTCACAGGGAGCATTTCTTGCAGAGCCAGGAACTAAAGCAGAGTCTTCTAACTCACAGTCTAATATCTTGACTGCAAAACTCACTTGTCAGGTGGAATCCTAAAAACCTGCTCTATTTAATCTGCTCCTCCAGGGTCTTCTGAATACATACATATTGAAGATATGCCTTCACAAGTTATGGTTTAACAAGTTTTTCACTGCTTCTCCAAGACTGAGATCACTTTCAAATCAGCTGTGTCCTGTTTGCAGTATTATAAATTATCATCTCTGACAGGGAAATATCAATTGTACGTTGGCTTTTACTCCCTTGTCCATTTATGCTCGCTGTCTCTCTACATCAGCGATAGCTAAATTGCAGGTGACTCATAGACAGCAATCCAGTGCTAAATCAAAGTTTATTTCCTGGATGAGAAGCCTGGAAGACAGAAATAAGGTGGCTGAAACTTTAGATCTTTCCCTTGTTCTTCCTATAAACCAAATCAATGCTGGTCTGTTAGCAGGGACAGAGCCTGTAAATGAGGTTATTTCCCAAGAGCGTCTCCATGAAGTTATTTACTTGGTGGCATATAGCTTCAATAATAAAAAAAGAACAAAGAAAAGAAAGTAGGATCCTTCTTAATTTAAAAAGAAGAAAAGTTGTTCATCCAGTCTTGGCTTCCATGGCAATGATCCCTTTTTTGTTTTCCCCCAATCTGAATTCCCCAGTTGCTCCTTTCTTGCCACGTTCGGGCTGCGCGTGCCACTCCCCGAGCCCCTGAGGAAATACAATTATTCCCACTCTCTCTGTTTTCATTATGTCTGTATTAATAGTCTTCTTTTTTTTTCAAGCAACCCTCGCTGACAGCAAACCATTATCGCATGATGCACATCCACCAAGTCCAAATTCAAGTTAACACTCCACGACACTGTGCAACACTCTGCCCTGCTGCTGGGCTTGCTCTAATGCAATGTGATGTAGGAGGCACCATGGCACAACTCCCTATTTTATACCAGGATGCATTCTCATGCCAAATTTTGCAGGAGGCTTCCTTAAAAGCTCTCATTCTCCACCAGAATTTCCCAAGCCAATGTGCAGAGGCTGCCTGTTGCCCACACCTGCTGGTATCAGCTGGGTGGCTGCTTGTTTCTGTGACACCTTGTCCTCTCTTGACCATCCATGAGAGGAGCAGCAAGGGAGGAAGGGCTGTCAGAGGGGAATCCTCAATATGCCACTGATCCAGCCCCCTGGCAGTGAGCTCAATAAGCTTTACACTTTGTGGTTCTCACATGAAGATGGGCTGGCTGGGTCAGAGGGAGTAGGGGGCACGGAGGACACCTGCAGAGGATAGGGGAGGAAGGGAGATCCTGTGGCCCTATGCAGCCACCCAAAAAAGATTAAATTAGAGGGGTGAATGCAGTGCCTTCATGGATCCTGCCAAGAAGTTTAATTAAAGTCACTTGCTGTAGCAGAATGACCCAGTTTTACTCCCAGCTATCACATCAGATGTGATGTTTTGTGAAATGGGCTACAACAGCAGAACAGCATTTCCATCTTTCTGTCTTTTTTTTAAAATTTTTCTTTTGAATTCTTTTTTTTTCCTCTCCTAAGCAGAGGAAATGACAAACTCACATTGCAGGCAGGGAGAGGAAGATGAACTTTTGATGTTACAGTCAACAACCACTGGCACATCACATGGCTCTTCTGGATCCCAAGCTCTTGTCAATAGCTCTTTCAATCCCATATTCCCTTTTGCTCTAAAATTTAGGTGGAGAGACAACTCAAGCTGGAAAATGTGAGTCTTTTGGCCTTGCCTCTCTCTTCCATCCCCACATGTCCCACTGAATTTAGAACTGCAGTCTGGCTTGTCCATCAACCCACAGTCCCCAGAGCATACCTCTGTCTGGGACAGACTCTGCATTACCTCTGTCTCCCCAAGGTGCTCACAGTAGAAGATTCCTAGTTTTTGGCAATTTTCTGCTCCCCATCTTGCAGGTCACAGCAATTACTGCTATGGCTCCAATACATCTCTCTATGATGGGAGAATTTCCCCCATCTGCCTTGGATCTGCTGAGAGAAACCAATGCAAAATGATGTTCTATGCCTGGGAAATTGTTCCAGATATTCCCCTTTGATGTTGTCCCGCATTCTGTTATTTCTCCTAAGAATAAGACCATACCATGAGCCAGAAGAAACAGCAAGGTGGAAGTAATGTGGCTGGTTATTCTTTGATTGTTATAGAGGATTTGTATGCTCTGGCCAATGCAGTTACAGCTGTTTAATTCCTTGGAGCTCAGTGTAACTCCATTTGGCATACAGCACACTGATCTTGAGACCCAGATCTACCATCTGCAAATCAGCAGCAAACTCTGCTTTTCTTTCCACAGAGAGACAGATTTATCACAGCTGCTGCCATCTCTTCTTTCTTGTAGCAGACTGATAATTGAGACTTTTCATTCGATTCAGATCCAGAGAAAATACCAGTCCACAGCAGCACTGACAATCATTCCTTTACTAGAGACAAGAACACTGACTAAACAATAGAATCTTTATTGTGAGGACTCAATAAAAGCTATGCTGATACTTGAGGAAAAATTCTCTTCAAACCATGGATGGAAAAACTTCAACCCTCCTGTAACAGTGATGAGACCAAAATGAAACTTATGGTCTGATGCTCCCGGACCTCTAGATCTTGGGGACAATGAAAACTAAATGTAGGGAAGGGACTGTCTGGGTCTGACATTGCTGTTGCTCTGGGTGCTACAGTAAACTAGATAATACTTGTAGGGATTGACTTCTACCAGCAAGTAGATGTCCATAGCATCAACATTTCCCAGCTTTTCTTATTAACTGGGTGTGCCTGGATAAAGACATTGTGTCGATGGCTCATCTGCATTTCATGTCCCCAAAGGCACTCAAAATGCTTCCACCTCCAAGGCAAACCAATTTTGTACTGAACACAGCCAACAAAACCCCCACAAAACAGCCTGATATTAGAAAAAAACCCCCAAACTTCTCCAGCAGCAGGGAAGGAGAAATTGTACCAGGAGACCTGGCCGTTTAGCCAAAAGATTCAAGCAGAGATAGACGTTGAGAAAAGCTATAACAACTCGGAGAGATTTCATTTCTTCCAAAGAATGCTTTGGATTGACCTCTTTTCCCACTTATATCATTTCACACATTTCAGCCCTTGCTGTATATCATACACCCTGTCATTGTTGAAAAGGGAGGCTGAAGGGACAGCAGATCAACAGACAAAAGCCACCCCAGAAATGGCCCAATTCACCCTTGCCCTCCAGTCCTCCTTCCAAAAGAGAGCAATAAGGAGAAGCCTCATTCTGGAAATTCCAGCTGCCCCCACGGAGCTGCTGGAGATGAAATGGCTTCATCCTTGTCCTGGGTCGATTGCTAATTGCTTCCCTGCCCTCCACCCTCCCCCAGAATTGCCCAACGCATCTAATTCACGTCAGAAGAAGCAAGTGAGTGGCAGAAAGCTCAAGGGTTCAGCAGTTCCTGCTGTGGATGTCACTACAAATCTGGGAGAGGCAAGAACACGGGGAGACAAGCCTGACAGATGATAGAAATTGCAAAGGGCAGCCCATTGCCCTAACACAGTCTGGGCACTGTGGGCCAGCCTGCATCTTTATAATTACATCTAGGGATCCTCCTCAGCTGAAGCAAGAGCCTTTCACTGTGCTCAGCAATCGATGAACTCCTTTTGCTTTGCTCCTGTGTTGTTTAATCAATATAATTAAAGCTGAAGTAGTTACGGGTGTCTTTGATACCATAATAATTTGTAATCCCATATTTAACATTAGTTTACATAATTTGCAGTAAGTCCCATATGCATATTAACAGGAACTTTACATTTTGCTCTCCTCCATGTAGCCTGATCTATGGGAGAATTGCTTTCAAAGGCTCCTGAAACAGGCTTGGGTAGGTCTGAGGGCTCTGCTCACGTGGTTCTGCTTGGGGGATTAACAACACTAAGAGAGGTTTTATCACAGTCAGATTATCAACAAGACATGACAGAAACTATTTGGGTCATTGAGAATGAAGAGGCTGTGAAAGCCAAAGAGATACATGAAATGGAGTAAATATTAGGGACTGCCTTTTCTAACTAGGACCCAGAGAATTTATGGAACTCCTTGCACAATATTCTTGGCCAAAGCCAGATCCTGCAGGTATTGAGTGCCAGGGATTTTATGCAGGCATTTATTTCTATGCATGGTCACCCCAGCGTGAAAAAGGGTAAATGCAGCTCAGTGATACACAAACTATGATGAGAGCCTCTTGGCAGTACAGGGCTCACTCCCTCCTGTACCAAAGCTGGGCCATTTTGTTCCTGATAAAACATAAACCATCAGCAGCTGAGGGACTGCTTGAATGTCCAATGTGTAGAACTGTAACAACCAGTCCCTGAAGCTGCCAGAGCATGAGGGAAGAGCAGCATCAGGAGAGTCCTGTGAAGATCCTTACAACACTTAGGAGTCTCTGATTATCAAGCCAGCCACAACCTTGTGTATTGTAGCACAGTTGAGAATCTTCTATTGCATGGCCAAGATGATCTCATCTCTTCCTGCAGGTTGTGCGAATGCTTGGTCAGTTTTCCAAGGGCTGAGCAGAAGCCAGATTTCAACTGAACAAAGAAATCTCTGACAGGACACTTCTGCAAAGAAATCAAGGGTTAATTTCATACTGGGGTCATCTCTTCCCATCTACCTCAGCTCACTTTGGAACAGGTTTTATCTCTTCCTTCAACAGATAACTACTCTAACATACTATAAGTTATGTCATTTTCTGTTCTTTCCTGCTTTTCTCTTTAAAAACAAGATCAAGTGAACTTATTTTGTACTTCTCCTTTAAACATATGGCTTTCAATATATAAATCAATGCACTTAATAGAAAATATGCTTCCTGAAGGAGTTTAAGGAAGTAGAAAGACCCATCCTGAAACATGCACAGAGCATCGATAATAGAATTATATCATGTGAGTCTGTTTGAAACCAATTTGTCATCTTGGGACAAAGCTATAGCCAGGAAGGAATATTACATGAGGGTTTTCTCTTTGCACAACATATTGCTGCTAGCATGACTGCAAACCCACAACCTAAGAAATCTTTTAGATTATTTAAGTGCCAGATGCCTGATTTAAGGGAAATTGGGCCTGATCCCAAAGCCTATCAGAGATGATAGGAAATCATCCTTTGAATTCCCTTGGCTCTGACCCAGAATTACAAGCTGGTCTCATACAATAACATTCGTACCACATTCAGTGTTGCTGACCAAAAGTATTTATGCTTTATAAAAGCTTTCCTCACATTCTGGATGTGAGGTTTAGGTTGTGCTTACTAACGCTCACCAGAACTCATAAATAAAATTCCTTGTGTATTTGGCCTCAGTTTTCAGTACAAACCTGTGGCAGTAATGCTATTTTGAGGCTTCCATTTCTGAATCTTCCACTTCTCTTTGAAATCGTGTGGGAACAGGAGCTCATTATGGAATTTTGCTTTACCAAATCCCATTGTCAGCATCATGTGGTCTCAGCTTGTGATGGGAAATTCAGGAAGTGGATTGTAAGGGCACAGAGAGAGAAAAAACCCCAACAAAACAATTGGGTAGTATATAGGCAGCATGACTAAAGAAATACAGAATGGAGCTGAGTGATAAATAAGCACAGAAAAAGCAGATCCATAGGCAAAACTGGGTAAACAAAATACATGATCATTTCTCCAGGCTGACTTTTCAGTAACAGATCCTTTCCTCATGTTTTTAAATCCTTACTCTGCTACACTCTGGTATTAGGACATGCTCTTTTTCCAGCCACACTGATTTATTTAATGTGACTATAACATGGCAGCTTTTTAACTGGCTGGATGTTTTTGTCCAGCTTCATTTTAGCTGCCCTCTGGCATCTCAGGAGCTACGGATGCTGCCCTGCAAACTGGTGCTTCAGTATTTCAGGGAGAGCTGAAATAGCAGGGGAGGAATAATGTGTGTTCTTATGTGAGCATCTGGAGCCTGATGAAGAGAATGAACAGAGCTGATAAAGGATGCTGACAATTAAATCCAGGCCACGTAATAAAATAGGTTGAAGAACAGACCTTTGCCCTGAGGCTTTAATTCTTATTGGCAAAGAAAAGAGAGCATTAATGCAATTCCACATACTGCTACCTGGACTCACTTCTCCTCTTCTCCAACAAATACACTTGTTTGTTTGTGCACACTGAAGTTAAGATTCTGGCAAAATTAACTCAGTAACAGTGATGGTTGCAGGCTGGGCTGCTTCTAGGGATATAATAATAGACACTGGGATATGCCAACCAGCATTTCCCCATGATGACAGAGAAGTTAATGTGTTATTGTCTTTGACTGCATAGCACACATCAGCTCATCAGCCACCTTCCCAGATCTCACTCATCCAAATCCCTCAATTAGCAGGTACACATTGGATTATTCCTCCTCTGGTCCTTCTGCTGCCAGTAGTTTCTGCATCAGTTTGTGGATGCAGTATGTTCTCCTTACTGCTATCACTTCTTCTGCTTCTGCTGCTGCTGCTGCCAAGGGATCTTTCTGTCTCCTGAAAGGCACCACAATAGAGGTGACAAATGAGGAGCACAGTAATAACTCCAGCACAGGACTAGGAACTTCTGCTACTCCAGAGAAGGATACAGTGCCCAAAGAGTCCGACTAACACAGCTCCACTACGTATGGTGTTTAGCTGAGAATGAATCAGGCATATTCTCTATCCAAAGGTGTTGACTTGGATTTACTTCCTTGACTCTGATAGAAGGCCATCAACACCGGCTCCTCCTGACTTTAAAATGCTGCCAAGGAGGTAGGATGTGGATAGATCTAAGCTAGACTGCAGCCCTCCTTCATCTAGTGCACTCAGGGGTAATTTTAGCTGCAGGGGAAGGCAGAAAGAGTCTGTATCTGGTGGCTGCCACTAGACATGCATATTGTAGCAGACAAAGGTGTTTTTTTCCTCTACAAATTGCCACAGTTCCACTTCCCTAAGTAAACAACCAGCTACAGAATTAGCTGTGGTGCTAAATGAAAAAAGGAGTTGGAAGAGAGTAATGTAGAATAATTGAACAGGAAGAAAGGAAATATGTGTGTAGCAGACCTGCAAAAGAGCAAGCACTAATTAAATGTAGCACAATTAATTTCACACAATGTCCTTCACGAGCAGCATCATAAAATATTTTGCTGAATGAGTGCACCTAGAATCACTTGTGCTTTTTTACACAATCACAGAATTACTGAGGCTGGAAAAGACCTCTGAGATCATCAAGTCCAGCCTATGTCCCAACACCACCACATTGGCTAGACCATGGCACTAAGTGCCACATCCAGCCTTTCCTTAAACACCTTCAGGGACAGTGACTCCACCAAAGTCATCCCTTTTGCTCTGGCTTATGGGGCTGAAAGGAAGGGATGAAGTATGTGAGCATTCTTTTAAGATATTGGTACCTCCACACCAGTGGTTTTATGAAAAAAGCAGAACTCAGGAGTGATATTGCTTCCTGCTCTGGCTCTGATCTTCACCAAACTGCCTGATTTTCTTCTAACAAAACTCACAGCCATGCTCTGTGCTTGTGGCCTGAGCTGCTGACCATCCTGGGAGCCACTGTGCAGCCAAGAACCTGATCAACACATAGAACCAAGCACACAGCTCAGGCACATGTGGATCCAGTTCCTCTGTTCTCAAGCCTCCCATGTTCCAGCCTGCTCTGTCTCCTGTCCTTCTGATCCATGGTGACTGATGGCCATCTCAGAGAGCCACATCTTGCAGGCAAAACACTTCCCTTTGGCTTTGGATAATTTGATAGCAACTGATTCCTTTGAGTCTCACAAATGAAGACAGGGTTTTTCTTGGCCATGGGAGAAGATGACCTCATTGGAATTACCCAACAGTTAACTGCCCATCTCCAGGGATAAATGAGAGTAACAAGGTAGAGCAAGCCATTTGGTTNCAGGGAGAGCTGAAATAGCAGGGGAGGAATGTGTGTTCTTATGTGAGCATCTGGAGCCTGATGAAGAGAATGAACAGAGCTGATAAAGGATGCTGACAATTAAATCCAGGCCACGTAATAAAATAGGTTGAAGAACAGACCTTTGCCCTGAGGCTTTAATTCTTATTGGCAAAGAAAAGAGAGCATTAATGCAATTCCACGTACTGCTACCTGGACTCACTTCTCCTCTTCTCCAACAAATACACTTGTTTGTTTGTGCACACTGAAGTTAAGATTCTGGCAAAATTAACTCAGTAACAGTGATGGTTGCAGGCTGGGCTGCTTCTAGGGATATAATAATAGACACTGGGATATGCCAACCAGCATTTCCCCATGATGACAGAGAAGTTAATGTGTTATTGTCTTTGACTGCATAGCACACATCAGCTCATCAGCCACCTTCCCAGATCTCACTCATCCAAATCCCTCAATTAGCAGGTACACATTGGATTATTCCTCCTCTGGTCCTTCTGCTGCCAGTAGTTTCTGCATCAGTTTGTGGATGCAGTATGTTCTCCTTACTGCTATCACTTCTTCTGCTTCTGCTGCTGCTGCTGCCAAGGGATCTTTCTGTCTCCTGAAAGGCACCACAATAGAGGTGACAAATGAGGAGCACAGTAATAACTCCAGCACAGGACTAGGAACTTCTGCTACTCCAGAGAAGGATACAGTGCCCAAAGAGTCCGACTAACACAGCTCCACTACGTATGGTGTTTAGCTGAGAATGAATCAGGCATATTCTCTATCCAAAGGTGTTGACTTGGATTTACTTCCTTGACTCTGATAGAAGGCCATCGACACCGGCTCCTCCTGACTTTAAAATGCTGCCAAGGAGGTAGGATGTGGATAGATCTAAGCTAGACTGCAGCCCTCCTTCATCTAGTGCACTCAGGGGTAATTTTAGCTGCAGGGGAAGGCAGAAAGAGTCTGTATCTGGTGGCTGCCACTAGACATGCATATTGTAGCAGACAAAGGTGTTTTTTTTNTGGTGCAGCCAAGAACCCGATCAACACATGCAACCAAGCACACAGCTCAGGCACATGTGGATCCAGTTCCTCTGTTCTCAAGCCTCCCATGTTCCAGCCTGCTCTGTCTCCTGTCCTTCTGATCCATGGTGACTGATGGCCATCTCAGAGAGCCACATCTTGCAGGCAAAACACTTCCCTTTGGCTTTGGATAATTTGATAGCAACTGATTCCTTTGAGTCTCACAAATGAAGACAGGGTTTTTCTTGGCCATGGGAGAAGATGACCTCATTGGCATTACCCAACAGTTAACTGCCCATCTCCAGGGATAAATTAGAGTAACAAGGTAGAGCAAGCCATTTGGTTCACTCCCATCTTAGCAGGATGTCCCTCAGAAGGCAGATGCACTCCAGCATGCTCTTGCTCCTATCCAAATTTCTTCTTTGTCATCCATAAGGGGACTAACTGAATCATGAGATGCTTTGGACATCCACGCTAACCTCCTAGGCCTCCCTTTTTATGTGGGATGGAACGAGGGGAAGGATAGCTCTAGCTACTTACAACATAGCCTGTGACTTCGGAAGGTATCCCTTTGCTCATCAGCAAGCTTGAGCTTGCTATGTTATATGGTTTTCATGATGGAAAAAAAATGCAATTATTATAAGGCACTTTTATCTCCTGTCACATTCAATGAAATCGCTCTGGCTTTCTGGAAATCCTATGAGGAAGGTGTCAGGATGAAAATTCATGAGCTTAGACTAAGAGACATTGGTGAATAAGACCTTCTGTCAGTCATTACTTCACAGATCTATTTTTTTTTAGGTAAGGAATGAGTAAGCTGGGGCTAGGGGACCTTGCTGTGTGGCTTGCTGAGCATTGCCAAGTGTCGACCCTGCGCGTAATGGGCGGTGATGAATGCAGGTTGTATTCATGAGCTCTGCACTGCAGCGAGGTGGGGATATGGCAACAAGGCAGGTCTGCCTGATGGTGGACATTGGGTTTGGTCATTAGGCCATGGTGGCTCCTTGCAGAGAAGAAGTGGCTCTCATTAAGGGTGTCCTTCTCTGGAGGCATTCAAAACCTGCCTGGATGCGTTCCTGGGTGACCTGATCTAGGTGATCCTGCTCCAGCAGAGGGGTTGGACTGGATGATCCTTCGAGGTCCCTTCCAATACCTAACATTCAGTGCTTTTGTGATTAAGGAGAAACCTTTTGAAAGATTTCATAGCATAAGATCTCTCATGGATTCACATGTGAGCAAGGCTGAGTGGGCAGCATCCTCAGAGGCCCTGGTGAGCATCCCTGAACAAACTCTAAGTTAAAAAGTGCTTCTGACAAGGCCACTGGAGAGACAGAAAGAGCCTTCTTCACTTGAGTTGAGACTACTTCTCCTGACATCAAAGGTTTGAGTCCATCATTTTAAGCACCGAGAAGCCAAGCCCTCGGATGCCACTGTGGCCAGTTGCCCGTGTATGTTGCTGTTACCCAGATGTCTGGTATCCAGCTTTATTCTGTTTGTGAGAAGCTTTCCTGGGAAAGGAGGGGGCAGTTGTCACATTTCAGTGTGCAGCCTGTCTGGGAGCAGCCTGGAGATGCAGCATCACTAGAGACCTGGTGGTGATGTGTTTCCCCGAGCTGCAGGGCTCAAGAGGAGCTGGTACTCTCTGTGTCTGATCTCTGCATGGAACATTAAACCCAGACTTGCTTCTACCAGGGTCTGCAGGGTTCAGGTCTCATGGTTTGGGTTTTGTGTTTGGTTTTTTGTTTGGTTTTTCTTTTTTGAAGTGCAAGTGACAAAACCTGAGCTGCTTTTTCTGGAAAACCTTTTCTGTCTCAGGAAAAGCTTTATCCTACAAAGCGTTGGCAGCTCTCCACCCTTCCTGGCTCCAGGCTCCAGGGTGAAACTTCTTCGTATCTCACAGAGCAAAGCTCATCAGGGAGTTTTAAAACATGAATGTGCCTGTGATTCATCGATGCTGCAGCAGTAATTTAATGCACTTTTATTTTGAGTGGGGATTTTGTAAGGGTAGATGAATAATAACATTGTTTGCCCATCTTTTTCTTTCTGTTATGAGCTGTTTAGGATCTTTGATGCAAATTCCCGGGAATATGTTTAAATACATACTTGAATGTGGAAAGGGAAGAACCCATCTTCTGCTCATATCAAGCCTGTCTGGTGATGAACTGGCAGGACCTGCCCTTCTGACATATTTTCACTTAGATCCTTTTTAGTATGTGATAGAAAATGAAATTTTGAAGCCAAATGACCCATCTTAATAGGCTATTCCATGTCCTTGCCTTGCTAAGCATCAAGCTGAAATAGCTGATGTCTTCCTGAAATGCTCTGTTGGCATGAAAATGGGGACAAAAGACTGCAACCAACCTTTCTGCAGCGTGTTCCAAACAGTGTGGCCAGCAGAACGGTTGGTGCCAAGTGTGCAAGCACGGGGACTGGGACCACGTTACCCCATTAGCTGCCAAAGACCTCAGCACAGCCCCTGTTTGAGAAAGAGGGCTGTGACACTAGGGAGGCAAAGCTGCTTTAGCTCCCTTGCCCTGTGTCGGCACCTAAAAGTTCCTGCAAAGGAGTGGAGAGAACCAAAGAACTTCTCCAAAGCAGCTGGGCACCTGTGAGGAGGAATTATTATTTTTTAAATTGGTTTCCACCTGTCAGACTTGTCAGTGGTGAAACTGGATGTTTGCAAAGAGTAAAAATCCTTCCCCCTCCTCCGCCCCCACACCTCCTTCCTTCCCACTGGCCTGTCTCCAGGCTTCAGTGTGACATCTGAGTGAGTTTATTTCAGCATCCGCTGGCAGCAGGAGTGGAGGAGGTTGTGAGAAGAGGCATCCCACGGCTCTGGTGCCTAGCAGATATTTTGTGGCTGAGCTGTGCTTGGGAATCATCTCCTTTGGATGCCGTTGAGAATCTGTTGTGATCCGTGCTTGAGCCTTTGGGTTTAAGTAGCTCCTGAGATGTGCTGGTGATTTAACAACAGCTTTGGAGGTCTGCACAGGTAGGGTGAGATGATTGACTTGATCTGTCCACCTTCAGAAAGTCCCAGGTACCATGATATTGGTCTGTGAGTGACAGTCATCAGCTAGAAAAGAGAATATAATATAGGAAAGACTTAGGTGGTGAAACCAAAGTGAAAGAGGACTGCAACTTTAAGTTATGGGGAAGGTGATTACAAAAAAAAAGAAGTGAGGGGAGGAAGGAAAGAAATTCCCCTTGTACACGGTTGTCACCTGAGAGATGTCTGCTTCCACAGAATTACCTGAACCAGTGAGACAAAATGTATCAGTCCAGCTTCGTGCCAACAGACAACTGAGATGACAACGTTATTAGTGTTCTCAGGTCAGGCTTGTCATGTTGAATTAACAGCTCGTGAAGCACAACAAGTACTGTTCCCCCATGTGAATCAGAACTGAGACATCACCTGCACAAATAATTGTATTAGGTTTGAATCAACAATGAAAACAAAGGATAAACAATTATCTACTTAAGTTCCTCGTTGTTTTTGGTAACATCATTGTGCAGAGTAACTGAATTACCTTTGTCTTCCTATTTGTCGTGGGGTTTATAAGACACCCTCTCTTCCTTCCCCCCCTCCCCGTGCAGCTGTGTGCACGAACACTCAGCAAACAGCCTGCTGTGCCTCTGTCTCTGCATCTAAGGATGGGAGCACTGGTTCAGGATGTCTCAGTCCCCAGCTACCTGCTTCCTGGGGGTGGCAAACTGCAGACTCCTGGTGTGAGTTAAAAGGGATGGTGAGCTGCCAGCTGAGGGGGTGGGAGCAGAGAGGAGAAACTGTAAGGGTCATATTCCAGGAGCCTAGATCATCCCTTGAAGTTTGACAGGATGGAGATGCAGATCTAGATGAGGTCTTTTCTAGCTTTTTTTCCATCACTCAGGCTCCACACAGACAGGATTTGCACTGCTGGGCACCACACCTCCCCACACTTGGACAGGGTTAAGTGAGTGAGCAGGAATGGCTCTGGGATGGCTCAGGGATGCTGCAGGAGGATGCGAACTTGTGCTCCCCTCCACCAGAGACCTTCAGCACAGATGGTAACAGCTCATGGCTTCCAGTGGTGGAGGTCTTACTTCAGCCTTGGGTGCACTGGCTGAAAAGCTGGCTGTTACAGCTCAGTCCCCCTTTCTGAAGTGAAGCTGGTGGTAAATGGAATGCTCTCAAGGCTGGCCCTTGTTTCTCGACAGTGCTGAAGCTCTTCTGGCCAGGTCTGTGAACATTAACTTCCAACTCCTCTGTTACTTATGAGAAATCTCTGGCAATGCCTCTTCCCCTGCTTTCTGTGACCGAATAGAATTCTCTGCTACAGATGTTTTTGAGGAGGAAGTTGTGATGCTTTTGAAACCAAGTGGGGTCTGCCAGAGTCAGCTCTTGGAAGGGAAAAGAGGCCATTGGAGATGTTAGAGAAGGCAACTTTTTCACCTGTAAAGTGAGCTCCTTCTTCAAAATAATGCTTAAAAAGAAGCTGTTCTCTGCTTTACAGGAGTGCTCTCCTTCAGATGAGCTGTAAAATGAGATCCCTGTGTGGCTGTTTATGATCCCCATGATGGGACTAGAATATCTGTCTGTGAAATCTCAGTATCGTCACCAAATCCTTGTTGTGCAATCCCCTTTTCTCCTGTCTCAGATTTGCTTTCTACATATCTATGCAAATTTCTTGCATTAACTCTTGGTCTCTAGCATTGCTCCCACCACAGTCCACATCTGAGAGAAATTCCACTTTTCTGCATCAGTTTTTCTGGGTACATCTGGTTATGATGATATCTCAGTGTTTGACTTTTGAAACACCAGGTTCTCTGGTAGAACAGAAGAGTTTAAGGGAAAGCAAGGGTTCCTAGCTATGAATATTTATGGTTGGAGTTCAATTGTATTTCAGATTGCAATTCATTATTGCTGGTAGAATAGGAGAGAGAAGCTAGCAGCCAATTTAATACAAGTATTTTCCCTTTTGTGCCTTGACCCGTGAACAAATCCATCTCAAATCTGTACCCTGTAAGTCTTGGTCTTTAAATCTCATTAAAGGTACAGTCTTATCAAAGAAAACAAAGCTAGAAATAAATCTCTTCACAATACCAATAAGCCAGAAATGTTTCTGCTCACAAGCAGTAAAACCAGAGAACTGACTCAAGCCATTTTGTAGAGCAGATACTTTGATATGAACAGAAACACAAATTATGCTCCATTTAAACACTCATGGGGTGGAACCACTGCTGCTCAAGTGAAACTTGGCTATGTACAGATTAGAAACTAAAGAAAGAAAATGCTTTTAGGTGGTCTATTGCCAAACGGAATAGAAGTAATTTTCATCTGAGCAGAAGGGAAAATGTCCTCAGTTACACTTTGGAATAATTGCTCTAAGAAAGAGTTGACAACAGTTAAAAAACACAGAACTCTGGCCAAAAAGAGACAGCAGTTGTGGGAACAGGCATTTGCTGGGAGATGTGAGCAAAGTTAACCCTTTGTTTCTCTGCTTTACCAAGCAGGTTGATGGGGTTGTACCCATGCCCACCCTTCATCCCCCTGCACTGAGTGCATTGGCTGACCAATCTTCTTTCCCCTCCAGTTCATTTTGATCATGGTCCTATTCTGTATTTCTCTGTCTGTGCACATTAAACAGCTTCCTGAGAAACTCCATCTCGTGCCTCAGAAGAAGCAGGCTCAATTTTAAATAAGTGTGCAATATCCTCAGCTTTATCAATTGTCACCCCACCAAAAAGTCTTTCCCATCCTATCATCTGATTCAGGATTTCATTTCAGGCCAAGAGCTCCTAATTCTCCACTACTCTGGTGCCAACCTCTGAGGAAGTCTGTTGGGCTCATCAAAGTCTTGCTGTGACTCACAGCCCCTTCTTACATAAAACGGCCTTTTCATGTTGATCAAGACAACCAATCTTCAAACCCTCTGGTGCCTCCTGGAGAGATGGACGTAAAAATGAGGTAGACCCTGAGCCCTGGAGGCAATCTGCAAGGAAAAGAAATAGTACAGGCGGGTGAATTGTTGTAAACAAGTGGAAGTGAGAAAAGTGAGTTGAAGAGAAAAGCTTTGACTGATTTGTGAAGATGTGAAAATCAGGCAGGAGCAGAAAGATTTCTTTTTTTTTTTTTCCTTTTCCATTTTCCAGTGTTTTTCTGTTACATGCTGATGTTGCTAATACAACTGTCTTCTCTCTGGAAAAAATCTGCAAATCCTTCTGATGACATGATGTATATAGAAACACAGAAAGCAAATAGATTTATCATTGTGCACTTATTTCACCCACGCTTTCTGAAGGCATTTGGAGTCTTTCATACCTTTTATCCTACATCTTATGCTGATATGGCACAGTCCTCCACAGAGCTGAGCTTTGAGAAGTCAGTAGCTTTAGGGTTGCCATGCACTTCAAGGGGGAGCAACCACAGCAAGATCTTCTCCCTGCAGAAACCTTTTCTGATGCTCTCTTCCCATACAAAGGTCTATTAATTTTGCATTTACCTTCTAGACTGGTGAATGGAGCAGAGCTAGCACTCCACAGGTTCTATCTGAGTGTTTATCTATGGGTAGCTTTGGCTTTCCAGTTCACCACAGGTATAAAGCTGCCACTTGCACCTGCACCTACTCCTCTTCAAGCTGACTGATGAAATGTCTTCCCAGCAGAAGACAGCACATCTTTCCAAAGGAATCAGACTGTAACAACCTCACAGAGATCTTATCCTCCTAGGGCAAGGGGGAGAGGGATTTCTACCCCTTAGCTCTACTAAGCCGAGGACATTCCTCTGACCAGGAGCTGTGGTAATGGCATGTAAAGGGAGGGAGAGGAGCAGTGGGGGAACATGGATTTTTATTTGTCTCCCAAAGTCCAGGGAAACTTATTAAGATACATAGGGAGATCTGCAAGGGTGCTTTGTGAGTGCCAGTGAGCTCCCTATGATAAACAGTATATTAGAAAGCAGCGAGGCATGCAGTGATAAATGCTCTCCCTCCTTGCCATTGTTATATATATAATAAGCAAGAGATCCTGCATTCAATCAAAACCAGGACCAGAGGCTTTGTGCCTTCCAGACACAAGCTCCAAACTGTGATTTCTGTTTTAATCTGATCAGCGCCTCAGGCATTTAAAATTGGCTGTGGAGCTGCTGATATAATGAACTCTTTGCTTTTCTTCTGCTAAATGATATTAAAATAAAGGGATGCCTCAAAAAAGAGAAGCAAACAAAGCTGGACCGGGTCACTTAAAAACACAAACTGAGTTTCTTTGCAGATGCAAACTCATTTATACCAGTTGTGTGTGTGGACCTTCATCTAGGCTCACAAATGCTCCAGAAAATCTGTCTTTCATTTCAAAATTCTACAGGCTTGTGTTTACCTTGCTAGACCAGCCCTCCCTGGGAAGGATGCTCCCTTCTCTGGGCCAGAGAAATGAACCAGTCTGGCTGCCTTGCTGTGCTGTCATTGGTGACATTAGAATCCCTGTGCCTTTTGCTTGCCCCCATCCAGGTCAATCCCAGAGAAAGGAGAGGGTCAAGTCTCAAGTTCTGAACCAGGAAACACCACTGGCTACATAAGGATCTTTTTGGGATGGTCATGAAAAATGGAATTTCATATCTGGGGGGATGGTAAAGAGAAATTAATCTTACCCCAATTGCCAGTCTGAAGGAAGACAAAAATGATTGATTGTGGTGATGCAGAACTTTGTAAGAATGCATACTCTGTGTGGGAGCTGGACTACAAGTGCTGTTGTCAGTCATTGCTGCTTTTCAAGTGGACAGGAGAACTGGAACTTGGAAAATGTCAGGTGTCACCAATTTCATTACAGTTCCCCCTGGCACCACTCAAGTCATCCCCATTTAATGGAGTTTGTTCCTCTTTGGGTATTTTTTGAATTAAGAACACAATGCTTCACCTTCTGCAAGCTGCATGAAGCAGACTAACGAGAACAGCATCGTCAAGAGCACTGAAAGTGGCCAAGTGCCAAGGTTGTTGCTATTGCTGACAACCCGTGAGAAGTTGCTTTTAAGCAGTTGAATGTTGGCATGTTTTGCTAATATATGTCTTGGAATGGGGGCTTAAAATAGTTCATGGACTACCTGCTTATGCTGAATGAAGGGAAAGATGAATCAGACTTGACAGTGCTGGGAACACTGGGGTTTGAAGCTCTGGTCTATGAGAACATTTCATTACAGTCCTTGAGTGAATCCCTTAAGTTCTTTATGCGTGAATTCTGTATCATAAAGCAAGGGCAGCCTTGCAGAGAGGAAGGTATGGAGCATGCTAGGCTGTTAGCAGGGCACTAACACTGTTAAACCTTGGTAACAGCTCCTATTACATCTCGATTATGCTCATGAACTGTCGGGGTGCTGGCAAGCCCACCACTGACTGTGTACAGAATGCAGGTACAGGATGGCAGAAGTGGCCAAGTGTTTGCTCTCTGGCTGAGCCCAGAGGGGCTATTCCCCAACAAATGTAGATTCAGAGGAGCAAGTATCACACTGAGCAACCCACACGTATCAAGAGCTCTGACCCTTGCATGTTTGTCTTCGGCAGGGAGATGAACCACGGACCTGTGCGACCCACTGTAGATTCCTGCTCAGCTCTGAGCTGTTGGTAAAGAAAAACGATATGTGAACACTTTCATTGGAGATCACATAGTTAAGGAGTAATGATGAGATACAGAACAATCAGATATCCTGATAATTATGATGTGCTTTAGGTGCCTGAGGCCGAAAGCTGTGTTGCAGAAATGTTGGACGTACCAAAGATGGAAGAAAGGAGAAGCAGCAAAAAGGAACAAAGAAATCCCAGTCTAACTGGTTCAGCCCTTAATGAAACTGAAGCTAATGCAAGGCAAAATACAGTGTGTGTCCATCCTTTCATCTTCATGGTGCAATTCCTCAAGATAAGGGAGGATGAAACAGTCCATCCAAGATACTAATGTTACTCAGAAGAGAGGAGTTTTTTATTCTTTCTGTACCTTTGCAGATTCTGAAGCAGATCTTGGTGGCTGCACGTTCATAAGCATTCCTTTGTGTAACTTCAGCTTACAGCAAAGCTGCTGTGCCTCAGCCCTGCACAGCAGAGCAGCAGCAGTGTGAAAGCAGAGTGGACTCCTCCTGCTTTACAAGACAGCTTTACATTTTTGCATTAGAAAGGTGAAGGGCATTGCTCCCCAGACCTTCAGGATCTCATAGAGAAGCAGCCAAACATCATTAAATATCATGTCCCTGGTGATACGAACGAGCCAAGCCAGTCAGTGCTTTCAAGAAAGAGGAAGAGCAAAAGAAAGACCAAATATTTATAGTGAGTGTGTGCACTGTAAGTGTGCAGCTGTTGTGCTCACACCTGGGATGACATTCGGGCCATCTCTCAGATGTTTAAGTTTCATTTAAGTTTTTTTGACTCTTCCTACACATTTTGCCTTCAGTAAACCCATCTTCAAGAAGGAAACAACTGTGTTTTCTCTCTTTTTAGTAGCTACAGTCCCTGGTGGGCTCAGCTGACCCGTCCCAAGCATTCTCTCACTGTTTTTTCCCTCCAACATTTGGCTGAGTGAGCCCAGGACTGGGCCAGCAGCTGGCAGAGGCTGGGCTGGCTGCTATGTGCTCACCCTGAGTGGGTTTTTCTCCCAGGAATCAACCCCAGCACTTTGGTTCAGCCACCCCACAGCACTTGAGGCCATTCTCTGTGCTCGTGGACTGCAGAAAAGGTTTTGCCCTTGAGTACCCAAAGTTGCTTTGCACTCTGCTTCAAACCACACAGCCCACAGGAGACCTGTAACACTAACCAGGATGTGCTGCCTTATTGCTTAAATACCCTCATGAATATACTGCAACCCCATCTACAGTTCTAACAAATCCAATAAGGCAAAGGAGGATTTAAAGACATTTAAAAGAAATTAACTTCTGGATGAATGTTTATTAAGTTTTATGAAGCCATTTACTAAAACGTAGCATTTGTTTCAAAAGGCACCTGAACTATGGGAGCTGTGGAAATGACTTTTATGATTGAAATGAGAAACAGGGGTCAAATTGAAAGCATTCCTCATTGTTCAAGGCACAGGTCTTGTGCCTTTCTAGAAAGAAAAAGAAATTCATTGACCCTCTGCAGAGTTTTGTCTTCCTTTGCACTGGGCATGAGGAGGTACTCGGTTGTGGGACCCTGGATGAGAGGGTTGCATGGGAGGACTGAAGAGCTCTGGTTTCTGGGTGTTTTGCATTTTTAAGGAGTCAGCCCTGAGCTAGTAAAGTCATGAGCACAGAGTAACATTTTTCACTCCAGTTTGCACATAGTCTGGATTTCTTCATAGGCAACAGAGGCTCCACTGAGAGCATCCTGCCCTGCAAAAAAGCCTCCTGCAGCCAGCAAACAAGGGCAACAAGGGCATTGCCACGTGTTGTGGATTTCCAGTGCCTTCAGCATGAACTGCAGCTCCTTGGGCAGCAGACTGAAAATGCACCTTTTAACAGAGCAGGGCTGAATACCAAAGATCCATAAAATAAATGATATGATTTTTAAATAATTAATGGTGTAGGGACAATAGAGGCTTCTGCTCCTCTCATCTGGAAGCAGCACCGAGTGCTTTTGGAGAGGTGATGCATTTCAGCTAGGTTTTAGAAGATGAATTTTCCAAGCATGAATGGTTCCAAATATTTAAATTTTATTTTGCTGCTACTTCCCAAGCACCCTTTCTCTCTATCAGAAATCAAAACAATTGGGTTGAATGGCTAGAACCTGAAGATTCTGTGCATGCTCCTCATGCTCAGCCGAGCTTTTTCACAACAGAACTTTAACTGGGAGCTGTGGGGAGTATGGAGGTGACTGATTGTTGCTCATTAAGTCGAAATATACTTCAGAATTGTGGGCAATACCCAAGTATTCTGTTCACACAAAATGACATCTGTTAGAAAAACGGATGCCAGGGAGGACATGGGTCATGCAACAGAGGTGAAGGTAGGAAGGGAAATCTCACTGGTAAGGCACAATAAACCTCTTTTGGTTTTCAGCAACAAATTGTCCAGGGTGAGGCTGTCTCCTTCACTTTACTGACTGCTCCTAGTACAATAAAGCCCTGCTCTGCTCAATTTTCTGAGCAGAGCTTCTGCAGAAATAATGACTAAGATAAAATGTCTTTAATAGTTGACCTGCAACAGCAGAAAGCAAGCAGGGAAGACAGCAGGACCGCAAACCAGCATGGACTTTTTGGTTTTGCCAGATCTCAGGAGGGATTTCCCAGGGCAAACTTCACCCATGAGAGTTTTCCCCAAACCCAGCTCGTCTTCTCCCATGTTTTTCTGCTGACTTGCAGCCACCAGTAGCAGCTGGTGTTTGGCTGCTGTGTTGTGCCAAACAGCCAGTGCTTGCAGGCTGTGGAAGAGGGGCACCTGGGGACTTTCTGCAGCGGAGGTGCAAAGGCCAGTTCCAGGTTGATGGGATTTCACCAGTTTTGACCACAGCCAGGTAACCTGTGCTGGTGAGCACGTTGTATGGTAAAGGCACAGCTGCTATTTCAGACATAACCCAAGCCTTAAATTCAGGTATTTATTTCTGAGGATCAGTAAATGACAAAATAAAAGAAACCACCCTACAGTACAAAGGCTATATCAGGAAGTAACCATTTAATTACAGTTTGATCAGTAAATACAGTATCAATACAGCATGTTACATTGAAAGAGTGTTTCCCATTGCTACACAAAAGGATTTCACACCCTCTTCCTTCCCTTTGTCACGGAAAATATTGCAAAGGAGATGCCAACACACTTTTAACTTTCATATTTTTTTTCCCCATTGTGCAACAGGTCACGGAAAATAAAGCACATCAACATTTTGTATTTCAGAAAAAAAATAAAAAGAAAATGTGCACTTTAAAAAACATTTGCCATAAATATAGTATGTGCAGGACTATCAGGTGGCACGGCTGGGGACATACTGTTGATCACAAAGCCAGGACACAGCATCGTGACATTCTGGATTAGCAATTTCTGGTTTTGTACTGAACGACTCCAGGCTGAGAACAGAAGAACTTGTCAAGCTGTGATGTTAAGAACCAGGCATAGCTCTAGCAGGTACAGCTTTGTTTAAACAGCTACCAAACAACACGGCCAGGAAGATACCAGACTGACACTCAAGGCGTTGCATGGGAAAGTTCCAACGCTCTCACGGTGGGTGGATGTCTGTCCCTCCCCGAGGACAGGCAGCGATGGCAGCTGCATTCATGAAAGGGTGCAAACCTGGAGCAGCAGCTGTCTGCAGCAGCAGCACACCTTGGGCTTTATTTGACTCAAGGTTTAATGCTATAAACACAACGGTCATGCTATTGTCATGTTTACAGCATGTGTCTTCCTAACCCTGCACACCAACGGTTCCATTTAGGTTTCTCCTCGCTGTGAGCAGTCACTGAAGCAAGGGCTCATGCACTTTGAAAACAGACAAGCTCACCAGAGCGTTCAAACACTGACATGTCCTGGGCCTTTGGGGAGAAAGTCCTGGCTGAGGGAGGTTTCTGAATAGCACAGTGGCTCTGTAAATCTGATTTTACACACTGCCAAATGGATGGCCCTGACATGAACGCTGTGAAGTGAAACGAAACTTCCAAATGGTATTTGAAGAGGTCACTCGATAGACTCTCTTCAGATGGGAATTTCTCAGGATCTGTCTGGTGGCACTTCACATCTGAGGGTCCAATAGATTTATTTTTATTTAGTTCAAAACACTCATAAGAACTTTGCATAGGTTAGAAGCATGCCACACCAACGCTCACCTCTCTGCCCCGGCGGGGAGTTCAGACAAGACAGGAATGCAAAGGATGGGAGAATGTGTTCTGTCTGTTGCAAAAGCCATTTGTACTCCATTAGGTTTAAAGCTAAACCTTGGTGGGTTCAAACATTGTTAAAAGACATGGAAAGAACCATTTTTCTGGTATATACTGGGAAGTGTTGTGCCTTTCTATTCTCTAAGGTATCATGCTTTCCTTTAAAAACTGTGGGGGCTTGCAGTGAGTTATCCTCACTTCTTTGAGCTCAAGGGAACTAAACCTCTAGGTTGAAAATAGCAAATTAGGGGAGGACGGGCAAGAGGATGAAATCAGCTGTAACTTACACTTCTCAGCTCAAGGCAGTCAGATCTGGGCAGTGGAAGAGGTGGCTTTGAGCTGCAATCTCAGTGTAAGGCTATAGGCTCAGGACTGCTCCCAGGTTAAACTGCAGGAACAGAGCTGTAGAAGCCAGCAAACCACTTGGATAAATCCTTCCAAAGAGTCAGTTCTTCAGGACCTGAGTTGCCCAACAACCACTGCATAAAGAATTTTACTCCAGCTTGCTCCCATTTTCATGTCAAAGCAAAAATAAACCTACCAGTTTCTCTGAGCTGTGATCAAATATTCTGTAAACTGCCAGCGTGCATCAGTAATGAAAATCCCAGCCAAGCATCTTATGTGAAACAACAATTTTTGTACACTGTTTTCTAAGATCATCAAGCACATTTCAGCAGGTGTTGAACAGGTTGGTGTTGAACAAGTATATTAATGTTTAACATTTCAAAAGCAACTGAGACATGCAGGATGTTAAATCCTAATGAAAGTCAAAGCAACACAGTTACAGTTTCCGTGGGAGGCTTCAGAAACCACCTCCCAGCTGTGGACTCTATTTAGAGGAGAAGTTAAAAAAGCTGGTGTGTGTGTAGAAACATTGAAAGTGTCTTGCCAAGAAGGCCAACGTTAAGGGTGTGACATTAAGACTCCTCTGCTCATCGTACCTGGACTTTCCCACAAGGCAATAGGTCTTCTAGAGCTTCTTCTTCCAACCTGCCCAAGCCATCTCTGACACACACACACACAGATAACAGTTCCTGGTTTCTCAGATTTCCTTCCAAAGAAACCAGTCTTCTTTTTGCCTTTTTTTTTCTCTTGTTTTCCTTTTTTTTTTTTGTGTGTGTGTGTGTGTGCCCCTACCTGTTCTTCTTGCTAAAGAGGAGCCAACTGTGCATGAGCAACAAAAGTGCTTTGTTGAATATAATCTCTGCCCTCGAGTACAACCAGGGCAAGAAATTAAAAGAAGGCATGACAGAGCAGTGCTTGCAGTTTGGCTGAACCAGAAGAAACTAAAGTCCCACTGATTTCTATTTTGAGCCCTTGCTTTTGGAGTGATTCTGTACTAGGCATTAAAATAATCTCCCATTGCTGGTAGGTGTGGTTGGAGGTCATGGCTGATGGTAGCCCAGTCTACCATGGTAGCCAGGTCTGTACAACTGCCAGGTTATAAATGCCTTGGAAGTAGACAGTCATCACAACTCACAGCAAATGTCCCATGGGTATTCCCTCTGTGCCCTGAGCCCAACAGAACCTGACCCATGAGATACCTCGTCTGTAGCAGGAGAAGTCACTGGTACCCAGTGGCTCAGTAACTGGTCTCCATCATTGTGTGATGCTTCACTGGGGCCAGATCCACATCTCTAGCACTGAGACTTCTGTCACGTACCAAGGGAGTTAGCTGGGGAGTGACAGAGGATGGACAGAGCCCAGAAAGCTGAACTTTGCTGAGTGACTCTTCTAGTTTGTCATCCTAAAGAGACAAGCCCTGCTCTCCTCATGCAGTGTGGTGTGAAAAGGGGGGACAAGGTCACCCCCAGGAAATCACAGCACGGGACGATTGGCTGATTCCAGGTTCATGCAGGTTACCATTTGGTGATGTGACAGTGGGGAAAGCCCTTCAGCTTGTCCTAGGGGACTATGATTTCTGGTGCTAAAGGCTCTGCAGCAATTTGCTGTGTCTTGTAGTGGGAGGTTAGAGGTGGAACCATATGGGAGAAAAGCTCATGCTACCTATCCTGGCCAGCTGAGAAATTTAAATGAGAATTTTCAAAGCTTGTTTCTTTTCCTCTGGCTTGTTAAAAGAAAGTTGGTTTAGAACTAAGACTCCCCACTTTGGACTTTCTTGTGTTCTTCATTTGCACTATTGTACGTGCAGATCAGTGCATCAACAGGTCTGGCAGCAGCAAGAAAGAAAAGGTAGAACAAGAGGCCTTGGTGCCTACAGCTGATATCACCTACGAGCTGTCAGCCTTGTGAAAATGGTAAGGAAACAAGTAAAACTGGAATAAGAATGGGAAAAATCTGATGGTCCCACAGACCTGGGGCAGGTTGCTCTTATCCCAGCAGCCTGGAGCCCTCATGAGCCTGGAGCTTTCTCAGCTCTTAATGCAGGCCAGATAATTGTTCTCCCTGGGAAAAAGTAGATTTGTCTGTATGGCAACAGTAAGATTTCCCACTTCTGTTCATTTTCAGCACTGCAGTTGGGCACAGTTTCTGCATTCTTGACTTTGCCAGAGGCTGTGATTTGTTGGTGTCACAGTACCCACAGTACCAGTGAGAGGGGTTCACTGTGCCAGGCACTATATATGCCCTAAAGTGGAAGCTGACCCCCATTCCCCCAGGCCACAGCCACCCCAATCTAGGTAAGGCATCATCTGTTGTTATTTCATTTCAAGGAGCCAGAGTGGCTCTCTGGAGCACCTAGGTCATATTAATCATAATTTAGATATATTCCTAAACAACCACCTGCCTCCCTGAGTTTTCACTCCTTATTCATTGAACATCCCATAGATGAGCACGCCCATTCTCCAGAAACATCCCTTTCTGTTCAAAACTGCTTTCTTCTCATCAGACTCTCTTCTTGGTGCCACCAAGAGATGTGATCTCAAACCCTTGGATGTGAACATGGCATCTCTGCATCGAGAGAAGGCTGAAATGCAGTATGATTTTGCCTAAGTTTAACATATATTGGCTTCCCAGTAAACACTGCATCTGGATTTACACCAGACAGGTTACAAAACATGTAGACATTACTCACAAGAGGCAAGGCCAATGCTTTAAAATAACCTCAACGTTACTGGCAGAACGAAGCCTATTTTTCCAACAAAAATGACTTTGCTAGACACATTTGTGTTACGTGAATTTGGAGACCATGCATGAAAGTCACAGAGGTCTCTCTCAAGTTTTGACTCCACGATGAAATGCATTTCCCTTCCTCCTTTGGCTTCAGTATGTAGTTTCCCTTGTGACCTGGCTGGAAAATGTGTGGTTGCTGGAGATGCTGTTGGATTTCCTGGTGAAGGCCAGTCGTTTCTTCTTCTTCCTCCAGGGCAGGCACAAGAGTGTGAGTGTAGAGAGGAAGATCTGTCGGAAGTTTGCAGACACCAGGTTGTAGAGAACGGGGTTGATTGCTGAACTGACATAGAAGAGGACGTTTGTCAGCATGTAGAAGTAATGGTAGAAGTTGAAAAGGAAGCTGGAAGAACAGATGAAAGAAAAAATATCTAAATAGAGCGTGGAGAACTGAAACAATTGGAAGTCACAAGGGTGAGAAAAACATGAGCTGTTTTTTTTCAGCGAACCTTTCTTGGTGAGCAACATGAGGTTACCAGTGGGACTCAGAACACGAGCCACCAGGAAAATTGAATCACAGAATCCCAGCATGGTGGGGGTTGGAAAGGACCTGTGGAGTTCACCTTGTGCAACCCCCCTGCTCCACCCAGCAGGGTCACTCAGAGCAGGGGGCCCAGCAGCGCAGTGTCCAGGTTGGGAATCTCTCCAGAGGAGACTCCACAGCCTCTCCGGGCAGCCCGGGCCAGGGCTCTGTTCACCTTCACCCCACAGAATCTTTTTCTCATGTTTAGGTGGAACTTCCTGCATTCTAGTTTGTGTCCATTGGCCCTTGTCCTATCACTGGGCACCACTGACAGGGGTCTGTCTCCATCCTCCCAACACCTGCCCTTCAGCTCCTGCTCAGCATTGCTCAGCTCCCCTCTCAGGCTGCACTGCTCCAGCTGCACAGCCCCAGGGCTCTCAGCCTTTCCTTGTCACAGGGATGCTCCAGTCATGAAAACATCTATGTTTTCAACTGGGATTGACCAAACAAGGGCCAAATGCTTCTACAGACATCTTGCCTCAATCACTAGCAGTTGGAAACTCACCTGCACCCAGGGTCCGGATGCGACATTTACCTCGTGCGGTCACAGACACGCGTGAAACCAAGAAGCCAGATGGAAATTTGTCTCTGTGTCGTGCATATACATGAGCCTGACTTTCTGGCTGCAGCTCTGGTTTACAGAGCCTGCAGAAGAGCCAAGATCCAGTAACAGATGTATCTCTCTCCTCCCTCCGGCAGCGAGAGCTGCGTCAACTCGTTCAATGGGTCCCTGGGTTGGGATTTGTCTGTAATCTGGGACAGCATTCTCTATTCTGGGGGCAAACTGATGACAGCCTGCTTTAGAAACATGGCCTGACCATTACAATACAATGTTTTCAACTAGAATTGATTAAAAATGCTTTGTTATTATTACTTTTTTTTTTTTTTTTTTTGAATTATCCTTGCTTGGGACAATTGAGAGCAACAGCTCTGAGCTGCTAAAGGGTTTATAAACAACGTGGGTCTCATTTGCAGGAAGATGTTCCCCAGGATCATTTATCTCAGTGGAAATTGCAGACCTTTTTGTTAGTCTAAGCACTGTCTAGCAAAAGATAAATAGACGTGTGCTGGAGTATATCACCAATCCCTCTACACCCCCCCGCCACTGCCAAGTCCTGCATGGCCCATCCAGCTCTTGCAAGCAGAGATGCTCTATATAGTTGTGAAGAATTAATACAGCCAAAATTTCTTCAGGGGCAGGCACACACATTTCTAAATGAACACGTCAAGCTGCTGCAAGCTTTTGATTAGCTACCATACTGATAGTTCACCATCCATAATGTGCCTGTAAATTCAATGCTTCCCTAAAATCGCTCATGGCTTTTAAAAGAAGCCATAAAAATATGTGCATAAATTCACACTAACTGCAGACAGGTTCCTCTACCCCTCTTGCTCAAAGCAACTGCAGTCATTACCTAATTGATCGCTGCTTGAAGTGCTTTTCATATAGGAAAGCAAACAAGAAACAACTGTTTTGTCCTAGTGTGTGCCTAGAGCTCTGTTTCCATGATTGGGTTTGGGTTTTCCTACGGATGGATGTACAATTTCATTCAGTGGACTGCTGGATTGTAAATGACTATTTTTTGTGCTTGGAGCTTATGAAATATTAAGGTTTCATAGTTGTTTTGCTTTCTGGTGCTGTAGATTATTTTTCTTTTCCTGTTCATTGCAGGAAGCAGACCCTGTCCCAGAGAGAAGGGGGGGTAACACCATGGGAGGAAAGACACATTTTTCACTGAGCGTGTCTCATGGCATCCCAGGCTACCCGGGTGTGAATCCCCAGACAGAATTAATGCTTAATTGCCTGTTTAAAATGAATATTCCGTTCTGTGGCTGAGGAATCTGGCCTGATGCAGCAGAAAAGCTTCACAGAGCTGTCCGTGTGCCCTCGCAAGCCAGTGAACAGCACATGGTCACTCAGTTTAGGAGTGCAATTATCCTTAAACTCCCTGAGAACCTGGGTATTTTCTAATCAGTGGCAACTGCAAAGTATTTAATTTTGATCCATGCTTTTCAAAACCCACCGAACAACCTGCCCAAGACACAAAAGCATTGCAATTATTTCCCCACCTGTATAATCTCTCCTGTCACTAAGGAAATGTGGCGGCACGGAGCTAAGTTGTGTGTTAAGGGGAGCTGCTCCATCTCAGGGCTGGTGATTGATCTTTCTGCCATGGAGACAGCACTTCAGACCTATAAACCCCACCCCTGTCCAGATGTCATTCCATCAGGGACTGTCAGAGGTGGATGTCCACCGCTCTCGTTAACGGGGGTGATTCTGTGGTGACAGCCACGGCAGAAGGCAGGGCTTGCTGATGATTTGGGGTTCTAGCTAATGCTTCCTCCACCCACATCTGGGGGGTTTAGATGATAAAACTAGGACTCCTAATTTGGCTGATAAACAGGGCAAGAAATGCAAAAGAAAAACAAACAAACAAACAAACAGTTCAGAGGTTGAGGCTTTAACCCCTCATGTGGAGAATACCTTTGCTCCCAGCTCTCCACCTCCATCCCCAGCAGCCCCAGCTCCAGCCTGATCCCACACCCCATCCTGGCATGGAAGGATATTGTCCCCCATGTTGTCACTCACTCTGTCCAGTGGCTGGAGGGGACGTAGCAAAACATGAGCCGCCGTATGTGATAAGGGAGCCAACAGACCACAAAGGCAATCACCACAGCACCTGCAAGGTATGAAAAAAGCCCATTACTTTTTGTGAGCAATTTGAACAAAGGACCCGTTGGGGTGGTGTTGATCCCTGTAAATGGTTTTCCTAAAGCTCCATTTGGTTCTTCTCCTGCCACTCTGCAAAGAATTAATAACCCTGAGGGACAAGCAGCCTGCAAATGTCTGTAAAAACAAGCATAACAGAAATAAGAGAAAGCAGGAATAAGCACGGGGGTAGTGACATCAGGAACAAAAGAAAGTACACGATGGATAAAGGACTAGCTGGTGCCTTGTTCAGACACTGGCTTAAACAAAACCCTATTTGCATCAGGCTTTGTGTTCCGTGCCCTTGTGGCAGTGGGTATTTTGCCCAAGGTATGTGCAGGGCCAGTTAGTGTATGCTTTTCATCCAGGTAGACAGGGAGCCAGGGACACTCTAATCCCATTAGCTTGTTATGTGGAGCCACTGGCCGCAGTCCCCATGGTGCTGGGGATCATTAAACAGCTCCAGGAGCTGCTTTCTGGAGGCAGGGCTTGTCCTTTTGCTCTACCTTTGTGCAATACCCGAGACAGTGATTACAAGACAGTGGGGTCTGGTCACTGACATGATAAAAATGATCAGTTAAAGGGTAAGCAGAGAAAGATGATGGTTTTTTTTTCCTTTCCAGATTCTAGCCGAGGGACATCAAACAATGGGAAAGAAAATGAGACAACTTTGAAAGATAAAAGTGCTGTTGGTAGAGCTTGTTCGTCAATCTAGATTAAAAAGTAGATACATCAGGCAATCAAGGGAAAGATTTGTTTCCTTTTGTAATACACATTTCAACCTCTGTATGAAATGACAGGATTCTGGCAGAATCCTAGCAGGAAATAAAGCAATCTCAGTTAAAACATAACACAATAAAAGACAAGAAGAAAAGCAAAGCTAAATAAAATAATTATGTTAATTTTGTAGCCCAAATTTACTCCACAGAGAATAAGGGCCACATCACTCTTGTCCTTTATGTGACCTGTAAAGGGCTAGGAAGCAGCAAAGCTCTCTTACAGAGCTACTCCCCACCAGTGCCATGTGGATCGGGCACGTGGAGGCAAAGGCTGCTTTTCCTCCTGCCTTGGGACTGCAAATATCTATGTGTCCCAAACCCAGACACCGTCATCCCACGGGGGCTATGCCACAGCTCACAGAGATAAGCAGAAGCTGTGTTTCCCTGGAAGAAGGCAGTCCAGGAGGAGCAAGTCTGACGGTGGTTGCATCTCCCCATCAGCCAAGAGGCACAGGGGAGACTTCAGGAACACAGTGTGTCTGTGCCCTGGTTTTGTGGCTGTCATCACTAGCAGAGTCACGGCCTAATTTGTACAGAAATTAAATAATTTCTGGTGTCCTGCTCCATATTCACATCCTGATTTCAGCTCCATGTGCCACCTCTTTTATTAAACACATAACTAACAATGGAGATGTTTCTCTTCTTTCAGCATCAGCCTGCATGATGTATGAGAGCATCTTCCAGGAATGCTGCAAAAGCCATTTATTCAGTAAAGTTTTAGGCAACTGAAGGGACATGTTTAGGAAAGAAGGCTGGAGGGGCTCTTTTCATCCTCTTGTCCAAGTGACTTCATCATTTCAATCTGAAGATATCTGGCTGTGCTATGGTCATTGTGATCAGCGATGCAATTCAGCACCAGACAGCCTGCAGCTCTTCAGATGCTGTCGAATGAATGACGTTGACCTGCATCTGATCCATCCCTGAGGAGCTCTGATGGGACTTTGATGGGGACAGCCCCTAGATGACATGTGTCACAGAAGAAGTGGGGAGGTCCACTGGGAAGAGGGAGTGCTGGATGCCTGCCTGCCTCATTCACATTTCTGAGCACCTGCTTTGGGCCACCTCCAGAAATTAATTGTTCTGTCAGAAACCTTTGGTTTGCCCTGCGTGGAGCAGTCCACCCATGACTCCCCAGGAGATCCCTCCCAGGGGCCACAGGAGGAGCTGGATATTCCCCAGCCTGTCCCCCTCCATCAGTCAGCACTGGGCCAACAGGAGCAAGCCAGTATCAGAGCTCCAGCCCATCTGCTTTCCCAGTCCCTGTACAGGATTAGCTGGACTTTCAGGCTGTGAAAGCAGCTTCCCAAATGGCTCCCAACACAACTTTATTTGTGCACATCATTTTTTTTTTCCAGAAACCTCCATGCAAAGGCACTTCCCTGGAGCAAACCCTTTCATGCAGCAATTTAAGAATGGCAGGATCTGGATTCTTCCTACAGCCAGTTTTAAGTCTCACACATTTACCTGTTGAATTTACCAACAGGTTAAATTAAAATGGCTTTCTCCTCCTAAAGGATCCCTGCTCCTGTTGCTCAGACAGTGCTGTGCCAGACAGCATGGAGGCAGGGATCTAGAGGAACCAAACCACATCTTGAAGGAAATATCTGCTTAACCTCAGCGAATGAATAATCAATCAAGTAATCTGGGGTCATTCTGTAGTACCACATGCACTCACTCTGCAATTAGAGCTCTACTTGAACACAGAGCTCAGTGCATGGAGGCCACTCAGGGTCTGATCTGGCAGTCCTAGGTGGGTAGCATGCTCTGTGGGTCTGTGCTGCTGGCCTCTGCCATGTAGATCAGGAGACCCTGATCTCTATTTGTCACCCTTCTTCTGCATGGTTTGATTTTCTCATGCAAGGAATCAGGCAGATTTAGGGTGGCCATCCTGCTCCCTTGGGTTCTCTCCCCAGGGATGGATATGAAAGGTGGGAATGTGTTAATTCCTAATACAGATTGAAAGGGTGCTTTTCTCCCAGATACCTGGTACCTTCAGCTGCTGCCTTCTGCCTCCCTGAGAACATGCTTATCACCTGGGAGGAGCTGTAAAGCAAATGCTTGGCAAAATGGCAGCCAAAGTGAGTTCTTATTCCTGCTATCAGCTCCCAGGACATGTTCTCCTTTGCTAGAGACTTGGCATAGCTTTCTTTGGTGGAGCAAGATGGAGCAGGTCAGCCTGCTGGAGCTGAGCACCGCAGGGGGAGGATTTGACCCGATGTGTGATGGGGGTGACTGTCCAGGATGGAGTTTGTGAGGCTGGATATTTCCTGCCTCTCTTTTTTCTGAACTAAACATAAATCAGACCCATTCCTCACTTCTCCTTAATTCAATGAGGTTTTATCTGGAGCAGCACTGCTCCATGACATTGTGGTATTTCTGACATTTGAGCAGACAAGGTGGCAAACCTGCAGATCAACCCAGGGCTGGGGAGCAGAGAGGGGACCCGAGCAAACTGACCTTGGTGTGCTGGGGAATGACCCTTCCACCAAGCTGCACCTTCAGTTCCCTTCTTAATCAAACTCCCAAGTTAAACTTGTATTAAAAGCTGCATTTTTGCAACCTGTGGCCTTCTATTTTGTTTTGTAACAGCTGTATTCTCTGCCTGCTTGAGCTGCATCGCAAGGAAGATGGGGAGAGAGGAAGGAGGGGCGGTGGAGGAAGAGCCCTTGTTTGGGTATTGCTCAGGAAGTCCTGCAGAGGGTAACAGAAATGGTGAGTGACACCTTCTTCATTGTGCAAAAGAAGATTTAGACTGTGCCAGTCTCAATTTTCAGATTAAACTGGATGTGGAAGCAATCCTGGAAGTTAAATTGTATTAGATTGCACTGAGTATTTTATTTTACCTTGTGTGTATCCTGTGGCTGAGCCTTTCTCCAAAGCCAGCATCTCAAAAACCTCACGTTGAGTTAACATGAGCATGGAGCACCAGATCATGTGTAAAAAGACCACAGCAAGATCTCAGTAGCTGGTTTGACTGAGCATGGGAGCCACGCTCGGCTGGGGTTTTCAGTCCCTTGTCCCTCTTTTAAGGCCATCTGAGGCTTGGCGTGAGTCAGAGCACTGGGACAGCGATGAGTAATGTGGCACCACCAACAACTCATATGGGACCCCAGGGATCTACTGCAGTACAAAGCATTTGGCTGCTGTTTTCCTCCTTGCTTCAGCAATTCTATTCCCTCTGGGGTTATATTCCTCTGTCCTCTCCTCCTTTCTCTCCAGGAGAGGGAGAAAATTGATGCTTCTCCCTCTTCCAACCAGCTCTGCTGTTGCTAAGGCCTCCAGAGAAGCTCAGATCCACCCTTCCTTGATAGTTTTGGTAGATTATTTTGGCCAATTTATTTCTCTTTGTGTTCATTTCAAGGGGACCTGAAACACATACAGCTGGGGAACAGCGCCTTGTATTTTCTGAGCAAAGGCAGGAGCTGTCTGGGTGTCCACTGACCCATCTGATCAACATCTCTCAGCCTTTTCTGCATGGCAGCTCATCAGTGGCTGTGCATCTCCCAGCACTGCCCAAGGAATGTGCTCTCCAGGAGGTAGCAGTGACCTACACAGCAGCGTTGTGGGGCTTGTGTCAGGGATGTGCATTAATGCTGATGTCTGGAGAAACCCTCCTTGTGCATCCAGAGCTCCTGGCTTTTATATACTTATATATACTATAAAAGTATATAAACTATATGATGCCACGAGCAGAGAATTTCTTACAAAGGGAAGCAAGGGTTTGTTTGATGTGAGAAATGGTAAAATCTGGGCCAAGTGTAGATGGAGCTGGCGCTGCCTCGTGCAACCTCGAGGCACTGTTTATATTACCATGATGCACTACCTGACAGGTCGTGGGCAATATTTATACCAGTGGGCCCCAAACCAGGGATTACAGGAGCTGCAAGGGTGGGTATGAGCCTAGCAAAATGAAAACTGCTTATGTGGTATCTGAGTCACAAGGCTGAAGAAGAAAAGATTTCCATAAAAGTCAATAATAACCAGCAGAGATTGGGGACCACCAGTAGTACTCAGGAGAGCAAAGAAGGAGAACCTGGGAATAGCAATGGGCCTGGAGACCCCTCAGTTCCTTTAGACACCACTGAAAACATGCAGCATTTGCTGGATGCAATCCCCCTGTGCTCTTGCACTTATTATTGAGCAGAGTAAACATTAGATTTGACTCCTTCATTTCCACTCCCAGCAGCCAGAGATCTGCTTTTTATCTTTCTGTAACATTATTTTTTCTTACTGTAGGAGGATTGTCTCTTTTTTTGGATTAAGGGGCAGAAGATGCTATCTTGTGTGAAAGGAGCAATGTTCCCCTAATTCTTCTTTGTTAATGGCAGTGAGACAGCAGAGTGAATAAACCCCCCCTTTTGGCATGCAAACCCAACATATTTTACTCAGGTTATATTCTCCAGTCCTGATTTTCAATGGCTTCAGCCTCCAGGTTTGTACATGGATGTGAATTCCTATCCTTGCACACGCTGGTGATTAAATTGGCTGCTGCCACCAGTTTTGCCTGTAAGGATCCAGGCAGAAAGCCCAGGTTAAAGCGAGTTCAGCAATGGGCTCTGGCAAGCAGCACGGCCCTGCTGCTGCAGTGCAAACTGAGGTCTTTTCCTCAGTTTCTTTCTAAGGTATTTATTTATTTATTTTAATTAAAGAAGCTGCTTGATTCCATTAAAACTTCCTTTGTGCCATTCCCCCTGGGGTTGGCTGGGTGACTGGAGGAGGAGGAAGAAGAAAGAGAAAGAAAATTGTTCTCTGGAGACATTCAAACCCCACCTGGACACGTTCCTGTGGGCCCTGCTCTAGGTGATCCTGCTCTAGCAGGGGGGTTGGACTGGATGATCTTTCAAGGTCCCTTCATCCCATGATCCTGTGAAATTTCCCCTCTGAAGGACAGATAAGGGCTCCTCTCTTCTCCCTCGGTTCAAGGCTTTTTCTATTTGGCATAACCAGAACTGACATCCACTCCTTCTTTCCCCTCCAGTTTTGAGCTTCATGTGTCCTTTGTTCCTCCTAGAACAGTTTCTGCTCACTGGAGGGACCTTGGGGCTGTATTTACTGCATGCTTCTGCAGTGACTAAGGTCCTGGCCAGAGCTGATGTTTAAAAACCCAGTTAGCTTTTTAATCACTCACCCTGGTGGGGTTTACCACCTGAAAAACCTGTTTGCTGAGCATGACCAGCACTAGAGCTGTCTGCAAGAGCCTGGATCCCAGTAGAAATGCCATGGCAGACAGTAAAGGGAGAAGTCTGAGGAGAGGAGAAAAAAGCCTCCCTGTGCCAAGAGGTGCAGCCTCCATCCCTTTGCTGCTCCTCAGAGGGTGTTTATAGAGTGCTCTGATACCACTTGCTTTATGTCACTTGGCAGGCTGGAAAGTAAATCTACACGTACAAACATGGCTGGGATATATACACAAGGGTTATATGGCTAATTTATCCTCCCGGATTTCAGGGTGACACTTCAGCTGTTGAACTCAGCTTCCACTCACGCCTGATGTCACAGGAGTTTTGCTGAATTCCACTTGCAGTTGCTCAGGTTTTCGATTAGGGAGACAAACTGCTGTGAATTCAGTTCCTCTCTTGCACAAGAAATGATTCATGGGCAAACCTGATTTCCTTCGAATATGGGAACTGTGAAATTCAACCGTTTAAGGAGCAGCTTTCCAGACTGGTGCTCCTCTATGTGTTGTGGCTGGCTGCATGTGCATGTTTGTTATTCCTGTTTGTGGGATGGTTACGCTGGATCTCACATGGAAATATTCTGCCTGTGAAATGGACAGCTTGAATTGGGAACCTCAGTCAGGAGGAATGAATGAACTCTTCAAAACATTTGTTCAGAAGGAGAATAATTAGTGTGTAAATCAGTGCAATTAAAGCCACGTGGGTACTTCATTAATACTTGGCCTTTCTCTAGGAGTACTTGAAGAAAGCAGAGACCCCAAAACCATGCTTTAAAAAATTCTTAGATGGTCAGTAAAACAACATGGTTTGACTTCATCTCCTAAAAAGCATCTTTCTGAGGCATCACCCAGCCAGCTGTGGGAGACTGAAGGATATTCTTTTAATCGGTTAAACCTCTCTAAGTGCTTTATAATTGCTTTCACTAAGCAGCTTCTGTAACGGAGCAAACGCTACCTGCAACTGATTACATTTTAATAGGCTTAGCCAATGTCCATCCAGGGATGTGCAAAGCCTCCCCGTGATGTCCATCAATTTGTCTCCACATTGTTATCAGAGCTCAGCTGTGCTGTTCAATAATTCCTTCCTTCCACCCACAGTGGGAACTGATCTGACAGGCAGCCGGGGAGGTGCTGAGGGCTGCTTGGAGGAGAATGGCCTGCAGGCTGGTGTATTGATGGGGACAATTAGTCCATGTCACCAAACTGTCCCCTTCCGAGAAGATATTTTGGCTAAAGAGTGCTTTCAGCCTGAGCCAAGCTCAAACACACCTAGATTTCTGAGCGGCTGTTTGGAAACCTGTGCCTGAGCTGAGGAGGATTTATACAGCCTGTCTGTGTCAGTAGAGTGTGCAGTGATCTGGGCAGGGCACGTGAGGTTGTACCTGCTGAAGGGTGCTTATGCTGAAGGGTGCATGTGTGTGTTTAAGGTTGATTTAGGATGTTGTCAGATTCCTGGTGTATCAGGCTATGCAATCAGAGAAGCTTCACCCTTCTGTGAAGCATCACTCAGCACTCAAGAGACTCAACTTCCCAGCACTACACAACAGCCAAGGAATAATCACAGAAATAGGAGGTGATTTCTAGGTAGAGAAATGGAAGGAATGCTGGATGGATAAAGAGAGTCTGAAAGCACTTGGTGCTAGGTATATTTTAGCACTGGTGCAGACGTTGCCCTGCTATCCTCACAAAAGAGCTGAGAAGCTGCCAGTGCCTCGAGCTCTCTGGATTTGAGTCTTCACACCTGGTGAATGCTGACAGCAGAGAGGGAATCATTATCAGAAATCACATGCTTAATAAATTAATGAGGTGTTCCCAGGCAGCAGGGCTGACATGTTCCTTGATCTTGGTCTCCCTAATTATTTTGTACACCACTGAAATCAGACACAGCCAAGAAAATACATAAATGCTACCAAAAAGGAGGAAAATGCCATTGTGGATGTTTTGAATGAAGCTGTTAACCTGCCAGCTTTTAGCTCCTATTTCAATGTAAATAAATACACAATCTCCATGGATCTGGAGACAGAAAGAAAGGTGTTTGCTGCTCTGACTTCATCCAACAGCTCTGCACACCGGGAACTGCAAAAATTTCTGAGCTCTCATTTTACAAGTTCTGAAGCATTTCAGCCTTAAACCAAAATCAAGCTCTCTGCATTTCAGGCCAAAGTTCACTTTTGGAAATGGAAAATACTTTGACCCTCATGAAGCTGTGATTTTATGCCAATAGGTTTATAGCGTGGACAAGAGTCATTTTTCTTTTCCTATCCTCTTCCAAAAACTAGCCTAGACTGTGTGGCTTTGGCTGCCACAGACCCCAAGATAAATCATGTGCCTCCTTGTGTATTTTTGGATATTTTTCAGTCAGCTCAGAGGCCTGGTTTATTAAAAACCCCAAAGTTGCCAGGAACAGATGACAAAAGTAAACGTGAATCAAGCACCTCCAGCGATCGAGTGCATTTGAAAACTGAAACAAAGCAGGATTTCACTCACTTGGGAGATTAAAAAAGCCTTTCTGCATGATGTGGTGAATCACAGACATCTCTGAGGATGGATTTCTTATTTGCTGGGTCTTCCTCAGTTTGGAAAAGGCTCAAGTGGCTGCTCTCTCATTGCCTTTCCAGCAGGGAAGGAGTTCAGTCTTGCTGCTGGGGATGTGCAGGTAATATCTGCACATTGCTGCCTGTGGTGCCACATCTGACCTGCTTTTTGCACTCCAGACTGAAGCCCTCAATTTTCCTGATTTTTCCCAGCTTTTGCAATACATAACAAAAGCAAAAATTTGCCTGGAGAAGAAGAAGGGCTGTTTTCCAGTGCCTCAGAGGCAACATGGACTTGTTGTGAGGGGAGCTCTTCTGCCAGCACCCAGCAATGCCCAGGGAACTGTGGGTGTCAGTTTAGGTCTCTTTTTTTATTATTCACAAAAAGCTCTCTCTGCTTGATGTTAAAAGAGTATACAAAACTAAAAAGAGACAGAGAGGTGTGAGATGTTGTAGTGCAAGTGAGAAAAGGCAGCCTCTCACTTAATGGCAGTAGGCGGAGAGTTAAGAAACAGAAAAGGTAGCAGGGATCCAACTGTACATGTGCAAATGTGAGCCCCTCATTGCATGTGAAATATAGGGGAGGCTATTTTCCAGAACTGGGCTTGGGAATTTGTCTAAAATATGTGTTTGGGGTTCTTTTAATATATGGTTTTGGGGTTATTTTTTAAATCCTTTAAGGAAAGATTAGTGCTCAGAAAAATGTCTCTGGGAGAAAAAGAGAACAGTGGAAAATAGAGGATAAAGCTCCCTAGAAAACTCTTGGTGACTCAGCAAGAAATAGATGGAGGAGGAAAGAGACCCAGAGAACAGATTTATTTTCCAAAGTTCGGGGCTTTGAGACAAGACCTGGAGAATTTTGTCTAAAGTTAAAATGTTTGTGTGCAATTTGGATTTCCAGAAAGGAAACGTCTAAATTCAACCCATTACTCCCTCGAAAGCCATGGGCAGTTCCAGACAGGAATACTTACGCAGGACCCTCACGCCGTGCTTCAGGGCTTGCACGCGGCTGGGCTCCATGGACATGCTGAGCATCGTCTGCTGCCCGCCGATGGTGCAGACCTGGTTCTCCTGGGCAGCCTGCTTGAACATGACCATGAGCTGGTTGGCGATGATGGTGTTGAGCACAGAAATGACCACCATGGGGAACACAAAGGAGATAAAAGTGTTGACCTGTGGGGAGGGAGAGATGAGGCACGGTCAAGGGATGGGAAGGATCAGCGGAGCAGGATATTGTATTTTAGTTCTCAAAGCACCAGAGAAACAGCCTGCAATAGAAATATTTTCCTTTCCTCTGCTGCTTTTGGCTTTTGAAGGCTTACTGCACAGAGGCAAAACTCAAATGCCACTGACATATGTTCATTCGTGTGGGTCAACACTCAGAAAGGCAAAGTCATTCGCATCTAATTTTGTCATCTTCCCCTTTTCGGTGCAGTTCATTGCCAGAAATGTCTCGACTGAAACATGCCATTGATCTTTTCATCTTGTGAACAGCAGGATGCTCCTCAGCTTTCATTTTGTGTGGCGTGACTTCTAAATAACAGTATGCTTTTGTGTTTTTTCTTTATTAAGAGCTCTCCTTGGAATCCTTTTAACTTTCTTTATTTTGTGTTCTGTCCTTTCCTCGCAGATTTAACGACAGCATTTTGTTATCTCATAATCAAATTAGCCAATAAACCTTGTGCCTTAAAGGATTAAAATTGATCTGAATAAACAAGTGGAAGTTGTAATGTTTTTAGTACAAATTATTTGATTACTGCAGTTTTGATAAAATTAAATGGAGGATCAAATTAAGCAGTGATTGAATCAAGTGGAAATCACTGTTTGTGTCAAAGAAATGCAGGAAGGCTTGGTGAGGGCTGGATGAGCTGTCTAGAAACCCTGCTGGAGCCTCCTCTACAAACAGGTGCTCGTCTGCTGGGGTGGAGATGACCCCTCTGCACCCATCCACCCACCCACCCACAGACACATTCACTCAGGACCATTGCCTCAGCGTGCAAGCATTTGCTGTGCCCCCAGTATCTAGTGCAGATGTGTGCTCACTTTGCTCTGGAGGGATTCAGAAATACTGGAGATGATTGGAAAGATGGAGAAAGAGCCCAACCAACTCCCCCACCCCAAAGATACTTCAGATCTGTGAAAGAAAGAAATAAGAAGCACACAAGCATGTGGGGAGCAGGTGCACTGGCAATCAGAAGCACTTCAGTTTTTTGTTCATAAATTGAAGAAAGATGCAACTCCTCTGTTGGGGAAGACAGAGAGTGGTGGTGTTTGCAAAGCTTTCTTTAGGCAACTCAAGTCTCTCTACAGCTTCATGCTCCAGAGCTCAGTGTGTTCAGTAAAAGTTACCAACTGGGTTTCCTCCCTCACAGCCCACATGGTGAGAACATCATCTCTTGTTTATGCTGGTAATAATAATAATAGAGCTCCTCTGTGGACCGAGGGAACTCCCAGATACACCCCACCACTGCAAGCTGTTAATGGCCTCTTTTGTTACATATACAGCAGCTTCTGAAGGTTCTAAAAGATCTCACCAGCAAAGCATATATAGAAGAGTTTTCTTCTGGCATTGCCTTGAGACAGAAAGACCATTAAGCTGTAGGGACCAAGTTCTCAGCTGGTACAAAACCACCCGGCTTCACTGAGTGGTTTTGTGCCTGTCAAGACCTTACTTTGTTTATTTAACCTTCATGATGCAGCTGCATGTGCAGGGCTGAAATGACTTGCTCAGACTCACCATGTCAGGCTAAGAAATGCACCCTGTAGTTCCACGCTCTTATTTCTGGGTCTTTAGCTGCTGAGCCTTCTTCTTCCTTGCTGCTGAAGAGCGTTTGCACATCAGCCAAAAGAAACACTGAACTCTGGAAATGCCTTGCTCTGAGCTTCAGAGCTGGTGGGCTTTCATTCCAAAGCTTTGCCCTAGCTATGAATTAGTCTTGCCTAATAGAATTAAGCAGGACCTAAAAAGTCTTTTCTGAGCTTTCTTTTAAGCCTTGATTCATACCACAATTGTACTGTGAAGTCTTTGAACAGCTTGGGGAATTGTCTAGAATAGCACTGACTTTCCCTTTTATGAACTGCTATGGTAAGAGTGTGAAAATTACATGGTTTGTATGAAAAGTTATATTTAAAGTGGTATTTTTCCATGTCTTGATTTGTACCAAACCTCTCAGATAGTTAAAAATACAAATCAATATTTTCCTCAGTAGTAGAAGGTTTTAATTTGTGGAAAGAATTATTTGCAAACACAAATTCTCAAGGACCTTGAAGCCAGACAATCTAATCCCCCTCCTGCAAACCCTCTCGATTCAGTGTTTTTTTCTGGGGGGTTGCTTGCTGGGTAATGTGATCGAGACCCCAGCACACTGTGCACATCAGTGTGGTGACACTTCATTTTCAGCTGCCTTTGCACACTGCTGGAGCTGATGCTTCAAACACCTCTGCAAAGCCAGTGGAAAGTTTCCCACCTGCTTCAAGAGGAGCTGGTCTGGGATCTCAGGGCTATATATTCAAAGGTCTTCAGGAGCTGGAAGACTTGTTTAGGTGTTTAATGGGATTTTTTACAGCACTGAGAGTCCTAACATCATCCTATGGGAGCCTTTGGGTTCTTATAGAGCTTTACAGATTGCTCTGGCCCTGAGAAGGAGGATTTAGAGAATATCCAGGTTCCCTTTTGACCTGAAAGTCTCAGGCTTTATGTTGACTCACCGTGGAAAGGACAACTTGTGTGATACTGGTTCTAAACTAATTCTGTATTCAGGGTTGGTTGGCTGGCAAAGCAAAGTGGTCTGGCCTCACCTCTGCTGTCACCAAGCACAGTTCAGTCTGATTCTCCTCTCTGTTAAAGATGATGTGTTTGAATCGGTGTAAACACCCCAGAGCCAAGATTTCTGCTCAGCCCCACGATGGACAGTGCCCTGCAGCAGGAGCACAGTGCAGAAGCAGAAAGCTGTGCTTGGAAAGGCTTAGCACTGTCTGCTCTCCAGTGTAAAAAAACCAAACCAACATCTCAGCCCCTCTGACTCTGTGCTAAATCCTCATAAAAAAAAATAGAAAAAAGAAAATCCAATACTCCAACGTTTGCCACTGGCAGGAGAGAATGAAACACTAACCCACTTCCATGCTGCTCTAATCAGTGCAGTCCTAAAATCCGTTCAAGCAGCAGACTGGCAGCATCTGTGGGATGGGATTAGTCCTCAGGACCAAATGGTGTTTTATCTCGTTTGGAGCCACAGCCTGCTCTCCTAGCACTACCTGAGCAGCAACACTCAGAGACCCAAATCACTCTCTCTGGCTGCTCTATGCAGGATGGTGGGGATGTGAATGCCATCTGAAAGTGGGGTCCCAGCAAAAAACTCTGCCTGGACCCTGTCCCCATGAAGGTGTTCCTGAGATATCTGATGGCTTCATGGATCAAAGACATGGCAGGGACACTGCTGTGACTCACCCTATTCTCAGAGGTACACCTTACCAGTCCCCCAGGGTGGTGACACTGACCTTTCCAGACCCATCTTGGTGGCTGCGGGGGTCCTGCCCTGCCCAGGCACCAGACCTCACTGGCTCTCTAATGTTGAAACAGTTTTCATCCCAGTTTTCTCTTAGCCCTTCACCCAAAGGTGATTTTAAATCCATCCAAAACACAAAGCATTAAAATTCCACAGGGTTTTTTTGCAGGGCGCATAAGAGAGAGCAAATCTGGGGCTGGGGCTTCATAAACTCATGAGAAACAAATGGAAATTTATGGAAATCAGTTCACACTTCTGGAAGGGAAAAAAATGCATCTTTCAGCCTCTTGGTCAGCTGAACATTGTGTGAGACTAGAACATGGTGTGAGTTTTCTTCCTCCTCCCCAACAGGTGCATGGGAAAGACACAGGGGAAATGAAGCGACACAAAAGCAGAAGCCAGTTCTTGGGTTTCTGACTCTTCCTAAATCTTTTGCATGGAAAACTGTTCTCTCTGCTGAGCTTCATGCTGACATGATTTGCTTTTGCCAAGTCGTCCCTCAAATTATTTGGCTGCCGTGGTTTCCCTGGGTTACCACTAAAAGCAGACATCAGCTCGCTTGCAACGGTGATGGAGAGCATGAGTGAGTAGCTTCATGCAGGGACTCCCCAGAGGGCTTAAATGAGTGTTGTAAACCAGATGTTTTGTGAAGGTTTTGTCTTTTGTGCTCCAAGGTGACTTCTGGAGGACTCAGAGGCCACTTTGGAAGAAGATGATTTTTTCCATCCCTCCTGCAAGCCCAGGCTTTTGTCCTATATCAACCTGCAGGGGAGGAGGGGAAACATTACACCTGTTACAGGCATTTACAGGTCACCTCCCAGCAAAACTCAATGCCTGAGCCACCTAGAGTTGACTGTTCCTGTGGTCCATCAGGGCTTGGCTTTGGAGGTCTACAGAACTAAGTATCTGTAGATGCTTTAGCAGGTCTTGGAGCACCAAAGTGGTTAAAAGTAAAAAATGAGTCTAAAGGTCCTTTCTGGAGACAGAGTAGCATGTTAAACACCTCCACTGAAAGTATTTATAACAGAAAATCCCAAGAACCATTCATAATATTTTCACTGAAAGAGTTTTGATGAGAAAATGTTCCTTTCCTGTGACTGTAAAAGATCTTTGAACGTGCATCTTGTGTTTTCCCACAAGCAGGTCTTTTTATTCTAAGTTAAGAGAATAAAGTCCCACGAACCAAATGAAGCCTGAGATGTTGGTCACAGCAGCAGCAGCAGCAGCACACTGTGGGGCACAGCACCAGTGCATCCCACCAAGCAGCAGAGCCAGCAGGAACAAGCCCCCCGGAGAGGACATGGAGTGCAGCTAAGATTTAAGGATAATTTTAGCCTTGGCTTATGACAATGGTTTTGTAGCAGAGACAAGAGATGCTCCCTTGTTGCCTGATAAATGAGGTGACAGCAGAAATGCTTGGTCTCTGTCAGCACCATGTCTCTGGAGACCTGACGCCTTCCAGTAGTGAGCTGGGATGCTCAGAGCAATTTTTCCCCCTTCCTCTTCAGGTAGGAGAGAAGGACAATAAAATGGAGAGAAGTGTGGATGATGGTGAGCTGGGAAAAACTCACCCAGACTGACTAAGCTTTTCTCATAGTTCATTTCCCCGTGGCACACCTGCCTGAGGGCTGGGAAATGCTATGGAACAGCTGCCAAACTTTCTTTCTTCTCCTGGGGAGGACTCGAAGCGCAGACTCTTCTCTGGCCCAGCCACCCCTTGAGGACATGCCTGAGGAAATGGTTGAGAAACCAGCTGAAAACTGTCTCAGGAGGAGGTTTGCCTTTGCTGTTTTCCTGGAAGTGCTGATGGAGAGACCCCAGGATGCTTGGTATCGGTTGATTCGTGGGCTTGAGCAAATCAATTAAACCACATAGCTGGGATTTAACAATCTACCACATTCTGGTTTACCTCATTTCCAATGGAAATGAAAAGTAAATTATCCTCCCCCTGACTGTGGAGGCAGTATTGTTAGCATATGTCAATCAGGAAAGCACATTCTGCTACATCAACATTCGGCTGCCAAAAAATCTTATTTGACTAAATGTACTTTACAAAATTACTGGTTATCTCACTCGGTGGTCAGAATTAACATTCTCTTTTTTAACTACTGGGTGGATAATTTCAGCCACATTCCTGCATCCTGCAACCTGTGGAAGACAAAGCAGGAAAGGGAAAGGCAGATGGCACTGCCATGCCAAAGGAGCATTTGGCAACAGCACTCTTGTTTGATGTTCACAGGATGTATCTGGTGAAAAAACCAAAGGTTCCCCCCCAAACCCCCAGCAAATAAATTACCATCTAATTAAATCCCATCTTCGCCTAGCTTTCCAAATTTCCATGCCAAGTATCTAATGGTTATCAGCTAAATGCCATTCCTTAGATACAACAGGGCAGGAGAGGTCTGCATTGGGGAGTGGTGGAAGAAAACAACTGCTTTTGTAGCTGGAACTGGGTACAGGGATGAATGTGGAAGCCAAAAAACTGCAGCCTGGGAAGGGAATTCAGCTCTTCTGGAAATTTCTCGGGAATTTTATTAATCTCTGAATGTATTACAACTGGATTTTAATAGAGAAAAGATCTTGTCTTTCTTCTCTCAGACCATTAGTTTAATAAATATCTAATTTGCAGGAGAAAGCTTAAAAGAATGTGGAAGTGAGAGAATAAACCACAGAATCTGAAGTGCTCGAGTGGATACCCAACGCTGGCAGGGACCTGTCCTGCAGGATATGGGCAGGGGTGCTTCTTTCAGATAAGCACATCCTGGCATGGGAACACAAATCCTGGATGAATCTGATCAGAGGCAAGTGTTGAAGCCTGTGTGTAGATTTGGATCTCTAACAATGTACTTAAGCAGAAGATCTTTACACACAAGATCTTTACATTTGGAAATATTTAGCTCAGGCAGGTTTGCCTGTCACATTTTATTTCTGGTGGCCACTATCTCAGCTGGCCAACACCAGGCGTAAACTCTTCCAAAGAGCTTAATTTAGCTCTAGCTTTGAGATCAGAAGGAGGATCTGCTTAAACTCTGGTTTCATTAGCATTCTGTGCTTGCTCCAGAGCTGTGATGTTTTCCCGATAATGTGCCTTCTGTTTTAGATCCATGGCCATCATGAGAGAACGTGGATTAGGATGTTACTAATACCCAACATGTAACTCTTTCAAGCCCTTGTGTGGTCCCACACTGATGAACTATAATGGGAGTGCAGAGCAGCTAATGATCTTGAGAAGTTAAGTTAATCACATACTCTGCAGGAGTTAATCAGATACATAACAGATGGAAATAAATTGCATACTGACAAAAAACATCCATCATATCTCTACGGCAAAAATATTTCACCATCTTCCCCATTCATAAATCTCCTTCCATGGAGAAAACATTTGTTCCTAAAAAACAACATCTGATGTAGAACAACTTAAATGGGTCTCTTGCATGTGATGGGTTGGCAAAGATGTCAGAGCAATGAATAATGGTGGCGTTCCTGAGCTTGACTGGGTACCTGAGGAGATAATTTAAGCTCATTTCTATGCATAGTTCTGTGGCCTCAAATATTTTCAGATTTATCATAAGTAATAACAAAAAGGTATGACTCATACCTAAGTGTTTGATACTAAGCTTGTAATTCCTAACTGTACACGAGGGTAATACCTAAGTATCAAGCTCCTCAGGGACCTCAGAGTTCTTCATGATCTTGCTAAATGTCAGAGAACCTTTTTCATTATGACTATTCATAAGGGAATATTTCCTCCTTCCTTGATCTTTGGACATCAGTCTCAAACCTCAATGGTTCTTCTGATTCCAGCTCCCAGAGAGAGAGAAAAGCTGTGAAATTCAGGAAAGCCTGGAAATAATGGACTGGAGAATGGGCAAATGGGAATTCTTTAAGGTTTGCCACTGTGTGTGGCAGAATGCCCAGTTGTACATCATGGGTAACCAGTTTTATCACGTGATAAAATGGAAGAGTAAACCAGTTACCAAATTAACCCCAACATCAGACAAAAAAAACCCTAAATCCACCCTCAGATTATGCTTGATAAAGGTGATGGACTTGAGGGTCTTGTACTTCTCCCTTCAGTTAATCCAGGGCCTCCTGCCACTGATTGGAGACAGATATGAGGAAGCTAAAATGAAAAGGTTTTATTTCAGGATGGTTGCTGTCTCCCTGTACTTGGGGAGAGGGGAAGGAAGAAGTGACAGAGGAGGAGTAATGATCCTCCATCACAGTATCATTAACCTGAAGATTCAAATCTTCCCCCTTCCTCTTTCAGGAAACCTTCCTTCTTAGTTTCTTGCAATTGGGCATATTGAGCTATGAGGTAAATACATTAAATTTACCCAATTTTGCTTGCAAACAAGAATAAAGTCAATTTGTGTGCTGTCAGTTTGCTGGCCTCAGCTTTGCTCCTCAGCTCTATTTACCCATAGCATTATCTAGGGCAATATCTTTGGTTGAAAACCTCAGTTAATAATGTTCTTGGTTTTCCCTTTGAACACACAGGTCCTTGTTACTATCTCCCCCTCACCCTCCCCAGCAGCTACCCTCTGCTTAAGGGGAAATAATACTTCAGCTTCAAGTGACAGTTTGGAAATATGCTTAAAATAATTTACCAGTGCAGCTGGATTTCAGTTCTTACTATCTACTGGTATTTTGGTTCCTACCTGCTCTTCCCAAAGGGATATTGCCCATCACCTATCCCAATACATTGAGTTTTCTCCAGTTCTGCTGATTGTCAGTCCTCTAAATAATTTAATGGATGTCCCCACAGTGCCTAATGCTCCTGACAGCTGAGTAATCCTCATCCAGATTATGCAGATATTTTGTATCTGTCCCCTTGCCTATCTTCTTTTCCTCCAGGCATTGCACAAGCCATGGGGGTTCCTGTGGTGGACATTCATCCAAAGAAAGTGCCTGCAGGGATTGGTGCTTCCCCTGGTGTGGGATGATGATGCTCTCTGTCGAGGGTAGCTAATGATGTCCTGATCAAAACCAAGAAAATCATCCTCTTTCCTGTGCTGTTAGCCAGGACTTGGCACATCTGTTGCTCCTGCTCCATGGGCTCTGCAGCCTGGGATGAGTGCAGGAGTGGCAGCCACCCCAGCCTTCAGGAGAGAACAGACCACATGCAAATAAATCACAGCAGCTGATTTCTTCAGCTGATACTGGGATCCTTGCTTCTCTAACATCTGCTTGTTATTCCATGTTTCTTGGGAGAGCTGTTGTGATGAATGAGGCTGTTGTGCTTGGATATTCTCTCACAAAGCATGTCAAAAAAAGAATCAAACCATGGCGACAGACAATTATCCCTCAACCTTTCTTCTCTGGTAATACTGAGTCATTTCATCCCTGATAATTGAAGTGGATGGCTTTTGCCTGTGTGGGTGTGAAGTCACTTACAGGGAGTGGGCCAGCATTGGGATAGCTACTCACTGTTTCAGGAGTAAAGTAAAGCACAGGGCACAAGCATGGGAGTGTAATAAGCAAAGATTTATATCTACGAAGAGCAGTAAACAATTAAATCAAGTGGTTCTCACTTTCTTCCCACACTTTCTTGTCAATGGATGGCAGATGGAAAATGTGGGGCTGTTTTGCTCACGTGGTGACTCCCAGGCTCGAGTTGTACACTTGGCACGTGGCCACTCCACAGCCAAGCATGGCAGTGCAGGAGAGGGGTGCTGGGCTCTCCTCTGCCACCGGCATCTGAATGGGGTCCAGGAGGGGAGGGTCCCACGCCGGGGCCAGAGTGTGGGTGTGCAAATCTGCAGTGTCCCCCCCCTCTCCTGCCCTTCATGGAGGAAAACTGGGGATGCAACCAGCAGCTGGCTGACAGACAAGCACAAGCTCATTAGAGGTAATTAATAAATCAACTCCATCCCCCAGAATGATACTGAGGGTTCAAGACAGAGACTTAGCTATAAACCAGACCAGCAACTAAAGCCTTCAGCCTGATGCATGAGGCACACACACCACAGACAGATTCAAAGGGAAGTTAATTAAAAAAAAGAACCCCAAACAAATGGAAGGAATAAATCATTCTCTGACTGAAGATCACATTGGCTCTGATTCTGGTTTTGTGTGTTCTGCCAGCTGAGGTGGAGGTAGATGAAGGTAAGAGGTGCTATAGATGTTTGAGAGACAAGGGAGATCATGATAAGGAATGATTTATCTGCTGAATGATGTTTCAGGATCAAATTTTCTGAAGATATTTGTAATATTTCACATATGAAATATGAAAAGTCACATTAATATAGATGGTAAAATAACAGCTTGTCTGCTTAGAATAATTAGTAGTAGACAAATGGGTTGAATTTTAAATCCATGAGGAGCTTTGGTTAGCAGCAATAAATGTTGATTAAGGTAGCAATTAAAATATAACAATCTCTCTTGGGGTCTGAACTTTACAGCTGAAGTTTGGAACGTTCCTCAATTTACAGAAAAACACTGCAGTTCCTCCCCAAGTTGCATTATTAAGCCGTGGCAGTGCAGCTCTTTTGTCTTTTTCTTTTCCAGTTTGCATTCATTAATTGCAGCCTAAATTAGTGCCCCATATCCAGGGGCAGCAGCCAGCACCCCCCCTAGTCTAACATCTGACTGACATCAATCCCTTGGTACAGTGCTGATCAGCAGCAGCGTGAGGTTTTTACCTTTCTCTCGAGCAGGTTAATGCTGTGAGACCCTCCTGAAGTCCCCATTTCTGTGGCAGTCCTTCCCAGAAGGCAGTACCTGTCCCTCTTCTCATCAGGGGACATCTCCAGCTCTCCTTCAAGATGTTCTGCTTCAGAAATGCAGCTGACCTCTCGGAAACAAGCAAGGTCAAGAAGCCCTGAGTGTGTGCTCGTCTCTCCCGAATCTCCCTCCTGCTGCTCTGAGAAACTCGACTCTGCATCTCTTAATTAGGATGATTGGGTGAGATACCAGGAGGAAGTGTTGGCTAGGTAGTGCTTCAGGAACACTAAAATTATCTCTCTGCTGCACTCGAGCAGAGTGACCAAGGCAAATCAAGGAGCACATTTGTGTATACAGACTGTGTTTACTGATTTATCATCATGGGACTACTCATGAAGGCCTCAGGTTCTTTATGATCTTTACCAAACCTGAGAAAAATTCAGTCACTTCCTTGCAGTTTTCCATTTCTGAAGGAGTTTTAAAGCATGTTTGTACTTCATGGACCACCTCTTTTATGCTGGCTGGGTTTTTTCTCATTCTTGCTATGGGCAAGACTTAATCTAACCCAAAAGCAGATCTGTCTGTCTTCCTCTATCACACCCTAGCCCTGTGCCTCCCATTAATTACATTTCACTCCCTCAGTTCATAAGATGAATGCCAATGGGACAAAAATAGGTATATATTGTGAACTGAGAGCAACTTGATTCTCCCGTGTTCCCACTGTGAATGGGAGCACACTGGTACATCTGGCCCCAAGGAGATCTTCTCTGAACATGAAACAGCCTCCACCCTGGCCAGCTTCTCGTTCTGGGAAGGACCTTTAATAATCTGCAGAATTTTTAGGTGCTTTCTCAGCCCAGGCTGTGTGATCTGAGCGTGGCTGTTGGTTTCTTGGCAGCACAGTGTGTTCCTCAGTCCATCTGAAGAGTCCGTGCATTGCTAAAGATAGTTTACAGCAAGAAAGAGATGGAGAGCTGAGGATGTGAAGTGCAGAAGGAGGAAAGGGAAGAAATCTGTCCAGAGGGTGGAAAAAAAAAAGCCCTTCCACTCTCTATCAATCTGTGGACCACTTTTTTTTCTCTTTTCTGGGTTGTAAGGCTGAAACACAAATGCAGGAAGGGACAAAAATGAAAGTGTGATAGCTGGAGAAGTTTTGAGCTGTTTTTTTCAAAGCAGCCTTGAGAACTGGCTGCGATTGTGCATTTACATTTGAGTGAGCAATTTTCATGCCTGAAGCTTTGAGACAAGTTGCTCCTCCTGCAAGCTGGATATAAGGGTTGAACAAGCAGGAGCTGGAGCCACAATGGGGCGTGAGAGACAGGTGATGAGCAGTGGCTTGGCTGCAAGAGTGGGGCTCTCAGGGGAAAGAGCAGCTGCTGAAAGAGGTTCCCAGGTGGACACAGGCATTCTGGACATCTCCATCCACAGCCAATACCACCTTCCACGACCAGAGGTATAAAAGCTGGCTGAGATGGGTCTGCAAGCACTCAGGGTTCCTGTGGAGACATCACCCTGGGTCTCAAAGCATTATTAAATGGGAAACCAAGAGCTGTCTATCAGAAACTGGGGAGATGATTTATGCACAGACTTCCAGACTACTTAAAAGGGCCTATTTAATATTTTTACAGTAATACTATGCACTCTGCTGCTCTTACTGTAGAATTACAGGTGTCAACCTGAAGAGGTGTGTGGAGGGGCATGTTTTAGGAGAAAAAGAATTTTACCAGGGAGATGAGACAAAGAGAGGGGCTGCAGGGAGACCTGGTCTCTTCAAGGAGCTCAGAAGGTCTGCTGGTTTCAGGCTGCTGAGATGGCAGCTCATGAAAACCATGAAGATAAATCAGCAGGTAAATACACATGTAGTAGGCACAGTATGGAAGTACAGGTGGTCTCAAGTGAGAAGCAAGGAAAGGAGATAGCAGAGAGAGAAATCCTACATCTAGCATAGACAGAGGGGGAAGCAGATAGAAGAGCCACCCTTCCCTGCTGACAATGTCTCTGTTGGCCATTTCAAAGCCACCACACTGACAAGCAGGTCCCAGTGAGCTGCAGGTCCAAAGCTTAACCTCACAGCCACTGGAACCCCCAGGCAAAATATATCAACTACAAACCATGGCAAAGACAAGTCTTGCATTTCCATGTCTCAAAATGGAATTTCTTGTTTGGTTTTGGGGTTTTTTTTGGTTTCTTTTTTTTTTAAAGTGCAAAATGAACACGTGGAACCAAATGCTATCAGATAAGACTGCCAATGAGACTAACAGGCCAAATGTCAAATCTGTTCCTGGTGTAGCTGCTGAGTCGTCAATCTGAAATGCAGTTTTTCTGTAACCTACTTTGATTTCAGGCATAATCCAGCCACTAGATGACTGGCGCGAGGAAGATGTTTTTGGGGGGGTGGCTTCTTTTCTGCTATACATTTCTGTACAAGCATCAGGCTGTAGCCAACACTTGAAACTGGCTGAAAGTCTGATGGATGAGGCAAGTCTATGGTGCTGGGCTAATTAACTCCTTAGGTTCAGTATGGAGCCTTGGCTGTCTGCAAAAGTATAAATTACTATCCCTTAAATTCAGATTCTGATTGCAGATACAGAAGAATCTCAAACTATTTCCTCATAGCAGTTCAAATTCCTGTGCAGCAATTTGCAGCCTGTTAACAGTGGAGTTAGAGATTTACCTCTCTCAAAACCAGAAGGAGGGGATGGCTGAAAATGTTGACTAGAAACTGGAGCAGAAATCAGCTTCCAACACCCTGGCTTCTGCAATGCAAAAATCATGAGCTAAATCTCCGCAGCTTCTCAGTAACTCGAGGTCTTGTTCAAGGATCTGAGTGTGGCCTCTGGCACCATCATCTTCTGCTCACAGAGGCATTGCAGCTGATCTTACTGGCCCTTGCTTACACTGGCCTTTGCTACCTGTTAAATAAAACAATTTCCTTATTTAGGGAAAAGAATTGCAGTGAAAAAATTGCTGCTTTTATCCCCAAGGCAGCTTCTCAGCCACAAGACTCAGTCTCAGGTAGAAACCATTCCTCTCCAAGCAGTGATGGAGGCAAAGTCCTTACAGAGGAGGTGACTTAAGATGAAATAATCAAAGTTTCATGAATGCAACCAGGATTTCCCTGTTAATTACCTAACTGGCTAATTAAGGGGCTATTTTTTTATTAAAATTAATTCTCATCTTTATAAAATACATGACTTCAAAAGGGGATGTACAGAAGTGTTTATCACTGATGCCCTAAGATGCTAATTTCCCAGTGTTATGACTTGTAATCAAGATTAATTTTCTGACTTATCCTCCAAAGGAAAGACTTTACATGAGTTTTGACATTTAAATTACCTTAGATTTGCAAGTCCAATATTGTCATAAATATTCATAGCCAAGAATAGAGTATTTAGCCTTCTTTTTTTTTTAATTTTTAATTTACTACTAAAAACTGGTTTCAGAACAAGCAACGAGCACCTTTTATTTCGAGTACAGAAAGCATCTGGCTTTGCTACTCCAAGTGAACTGACACATTACATTTGTGTGATGCTGCTGTTGGACAAAATTCGACAGCGGAATCATCCTTTGATCCTTTTCCTTACATCTTTTTGCAAAAAGCTACTTTTACGTGGAAGTTATTGGCCAGCACTGCCATTGCTTTTGCCTCTGCCATGTCTGCTGCTGCAGAAGATGAGGCAAGGTGGGTACAACCCAGGATAGCAGCTCTCCAGGCTGCCACGTGCTGTAGCTGGCATCGCTGTGCCTGGACCCTCTTCTCAAGCAGGCAGACTCTTTAGGCTTTCACAGGTAGATAAACAGAAGATGCTTGACTTGGCCTGGATGCCCCTGGGAGCACCAACCCCAGCTTAGCATGGGTGAGGTGTCTGCTGGAAGGACATGCTCGAGGAGTTGTGAAAAAGCACCTTTTTGGAGCTTCCTGGGGTTTACCCCATGAGCTCAGTTGTATGTACTGCCCCTTCCCTGGCTCCACCTTGTGCCCAGGGTGGCAGCACGTCAGCCTCAGCGTGTTGCCCACAAATATCCCAGTTCAACCCAGCAGGTGCCAGGCTAAGGAAGCTTGCCCAAAGAGCAAGCTGCCTTGCTTCACGTGGAGACTGGCAGCCTCCCAAGGGTGATGTGACAAACCAAATTCATCTTTCCTGTGCCCCTGGCAGAAAACCAGGTGAGAAATAGGAGAGGGAAGATGCTCCAGCCCTGCCGTTGCTGGTGTGGGTCTCTCTCTATTGGACAATTTCTGTCTCAAAATACATATTCCATTTTTCTCCAGGATTTCCTGAGAACATGGTCTGATGTGGGATGGGAAGAATGACAGGATCACCCCTTGGTCGAGGAGAGGGCTGCCTCTGCTCAGAGACTCTAGCCAAGAGCTGACAGATACTGCCAGGCAAGTACCTGCACATGTCAGTCTCAATAAAGGGCAAACTGGCTTCCTAACAAAACATTCTCCTTATTTCAGTGACTGAGGACTTCTTTGGGGTTTTTTATATCTGATACCTTTCAAATGCAGTTAATTCCTCCAGTCCTTTTTCCCTCCCTTCAACAATAAGACAGGGATGGAAACCCTGCAGCATTACTGTCCAGTTCTCAAAACCATTTCCATTAGCAAAAGGCCAATAAACCCCCAAGACTCACAGTGACCTCTCTTACCCTTAAATTGTCTCCCATTTGCTACCCTGTTCATATTGATTTTCTGATACGTAGCTGAGGTGTCTGCTCCTACCTGAGATCAAAGAAGGACCTGCTTGCCCAGGAACTCACCAAGATCTTTTGTTTGCTTGCTTGTTTTTCAGTTCAGTTCATTATTTTAATGAAAGATATTTCCCCTGCCTACACTCTCGTGCCTCACAATGGATGACAGATGTTTTTCTAATGCTATTTATCTCTTTCAGTTGAAAAGAAACTTCTTGCCATGAAGCCCCCAAGTATTAGAGAGGTGAACCTTTCAGCTGGGATCTGTGGGTGACCTTAGAAAATGAACCCTCCAAGCACTGAAGGGGGGCAGAAAGGATCTGAGATGACAAGTTCAGGTCGTGTCTACCAAAAATACAGGAAAATGTAATTATTCTGTGGGGTGAAGTTCCCTATGGTCAACACCTAGAGCTAAACTGAATGCCAGGACAATCAGCTGAAGTCCTTCCAGATTCATTTTCCATGAAGGATCAGTCATGAGACTGATGAGCACCAAAAACTGGTGAAAATGAAGCTCTTGAGCTCTGAATTGTTTCGAGAGACTTCACGTGAACCACAGTGGTTAGAGAAGCCATGTAAAAAGTCTTGGCCTCTGTTCTCCCTAAGAACTCATTGTGATATAGGAAGAGATGCTCCTGTGCCACTCTGGTAGAAGCTGACAACAGCTTGAAACTTCTCAATTTCTGAGTCAGTAAAGACTGAGAGTCTTTTAAGTGACAAGTTCTCATAAATAATTCCCTCTAATGGAAGATACTTTGGTAATTGCTAGATCTTAATTTCAGCCCTTTAAGTGCAGATAATTCTCATTAACTTAGTATTCAGGTAGTGCAATGAATTTTCATGGAGCGAGAATAGCAAACATAGCACTGAAATGCTGGAATTACCTTTAAGTTTGTCAGTATTTTATGGAGAAAGTCATTAAGTGATTCATTAAGCAAAACTGTCCATTCCCTTCTGGGTACAAGAAAGGTTTTATTATTCCTGCTTTTTTTCAGGTAAATAAACAGTGGCTGAAAAGAACCTGATCTGATCTAAACCTCTTCTTCACAAGTATTTTCACATTGACTTTCTCTGCTTGCTGGCAAAGTGTGTTTTTAAGTGAAGGCTTAAAGTGACCCTGGGAAGTCTGACTTTCCACACCTCAATCTACCTCCCGTGCCACACTGCTTTGACTAAAGGCAATAAAAACATCCACAGGGGAGCTGAAATGCTGGGCTGGCAGTCTGAGAACACAAATATTACCAATAAATAAAGCAAAATTTAGATTTCAGGAAAAAAAAGGATCCCTTTTCACCAGTTCAGGGGGAATTTGCCCCACTAGTAATGCTCATGGTTGTTTAAACAATCTTTTTCTTTTGCTTGTCTCTTATCTTAGAAGTGGTTTCAAAACCAGGTGTAAGCAAGGATCCAAACACTGCCTTCTTCCCGTCTGGTGCAGTTAAATGGAGCTGGTAAAGGTAAAGCTGGTGGGAATGGGAAGCACCAACACGAGTCATTCCCTCTATTTAGCTTGTATTGAATTACCAGCTCAGAGAGGCATCATTTGATTTTGTTTAAGGTAGAAATTAAACGTTCCCAAGACTCAACTCCCTGCTGGGCTGCTGTTTACAATCAACATGTGAGTGAGAGAGAGCAGGACAATTGCCAGAGCCAGATCTCAGCCAGCCTGGAGGATTTGCTGTGCATCACTTCATCACTGCTGTGAATGTTTTCCTTTGGGGATGTTTTAGACACGCTGCTGCTCCTGCTCACACAGCCAGGGTACCCCAGCTGGGTCACCCGGATCCAGACATCTCCCCACCAAGTCACACTGCTCCTGCCTTCTCTCTTTCTCTCCTCAACCAGCTGAAGCTTACAGGGTTTGCTGCTGGTTACCTTCATTTCTCTCTCATCAGATCCAGCTCTGATATTCTCTTTTTTTGTTGTTCACATAGCAACTTTCCCTCCCCAGCCCCAATCACACTGCAATCCCCCTCTGAGGGTACCCAGCCTGGTTTGGAAAAGACCTCTGTTCTCCATTACTCACAGCTCTTAGTCATTTTACCTGCAATTTCCAGCACTGTTGAATTTGGAAAAGCATGGTTACAATGTCAGGGCTATGACAGCTTTAGCCACTTTATCAGTCCATCTCTGACTGCAGGTTCACGAGGGAGCTGAGCAGCACAGGTCACTCCTCACTCACCCCAGACCCATGGGCAGGGCAACCAGGTCTCTGCAGCTGCAGTTGCTACAAGAGCAAAGGCTGTTGGCTTCACAAAAGCTCTTTCAGGGTAATTGTGAAGCCCCCTTCTCTGATCTTTTCTCCTGCTGCATGAAGAAATGGCTTTTTTCTTTTTGTATAAATGCATGCGTGTGATACCAGGACCAGCTTTAATTCTAAAGGTAGAGTTCAAAGCTAATTTGAGTGTGTCAGTGTTTAACAGGAGAGAACCTGTCTGGGGCTTGTTGGAAAGGCATTGAGAAGTTCTGCTCTGCTGCAGCGCTGTTGATAAAGGAGGGAGCATACAGATGAAAAAAAAAGGGATTTGTCTGATGTTTAATGATACATTCAAGCTCACAAGCTGAGAACAAAAAATAAAGAGCCTGAACTAAACATAAAGAGGGAGAGGCACCAGCCATTTGAGTGCTATTTGGATTATTATATTTAGAGCCTATTAGACACCTTATTATCTTCCTCCAGGATCTCCCTGGTACATACCCAGCACAGACAAGGGAAAACATTTCATCTTTAGCAGTGAAGGAGCAAAAGCAAAGTAGAAAAACCCACACTGGGAGACAGATACTTCAAATAGAATGAAGCAAGAGAGAACCCCAAGAAGATTGTGCTTAACTTTTAGAGGACGGTTGATGGATGTATTTACTTATTTATTACACATTCATTAAAAGAATGACTCCAAGAACCTGGCTGGGGGGTTGATTGGATCAGACATGAATCAGTGAGGTCCCTGGCTCAGCTTTGGGAACTCACTCAAGTCACCCAGGTGAAGGCTGCCACAAAAGGATGGGGAGTTATGAGCCCGGAGGTCCAGGATTCTGCCCTCGCTGAAGTATACGGCACTTAAAGACAACTAAACTTCTGAGGAAGATGGATTGGATGCAAAATGGATCTTTGGAAGGAAACCAAAGCTACTTGAGGATTTGTTAGAATTCAGTAAACAGTATTGGATTAAAAAAGCAGGGGAAATATTGAAGTCTTTCAGTGTTTCCAAACAAACACTTGCTTTCTCTCTGGAAATGCTAATACACTGCATTTCAAAATAAAGAAATAAACCTAACATGATGAACTTCTCTTTTATTTCAGAATTGTCCTACAGGAAAAAAAGAAGAAAGAAGTAAAAGAAGGGTTATAAGCCAAAAAATGAAGTAAGGTGATCCACCTCAGCTCAAACTACATGTTTTTCCAAACAAAGTGCTGGAGGTCAACCCCAAATTAATTGCTTTGTTTATCTCACCCCTGATATATTTCTTAATTCATTCTTCTTGGTTTGACCTAAACATATTTTTTCCTTTGCAAATGAATTCTTTTGCTATGAAACCACAAACCCCATTGCTCTCCCAAGCACAGGAGGAATGTCTCCAGTGGAAAGAGAGGATGAAGGAGGAACAGCCCATGAGTGCTGGAAGCAGGAATCCAGCTCTTGCTGTGGGCAGCTGCATCTCTGTGAGCTTCAACCCCACTTTTCCTGTGACAAGCACTAAGGAGCTAAAAAGAACAGTAGGAAAGGTCAGCTTCTGCTGCAGCCCAGAGACCCCACACCAGCATCTGAGGAAAGCCAGGGCAGAGATGTATCACCCTCCTCTGTACCCCAGGGCTATCTCTGCATCCTGTAGCAATGCTCTGCTGGGCAATTTCATTAGAATTAGGCAGAAACATCTCCAGAAGCACATTTATGCAAGTGACAGCTGACTCCTTGGCAATGACAGCTTGAGAGACAATTATGACAGGCAAATGTTTAATAAAAACTGGCATTTTTCATGAAAATAATTATATTGATGAAGCATAAGGACGTTTTAGCTTAGTCTCTGGCTTTTCAGCCAAGCCATCTTGCTGATTGACAGTCATAACTGCTGTAACCTGACTAACCAGCTCTGGACCATCCATACTCATGGCACTCGTTGTCTGATGTACCATCAAAACATAATCCACGGAATCAAGCTGGAGTGGGACACCTACACCCAGCTAGGGTCAAACCAGCTTTTGGGACTGGTCTGTGCTGGAGCTGGATGGATGGTCCCTGTAGCTCCAGACACATTCACTGCCTTTCCATCTCCCAGGTCTCTCCCAACACTATCAACACACAATGCCATAACACAATGACATAAGCTGGCTAGGGCTGCCATGGCTCCCACTCTCCCTTTTCATGCTTGTTGAGCAACTCTTGTCATTTTGATGGATCTTTCACTGCTGGGAACATCAAAAATTTTTATTTTCCAGGTATCATCTGGGCTCAGATTAATCATTCTTGACATGGGCATTTTATAGCTAACAGACTAAGATTCTCCTAGTGGGTGCAGTGTATTTGGATGCTGCCTTGCAAGATTTAATGAATTGTTTGAAGTTTTCTGGGTGCTCAGGCACCTTTACCCTTGCAAGGAAGGGCTCTTGTTGCAGCTCAGAAAAAATGGCACACAAGCTAACTCTGAATTGTGGTGTTGGTGAGATGGAGCCAAGGTGGAAAATGGAGCTAGATCAAAAACAAGGGAAAAATCAACAGATGTGAGCACGGCATTAACACTCAAAGGCTTCCACAGCCACTGGGAACTGCTAGGGCCAAGGGTTAATCCAGCAGTCTTCATGCTTTGAAGAATAATTTCCTCCCTCTCCGTTTGGCCAGAGCAGTGACTGCTGTTTGTTGGTCTAGGCGGTGAAAGAGTGGGATATTTTGGAAAGAATGAAAAAAAAATAAAGAAAAATCTGGCAACATTTCCATTTCCCTCGAATCTTGCTTAACTTGCTTTAAGGTTTTATTAAGGACGCAGGATTGTTGACAATAAAATTATCTCTCTGTGCTGGGAGAGGTAAAGCAGATTGTTACACACGGAGAGAAGGGAGCTTACTGCTCTCATAAATAAGTCAATGTGTTACTCCTGCTAGACTGGAAGCGGAATGACAGCTCTCCCAGATGCTGATGCTCTACTTCTGTGACCTTCTGTAAACTTACGTTTGCTAAAAATACCCTACAAAAGCACACGTGCTTCAGGGCTACAGAAACACTTGGAGCAGGGCAGATTTCAAACAACTCCAGCTCACCACCTCCAAACCCAGCAGTGTTGGGTATTGCACCTCTGCTTCCCCTTCCCACCCCCAGATCTCCATCAACCATCACAACCCTGGCTGGTGTGCGTTGTGTCCAGGGCACACAGAAGGCTGATGCAGCCTGAGGTTGCTGAGCCTCCCAAGGGTGGTGTGGATGTGTGCTTGCTGCACGCTGGAAGTTTAGGGAGCAATTCATGACTCTGGGGGGCTGCTGAGCATTGCCAAGCTAGTTATGGTGAAGATCACTTCAGATGATGTTCGCATGCACACCCAGTCTCGCTTTCCTCCCTCCCCTTGCCTTGACACAGTAAAGAGACAGGAGGGTGGCGGTGATAAAGCATGTAATGAAAATTAAAGAAAATGGGAGATAGAAGCCCAGTAAATTCCAAACCAGTTTTGTTTTGGGATGAAAGTTCCCAAATGCAGCTCATGTGCAGCCCGTGACCACCCCAGCAGCCAGCAAGGCCATGTCACCACCCTTCCCTCAGACCCAACGGAGGAAGCAAGTCACGTGTCATCAAGACTCAGGCTCTTTCTTCCCTTTATTTGCAATTTGCTGTCTGAGGTATGTAAGGAAAGAGAAAACATGAGTATGACAGGGTGATTAATGCTTATCTTTACCCCTGCAAAAATAAGTTACCAATCAGCCACTCTGCCCCTATCTCCCTTCTTTAAAATGCAAACTAACATGAATGAAACAATAACATTTTAATTAGATGGAAATAGAAAAGCCATGGGAGAATGATATTGTTGCAGCAGTCTGGAGTTCCTGAGCCCCGTGTAATTACTTTGATAGATAACACACTAAAGGCAGAGTTAAACAGAAGAGTTTCCACAGCATTTTTTTTTGTACCACTCTGTCTCTTCTCACTTAGTGATAGAAACCAGGAACAACTAGGGTGGGAAATTATTTTCCTTACATTGCAGCAAGGATGGACTTCTAGGGAACAGACCCAGCCCACAGTCCAATCCTTCCTGCCATGCTACCGTGTCTCACATTTAAAAAATAAATAAAGAAAAAAATAAAGCCTTGCAGCCCCAAAGCAGAGGATGCCCACAAAGCATTAAACAAGAGGGACAGCATGAAAACCCTGGTGCAAAGCTGGGTGAATAGAAACACGGCCTGACACGGAGCCATGGTGATGAGGAGCTGGGTCCTATTGCCAGTGTGGGCTGTGGCCAGAGGATGGGGAGGAAGAGAGAGCAGCAGAAGACACCATGGCTTGGGCATGGTCACTCTCCTCACTGCCCAGGGCTAAGCAATGAAGCTGCTGCAGGTGTGAATGAGGGGGGGAAAAAAGAAGAAAGAAAAAAGAGGAAAAACTGGAAGTAAATCGATCCCAGAAACTCTTGAGTAATAGAAGGATGTGCTCTAATGACTAAAGGTAATCACTGAGCAGCTCTGATGCTAACTCGCACCCTGGTGTGGTCCAGGGATCCATCCCTTTGTGGTCTGCTCCCTAAGGGTCACTGAAGGTTCAGATTTGGGGAGAGGCAGAGCCTGGAGCACGCAGCGTGTGGAGGCTTTGGAGATGGAGCCCATTGCCAGCACAAAATGTGTCACCCTGAGTCACCCGAGCATCAGTTGCAGAGTACAAAACTGTTCCCTGAATCGTGGTAAAAAGCACAAATGTTCTTCCCTGAAAAAGGAAATTCACTGATTCCTTCTTGAGCCAAGATTAGGGAAAAAGGTTACGTAATTCGTTTACTTTGAAGAATAAGCATTTCAAAGTTCTCTAAACAGCACTAATAAGAGGGAAATCTCTGTTTATTTAATCAGTCCAGTTTTGCTGTGGGATTGATACTGGTCTTCCAGGCAAGTTTGTCTCATTCACCTTAAAACCATTTAAACACAAAACTTTACCCAGCAGCTGGGAGAGACTGGCAGGGCAGCTGCCTTGCTCCATGTCTACGCTGCTGCCTTAACCATGTGCTCCTGAAAAACATCCCATTTCTGTTGAATGCTCCATTGTGAGCAGAAGGAGAAGCTGGAAGCATTTGGTGAGTAAATCTTGGAGCAAGCTGGATTCTTAGGGGTGACCAATGCACATTTCATTGCTGATTTGTCCCATTTCCAGCCTAACCAGCTTGGCTGGAGCCAGATTTCTGACAACTTGCAGCTAGCTTATTTGCAGCTGAATTTCTTGTCTCCCCAGTTAATAACTCTGATTTCCTCGGCAATCTTTGCAATTCATTCTCTGTCACGAGCCACAAAAGCCCTGTTTTCTATGAGATCCCTTATCTCCAGCAAAGCTTCAGTGGAAGATTTAATCAACTTATAAAAACCTTTGTCAAAACAACTACTGTCCAAGTCTGGAAAGTCATTTTTCATGGCTTCTTCCCTGATGTGTGTTGGTAATAATTTTCATCAGGCTCATTTCTAGAAAGGGTTGGGGAATTTCCTCCCCATCAGCCTCCTGGGACACTGGGCACAGCTCTTCAGCTCTGGTGAGGAGGTCTTTGACTGCCAACCCTGCTCATGGGGGATTCTCAGGAATCTCCCTGTCAATCCACCTCAGGACCATGATTTCTGTCACCAGACCAATTGGCATAACACCCGTGCACGATGAAAGCAGCTTTACAAACTGATTCAGGATTGATGCTGGAAGCACTGGGCTCACCCAGCTCCAAGGAAGGAAACCAGCTTCACCCTGATGCAACACCAGCCCTGCGTTTGGGACTGATATGTGTTTATAAGTGAAAGCAGCCAGGCAGAAAGACCCATTCTCCACCTGAGTTGTTTCCTCGCTGCTGAGATGCTGTCCTGAAAGGCCCCAGGCACGGGTTAGCTCTCGGTAAGAGAGCAGCACCACTCCTAAGGTGATGCTGGGTCTGAGGAGCAGTAGCCAGTTGCTCAATGCCATGGCTAAGCAGTTTTTGTCTGATTTGTAGGATGAAAATAGAGGGAAATCTGCTAATCATGAAGGTTTTCCTTTGGTGCATATGGCACTGAGGTGTAGACCAGGCTCCCAGAGGGGAAAGAAGCCCATTGCTGAGAAGGAATTAACATCCAGGAGATTTTCAGCTTCACTTCAGTTTCTACAACAGTACCCACTGGCCACAAGTCAAAATAACCTCTGCAGCTGGATCAATATGCATGGCCTTAACAAGCAAGCTGCTCCCCGTTGTCATCAGAGTGGCTTGGGAAAGGCATCAGTGAAAATCCACATGGAAGATCAGAGATTCCACCCTGCCAGACACAGCCCCAGCAAAAGTTGTGCTGGTCCAGCCCCATAAAACTGGAAAATAGGAAAAGTCATGCAAATCACCCAAAGCAGCTCCTTCTCCTGAAAAATCACCTGAAATGTTTTTTTTTGTATGTGTTTGGTTTTTGGTTTAGTTTTGTTTCCCTCTTTCTTTCCTGAATTTGAAGGCACATCTCTAATTTACAATCCCTGTCTCCTGTGAAAAGAGCCAAATTCAGCTCGGAGGAAGGGGCACTGGCTGAGCAGGGGGAGCAGATGTGGGGAACTCAGGATGTTTCCTGGTGTAGGGGGTCTGTGCAAGGCCACAGCTGCAGTCGCAGTGTTTGAGTCAATAGTTTAACAGAAAACTAGTTTTGTTTCCAGGCACAAAGGCCTCTCCAGTCACTACCCAGCAGGAGGTTTATAAAACTCTTATTTCTTGTCCTGTTTCTGCCCTTGCCACTTTGCTTCTACTTTTAACAGGCTGCCAGTGGGTATATTTTTGTTGCTCTAGATTGTTTTTGTTTTAACTGAAAGTGAGTAAATTATATTTTCCCCTAAACAGTTCATGAGTTTAACAAAGTTTTCCATTATTTCATGGGAAAAAACCCCAGTAACCTTCAGAGCAGAAAAGCAGAAACCTTATTGGAACTTGTGCTCTGCACAAGCGAGGACACAACCTCAGAAGTGAGAGGGGCAGCCCCTAAGAGTCCTTAAAAGCTTTTTTTTTCCCCTCCACGTACAATATTTAAGGGATGGTGTTTATCTCAGCACTACACAATATAAAAAAAACCTCTAGAGTATGCCCTGCAGTTTTTCCCCTTTCAGCACACTTTTTCCAAAGGAGTGTAGACACAATCCAGCTTTATTTCTGGCTGTCACATCACTAAATACATGGTAGTCTTTCCTAAAACATCTCCACTGATAAAAGCAGGTGGGGGAAGAGGGAACAGAAGCACTGAGGAAAGTGGGAGACCTTCTGCATTGTCTTGCTGTCATGCAGCCATTCCCTGCAGATCACATCACTCTAACCCTTTAGAGAGGAACTCGGGCTAGGCAGAGATTGACAGGGATGGGAGACCTCATTTGCTGGAAGAGACAGAGCCAGCAAGCAGTAATGTACCTGGCATCTCATTCTCGAAATAAATAGCTCCTGCCATGCTTCATCTTCCATCTCTTTTCCTAGAAGACCCTGAGCATTAATATCACTGGTGAACTAGATGCCTGATCAGTATTATAAAGGAGTGGAGTAGCTCCTGCTGACACAGCTCAGCCTCTCTATCCTGCAGCCCCATCAATGCTTGTAACCTGAATACTCCTCTTGCTTCCAGCACCTTTTTGAGCCCCCAGCCTGCCTCTAATGCAGTGTTAGCCAGCCCAGAGAGGGGGAATTTAAAGAGGGGGTTGCTAAGGGATTGCATCAACCCTCAGTGAAACAGGGCAAAACTCTGGGAAGCACTGGGAGGACCTGATGGGGTCTGGGAGGAGCTGGAAGGGTGCGGGCAGGGGTCTGGGGTTGTGGTTGGGAGCTGAGCTTGGGCTGCTGGGAGCTGTGTTATTACCACCCAAGCTTTTTGCTGCTCCCCAGTAGAGCTTGTGTAGCAGGAGCTGGCAGGTCTAATAGACTTCTGCTGATTTCTTTGACTCCCAGAAAAGTGGCAATTGTAGCTGCTAGTGCTTGAGCTTCAAACAACCCCCCTTTCTCACTAAAGAATGAAAGATACTTTCCTGGCTCCAGGATGCTCTTGGAAAACAACCCTGGTGTTTCTGGTTATGCTGCCATTGCTTTGACCTGTCTCCAGTTAAAGCTGGGCAGGTTATTCCCATCTGATACCTCAACACTGCCCTCAAGCAATATCTGTCTTTCAGAGGTCTCACCATGACTCCCTCTTAGAGAAAAGCTTTCCATTCGACTTTGCTAGAAGAGGCTCACTTGAGTGAGCAACAAGTACACCAGTGACAGAGCCAGGGTCTGCACCATGACACAGGCAACAAGTGGCATCATTCCGGGGATGGTTTTTAGACGGTGTGCTCTTTGGCACATGGAATCATTGAGGGTGGAAAACACCTTGAGATCACTGAGTCCAACCAAACACCTTGAGATCATTGAGTCCAACCATTAACCCAGCACTGCCAAGTCCACCATGTCCCTAAGTGTTATGTTTGCACATCTTTTAAATACCTCCACACCTCATAGTTTAATATTGCTTGAGCATAGAGTGGCTGGGGGCTCAGGGTCCCAATACAGAGTTTAACCGCAATAACCAAGGAGCAGGTTAGACCCCGAGCTTTGAGTCTTTCCTTTACACATCTCAGAACTGCACCTCGATGGCAACCTGCAGAGCAGATGCCAAAACGAGTCTCAGCCCAAGTCACAGGGCCACTCTCTTTCAAAGGGCCCGTTGCATTATTCAGAGTGGTGGAGTCCAAAGCAGCCTCTCCACTGAGCTGGAATATGAGCCAGATCCATGGTGAGAAGCAAACCAAAATGGATTCCTCTCCTGGCAACTGATGGGCTTGGTCACTTTTCACAATGGGATGTCAGTCACATTTCTGCTCTGGGCAAACTGAACTTGGGCAGTGACCTGGGCAGGGTGTTCAGACCCCTAGAGAGCTGGAGGGACAGAGAAGGAGCCAGACAGGGGATCAGACACAAACCTATTAATAAAATGCATAATGAGGTGCTGGGCCCACAGCATTATACCTGACAAATTCATCACATGAAGATACAAAAGAATAAAACAGCTCCGGATAA
>VWZY01006515.1:470884-481625 GCA_013399075.1 Chloroceryle aenea
GAGATCATTGAGTCCAACCATTAACCCAGCACTGCCAAGTCCACCATGTCCCTAAGTGTTATGTTTGCACATCTTTTAAATACCTCCACACCTCATAGTTTAATATTGCTTGAGCATAGAGTGGCTGGGGGCTCAGGGTCCCAATACAGAGTTTAACTGCAATAACCAAGGAGCAGGTTAGACCCCGAGCTTTGAGTCTTTCCTTTACACATCTCAGAACTGCACCTCGATGGCAACCTGCAGAGCAGATGCCAAAATGAGTCTCAACCCAAGTCACAGAGCCACTCTCTTTCAGAGGGCCCTTTGCATTATTCAGAGTGGTGGAGCCCAAAGCAGCCTCTCCACTGAGCTGGAGTATGAGCCAGATCCATGGTGAGAAGCAAACCAAAACGGATTCCTCTCCTGGCAACTGATGGGCTTGGCCACTTTTCACAATGGGATGTCAGTCACATTTCTGCTCTGGGCAAACTGAACTTGGGCAGTGACCTGGGCAGGGTGTTCAGACCCCTAGAGAGCTGGAGGGACAGAGAAGGAGCCAGACAGGGGATCAGACACAAACCTATTAATAAAATGCATAATGAGGTGCTGGGCCCACAGCATTATACCTGACAAATTCATCACATGAAGATACAAAAGAATAAAACAGCTCCGGATAATTGCAGGGCAAGAGAATATGTTCAGTGTCATCTTAAACTGGGTGAGATTAATTTTCCTGACAGCTTGTTTTAAAGGCAAGTGGGCTATATAATTAAAAGAAATAAATCCCTTATAGATGGCCTATTGCATGACCAGCAGAGATTACCTTTCAAGGCTCTTGCCTACCTGATGCCACTATTTCCCAGGGGCTTTTATGCCTCCAGCCCTTACTTTTGGCTGTAGAGCCACAAGCAGGCTTTCAGGCCCTGATTTTTCTGAAAAATGTCAGGTTTAGATACAGATTTCCAGATCCAAATATTCTTAACACTTGACAATAAAACACCAAACACAAACCAGCACCATATAACCCGGAGTGATAGAAAAGCCAGGATGTTAATCTTCATAATGTGCCTCTCAGTGGGGATTTAACTTGCATGTTATTTGCATTAAATATGATACTGAGTGCTGGATGTGCAGCTATAAATAAATTAAAAGCCACAGTTAAGTCAAACACTGTCCCACTGTTGGCTGCAGACTCAAGTGGGAGAGCTGTTAATAGTGGACTGTCCAGATTTGGTTGGCAAGGGGCAGGTCCCATCTCTGTGACCCAAGAAATTCAGGAAAGGGGTTGATTGCCACCCCCTTTAAATGAGGTTTGTAGTGTCAGCCCACACTCTAGCAGTGCTGGCATTGTGGACACTTCAGCTTGGATAGAAGGCTTGCTGGAGTTGATGTTTAGCAGAATACCTCAAGTGCAGCAGTCTTTTAATTTGATATATAAACATGTTAGTTACGGCAACATAGTCAGCCCTGCTCGCGTGGCACTAAGGGAAAAAAAGAAGTTTGTACTGAAGTCATCATGTATTTTAGGTAAATAACTGGAGAAGAGGGCTCCTGGCCTTGGGCTCCTGGAGAAGAGGGCTCCTCACTGCTTGGGCCAGCAGTTGCTGGTGAGAATTAACCCCAACCCAACCCAGGAAGGTCCTGGGAAACACAAACCTAGTACCCTGAGGGATGCCATGCTCCCTGCAAACCTTGGCACTGCAAGAGAGCTGCCAGCACCATGAAGTGTATAGGATCAGACAGTTTAAAAGCTGTTAAGGAATGGGAGTTGTGCTGGCCCCTTTGCTCTGCAGTGTGGGAGGACATCACCTGATTGGGACCCTGGGCTAGAGGAGGGTTTGAAGTTGTTCTGGTTTGCTTCAGACTTAGTAATAGCTGCTGGGAATAATTGTGTACCTGTGGAAGAGAGCAGCATGGCCATGAATCATTATATCTTGAGGTCAAATATCTATTTATTAGTCTGAATCCATATTTCCCCTTCCTCCTACAGTGCTTCATCACACTTCACACCCTTGGAGTTAAGGAACAGGTAAGTATGAGAGCATCATAAGCCCATGACTGACAATGATAAAAAAATGAAACATGGGCTATGGGGAGGGAAACTCAATCATGTAACTCCTCTTCTGAATGAGATGACTATATTAAAATGTATAAATTGTCCCCGTGAGGATAAAATGTAAGGTATTTGCAGGAGGAATCAATACAGTGATGTGAGCAATGAGCTAAAATTTCCCAGTGGCTGTGTGAGATGCATTTTTATAAGATGGTTCTGAAAAAAAATCGTAGAATAGGAGGGAGAAGAAAAAATAATTTCGTATTGAACATACTCAAATAGTTATGGATTTATTAAACAAATTCTCCAAGGGAACAAGGTGATCCAAGAGCCCTACCAAGTACCAAGACTACTTCTCTTCGGTTCAGCACTGCAGACCTGTATTGTTCTTCATTATGTTACAATTAATAGGACGTGGCATTGAAATGGCTGTATTAATTAGCTCCTTGGAGTCCTGATCCAAAGTAGGGGTCTGCTGAGCTAAATGCCATCCTGCATCAAAAGCATTCATGGCTGCTAGGCAGCGGGGTTTTGCTCTGCAGGTCTGGGTGAAGCTGATACATTGGTAGACACCCTTTCTTCTGGGTTAAAGGAGAAAGCAAACAAGACAGAAGGCATGGAAAGATTAAACCAGATCCACTCTGAGTCCCTGAAATGAAGGTCCTCAGACAGCTTCCAGGATCCAGGATCTCTTGATGGACATACCACATGCAAAGGGAGTGTTTGCTGCTCTCCTTCACTTCCTCTGGAGGACGGATAAATTCTCCTGAAGTGAGGTAAACCGTTTGCTTCAAGAATGCAGCTGGCTGTGGCAGCAGTGTCTCTATAGTTTTGTTTTATTATCTACAGGGAGTAACAATTGGCAGGAAAACACTAAAAAGTATTTTCAAAGAGAAAGGAAAACACTGAAATCAGGCAATATATCCAGTCCTGTCTAGGCTGCCCGTTCCTCTTTCATATGTTTTGGGATTCACTTGGCAAAGATGCACCTGGAAGGTTTTATCAAGGGAGATTTACTGCAGAGGGTTCAGAGATGCACATCCACAGGCTGGCTGTAAATCAGGCGAGGTTGCCCATGAGGATGATGAGGAGCTACTCAGCCAGAGCTGGCAATGTGGCCATGAGAAATGCCACCAAAACCAGGGCACATCCTCCAGCTTAGCCATCACTCCAATACCTCTCTGATTTACTGCTACCAAGTATACTTTCCACTCTGTGCTTGGCTCTATAGTTTCAAGGTACTCCCACCTTGCATAAAAGGTGCTTTTTTCTCCCCCTTTCAGATGGTGAAGACTTTGTGAAAGTTTACTTCTTTCCCCCAATTAGCACCCCCTCACCCCCATTTCCACTAGGAAAATCTCATCTCTGATTTCTGTCTTCAACTGACAATTGTCCCTGAGAACTTACAGGCTTTAAAGAAACCACCTTGAACTTCTCTCAAAAAAAGTTCAGCTAAAAAGACCTTGTTCATTCTATTATTATTATTTTCTGCCTTGGGAGAAAAGAAAAAAAAAAGCCCCCACAAAGCCATGCCCAGCAGTGTGCTCTCTGTGCTGAGAAATATTGGACTGAAAAAGCCACAGGAGACAAGAAACAAATTTCACACGCTCAAACCCCCTGTGGGTGACCAGCTCCTCCAGCCCATCAGATGTACCTTTTCTGAAGGCCGAGGCCAAGAGCTGCAATCCTCAGTGAGGTACAGCCCTGTCCTGGTTTGACTCCCACAGTTGCAGCAGGAAGGCTCTTGGGTATAGGGTTTGCTCTGCTATTTCACTCTGACCCATGGAAATAACAACAACGGATACTTTGAATGCAGGCAAATACTGGGAATGAACTGGCAGCTCAGAAATGTCTGCTACCCAGTCAGGGTTAGTACTCCATCACCCCCACCTTTACTCAACCAGCCCCAAGCACGTATTTTCCCAAATAACTCATCAGCTCAACTGATTTGTCATCAGCTTTTCTTTTTCTTCTTCTTTAATCCCACACCTAAGATGATTTGAAATGTGATGGAAGAAATGGCATTTACGGGAGGTAAAATGTGGGGGTTGATGTTGTTGCACATGATGAGTTGGCTGACCCTCTCCCTTGAGAGTTTCATTTAAAGGAAGAAAACCTAAACCTCTCTAAGCGATCACAGAATTACAGAACGGAGCCATTCAGCCCAGCCTGGGCAGGGGACAGAGCAGCTGCTTAGTGCACGTATCTTGCTCAGTTCCCTTTCCATGGCAGAGCGATTGCAAGAGCAGTTGTTCTGTCCCTCATCCCCAGAGGCAGGTCCTGCCACCCTCCAGGCTGCAGCCTTGCAGGATTCACTCCCAATTCCCTGCCAAAGAGTGGCTCCTGCTCTTGGTGCCACCTGCACCCCGGGAAGTGAGGTGGAAGCGATGCCCAGCTGTGTTCATGGAGCTCCACTCTCCCTCTGCCAGGGGAGGGGACGTGCTGGACCACTGGCTACCATGATGCCAGTCCAACATTAATTCAAAGTGCTCTTAGCTTGTGTTTCAAAGAGGTCCAGGGAGAGGAGGACACTTGCCATTTTGTAAGGAAAGTTAAAAAATACAACTCACATTCTGTAATAAAGAATGTGAAACCAGGAGACTGGCTTGGACAGGTCTCCTGCTTGGATGGGTTTTCAGAGCATGATGAGGTCCAGCAGCTAGGACTGGATTGGTCTCAGATGGTCACATCAGACCACAGAGTGCTCGCATGGGTACACAAGGGGGGAAAAGGTTGGGAAAGCTCAGAATTTTTTTTCTCTGCCATGCCAGACTGATGGTGCTGATGGTTGGGAGAGGAATGTGAGTATGGAAATACAAGGAGAACAGGCACTGGAAGCATCTCAAGCTTCACATGGCACAAGTGGCTTATACCAGAGAGCAACCAGACAGATTTGTGGTGTTCTAACCCAGTTTCATCTGCTTAATGCAAAGGAAAGGAGGGACATCAACCCTGGGACTGTTGGTTCTGGTATCTGATGTTATCTGCTTTAGATCTAGATGACCACAACCCTCAGACCTTCCCACCTTGCCAGCACTGGACCCCATCATGCTCCCCAGATACCTTCGCTCACCTGCTATCCCTCAGCAAGGGGTAATCCCATAGTCAGGAAAACACAATGGTGACACCCTTGAAGTCCAAAATCCACTCTGGCCTCAGCCCAGGCACCCACATGTCCTGCGGTGGGACACTGCCCATCGCACACACGCCTGGAGCAGGACACAGAAGCATTTCTAAACGTCAGGAAGCAAAAGTGCCATCTGTGAATCTCAAGCAGATGCTGCACAGAGACGATAGTAAAAGCCTTTAAGGGAGAGGAGGGGAGGAAAGTAGGGAGAGGACAATTAAATAGCTGTTTGAAATGATCTGAAAGAAGATTAAAGGCAGCTGCAGGTCTTGGGTTGTTTTTTCTTTAGGATGAGGAACCACTAGATTACCTTCATCTCTCCTGCCTTTACAAAATGCTGGTAAGAGGAAAACCTAAGAGCTAAATTGATCAGCCACATTCCCTCATTCTTTTATTATCACTCCAGCTGACATCTCAGGAAGGGGGAGGGAAAAAGAAATCAAGTGAATTAAAATCAATTGGGAAAAAATGAAGAAGAAATTATGTAAGAACTGGCAAAACACAGCAGGCCAACTGGTTATGTAAAGCAATGAACACAAGAGCTTATTTAATTTAGATCTAGCTGCAAGATGGACCACAGTGTAAACGGGCTGGGATTAGGCTGGCTGGGCTGTGATGCATATGCTGAATTAAAGCTCTGGGTTCCCTGCATACTCTGGAAAAAAAGGCAGCTTTTCCGAGATGCTCACACTTCTTAGGGATCCCCACAGGGGTGGGTGTCTCTCTCCAGCACCATGGGGACGGATCCAGACACATTTAAACACCAGCATCTTCATCTTCTTGTCTACCCGAGGGTCTTGCACCACCGTGACCTGATGGGACACAGCTGCTGGAGGGTTTAGTGGTGCCCAGGTCGGGGGTCCTCCAGTAGGCAGGGATCCCGTGTGTGCAGCCAAAATAGTTTTCTCAGCCAGGCTCAACGGGTGGGAGCTGTAGTGAGTGATATAAACCAGTGCTGTTATTAAAAGCCATAGTAGGAATTTGGCTATGATCTAAGGAAAAGAAACCAACTTCAGCTCCTAGTCAACACCAGTCTAAACGCAGGATTCCTGAACTGAAGCCACTGGCTAATCCTGGATATGATTTGCCTGCAAACCTGGAAAAAATTCATCCCTTTGGTTTTACGGGTGGCTATTTTCACCTGCTATGGAGAGATGCTTGTCAGGTTCATTTACACAGCACCAGAAATCTGCTGGTGCTCAGAGCCCGGCCATCCACAGCCCTGACCGTGTGCCATCACCTCAGAACCTCATTGCACCACCCCACCATAGTTCTCTAGAGCCTTTGCAACATTGTGCATGGAATTCATAACTTTGTGGGTCTCTCAGACAAACGGGAATTGAATAGATGTCCTTTGGAAGAGTGTGTAGAGGGTGTGGTAATGGATGCCAAGGAGCCAGGCAGCACCTCCTGTCTCCCAGCTCCAGCTGGTCCTTCCGTCCCAACCTCTTTCAGGCATGAGGCTCTTTGGCACATTCCTTGGAAGGCATCATAAGAAGAAATGTAAGAAGAAATAAAGCAGAGGGCTTCCTTGGGCAAGAGGTCGTTTCATGTGCAGAGTTATTTACTCTACAAATCATCTGAACTATGAGCAGACTTTATGAAACATAATAAACAAGGGATCTTGAGGGATAGGCAAGCCGCAGCCAAGCAAGGGTGGGCTGATGCAGAGCAGAGATGGAGCAGATGTCCACCCTAAACCCACAAGGAGGTCCAGAGAAGTTCTCAGTGCGCTTCCCAGGAAGACACCCTATCAAATGAGCAAGTTGGAGCTGATGGAGCTGTGACAGTCTATGGAGGCTCAGGGCCTGCTGCCATGTGTTTTAATAAATGGGTTCACACCAGCTGTCCGTGCAAAGAAAACAGAAGCATGTGGCAGACACTATCTGCCCAGGCATTTCCCATAACTTAGGGGACGTTTTGCAGCAGAGCCATCCAAGCAGAGACTGCGTCATACCAGTGGGACAACACATTCTTCTCTCCCGTGAATTATGAGGTACAAGAGAGCTGCCCACACCCACCTCCTTCACACACATGCTCAGTCCAGGATCAGACCTAAAAGCAGTTGTTTGACTGGGTGTGCTGGGACTGATGGTGCACCAGGATTGTAGGTATTTCCTTCAGCTTCCTCTCTTTCCCCAGGTCGACTAAGGACCTCTCCAAAAAAGAGTTAAGAAGGTAAGAAAGCAAGAAGCAATAAAGCAAAATTGATTTGCACGGCCATCTGGACATTAAAATTCAGTGAAAACAGGACTGTGAGTGCACGATGCTAATGGCACGCAGGGCTACCCATGGTGGGATGGGACACTGGGTGAGGTCCTGTTTTGGGAGAGCTGGCCCCAGAGCCAACAGCAAGGCAGTGAGGTAGCCAAACTCACAGGTACCAACCTGTAAGGGAACAGGGGACACATTTCATCCTGTCTCAGAGCTCTCTTATCTGTTGCTGCCACAACGAGTAGCTTTTAAAACCTCCTCCAGCTGAAGTGGCATGAAAACATGAATTTGCTTGTATGGGGACGGCTTTAGAGGTGTTTAATTTATGTGGGAAAAAAACAAACAAACCAAAACTAAAATTGGCTGCAGTGAGTTTTAGAGGATGTCCTCCAGTTCCAGTGTTAACTAGACCCAAATAATGTGGCTATAATAGACTCATTCCTGCTACCAGATCCCACGCTGATGCCAACAGTCAAACCAGACACCCCTGACTGACAGAAGTAACAGGCAAGCCTGGCAATGAAGAATGTATAATAAACCAGATTCCCAGGCTGATTTAGGCAGCTGGAAGGAGAGTGCTAAAGGAAGCTGGGAAATAGTACCCTTCTAAGGAATGAAGCACCAGAGGCCACGCAGAGCTTACATCTCGGTGGCATGAGGAGAGATGTGCAGTGCCTGGCTGTTCTGATCGTGGTGACACACAGTGACACTCTCCAGAACATCTCCTTTACTGCTCTTCCAGTATGTGCTGCGCTGAGCAATCTGTGATTACTAGAAGAGTATCAGTAATTACTTCATACAGTTGTTGTGGAGCTGAACTGGTACATGTGAAGTAATAAGAGCAAGAATCAAACGATGGGGGTTTTCTTATTTTAAGGAAACACAGTTGTTCACACACAGCCTTTGTTTCATTCAGGGATGCATATTAAAACTTAAATATTCAAAGCAAATACAGAGGAACTTTTTCAAAATCAGAGATGTTAAATTAATACACTCAAATATTCATCTCGGGATGCTTGTTCCAGTCCAGGGACGAGCATTCTCCTGCAATGATCCCAGCAGAACCATAGCTCACACTGGGCTCTGAGTCTATAAATGGTTACAATGGCTCTGTTCTGGGACTGGCTTTCAATCAGTCAACAAATAAAACCTCTTGGAAAACTAATGGCTTCCAAAAAAAGATCCCAATTTGCTTCAGACAGTCTGCCAAATAGGAAGAGGAGTGAAATATGTTGAGTGATTTATTACAAGTGATTTGCCAGCTCGAGCAAGTGCATTATTGCTCTGCTTAATTTAAAGACAGAAAACGAATGCAAAGAGATGCAAAGACCTGCTCCAGCTCAGCTTGAATCCATTGCAAAAGACCAGGGCTCCAAATTTCCAACCGGCAAGACCTTTGCGCATCACTCTCCACATTACTCCTGCCCTTTCTTTCAGAGGTCTTCCATTATGTGTCTTCTTGAAACCTCTGCACAGCTTACGACGTGCGAATGTCCGCTCACACGCTGAGCAATGGTTTCCATTAATGCACTTCAGACCTGACTTACAGCTGCTTTGCTGCTCACTCTGGAGCCTCCCCCCCCACACACACACACACGTTGTGTGCTGCTTCCCTGTGCTCAGAGGAATGGAGCAAGCCATGATACAACCTTTCTATCTTAGCAAATCTACTTTTGTAGCCAGATCCTCTGAGAAGGAACAGTGTGGTAGGGTTGGTTTGGGGTTTTTTCCCTCAATAGCTGCCTTTTTTGCTTTTTAAACTTTTAGCTGATGCACAAGTGAAATAAGAAAATAAAATAACGAGGAGAAGCCCCTGGGTGAACTTCACATACTGTGGATTCATGTCTGCCCGCTTCCTACTCGACTACCAGGATAAGGTGTAGCCTGAATAACAGCAAGACTGTAAAATATGGTGAGAATTGTTTAAACTGTAAACCCAAAGACATGACGAGGAAAGAATCCTTTTCCTGCCCAATCATGGTAACAATGAGCATCACTTTAGTACCAAGAGGAAGATAACTGGAAATAATGCATTTCAGACACATTGCTCTCCAATCAGATGGCTCAAGCCTCCTTGGAGAGTAGAGAATTTGGGTTAAGCACACTGGGCTGCCACTGACAAAAACTACAAAGCATCTACGAGAAAAATACAGCCCCCACCATCTCAAGATGAAAGTTAGGAATCAAGACACAGCGCAGAGGGAATCCAGGGCCTCTGTGAGGGCTGGATTTTGGTTCACTGGAGCAGTACGGGGGGAAACTTGGAGAGATGCATCTGAACATTACAGGCTCCAGGATTATATCTAACAACATGTACCTTTGCCTGCTTTTACTAGGAAAAATGGCTCGGATTTGTTTCCATTTAAAGTCCCTGCCTTTAAGTGAGGGAATATCTCAAAGGCTTTCATGGACATGCTGGTTTAAATCCTAATTGGTTGCTGGCTAAACTCACCTGAATTTCATGTTCAAAATAAAAGACTGAGAAGCTGTCAAACCTGGCAGCAAAGGGACTGTGGAGATTGGTGCTGTGTTCTTTCTGTCTCGCCTTCTGTGTCTCTTACATTTTTCAAGCCTAATGCTCCAGTAAACAAATGCTTCAACCCCTCAGAGCACTGGAGTGCAGCAAGTGTTGATACTGAAATCCTTTCCACGCATGGCTGTGTTGGATTAAGCACTGAGTGGAGACCAGCAAAGCCTTTCTTAAATTAGGAGGGGGATAATAGTTAAACCAGCAATGGATTTCCCCAAAACAACAAAAATACCAGCCTCTGGCTTTGATGATGCAGCTCCTTTTCGGGTACCTACACTACACCTTGTTCTTAAAACTTTCAGCAATCAGGATCTGTCACTACAAGGAGGAAACTGGTGCTGGATCAACTCAAAAAACTGGGAGAGGGGGAAGAGATGGTTTTATTTCCCTCCCTCTCACTGGCCACTTTCCAGCAGAAGGAAAGAAGATGCAGAAGATGAAGAGAAAGGGGGGAGACTCTGGGTTTTCTGGCAATAAACTGCCACATTTGGGTAGGACTCGAGCATCTCCTGTCCATGGAGGTGGCCGCACAGCAGAGCAGTGTTTGGCTGTCCCGGGTTCCGCCGCACATGGAGCTCCGGTCCGGGGCAGCATGGGGAGAGGAGCTCCAGGGGATGCTTTGGCCCAGGGCCTGATTAACCACGGTGCCCAATTTACCCGAGTGCAGGATCTCAGCCCGGCACTGCGAGGCAGGAGGGGGTGTGGGGTGGGGTACAGCAAGCAGAGCAGAGACACCCCGTCTAAACCCCTCCTAGCTGGGTCGCTCCGTCAGGGCTGCGTGGGACACCCCCCAGCCTCCCCCCCTTTCCGAGCCGGTCCCCTCCTCCCAGCCCCTCCC
>VWZY01006515.1:483112-519697 GCA_013399075.1 Chloroceryle aenea
GGACAGGTAGGCGGTCTAAGCACTGAGTCGCCTCTCCTTCCTCTCCTTCCCCCGGGATGAGGAGAGGCACCAGGGATGCCCCATCACCCTTGGACATCCCTACGTCCTGCTAGTCCCCAGATACACACCCACCCGCTTCTGTTTCTAGGAGAAATGCAGTTGAAGGAGGGGGAAAGACACCTTAAAATATCTACCTCTATCTTAATCTGCCCGGGGCACCCTCAGAGCCATGGCACAGCAGCGACAGCAGCGAGCAGCTTTGCTTTGATCCCCATCAGTGACTTTTCCTTTATCCCCATATCCTCAAATCTGGGGATGTGGAGGAGTCCTTCCTGAGCTGCCCTGTTGCAGGGGCTGCAGGGGTGCCAAGGTGGCACCGAGAGTGACAATAGGATCCCCCAGAAGAAAGGACCCCCTGAGGAGGAGCAATCTGTGGTGGGGTTACTTTTTCAGGCCTGGGGCACTGAGCCAGCCAGCTGCCCTCTAAAACTCCAGTGATCTGTGTGTCCACTCAGTTTTCTTCATGGTAAAATTCTTTACAAATGTATAGAGGAGATCTAGGAAAAAAAACCTCAGGAAATCACTGATTTATCAAAAAAACAGCCATAATTTGTCCCATTTATTCATCAGCAGATGTTGGGCAGCTGCTTCCCAACTGGCAGTGGGCTCTGTGTTCACTGAGCTCCTGCAGGCTGCTTGTCTATTTGCTGTAAGAAGATGTCAAATCCTGCAGTCAATCACATCATCTCTGCATGCAAATAGTGAACTTTCCACAGCCATCCACCAAGAGTCAATATTCCCCCAAACTTTCCTGCTCTTAAATCCATCCTCCAGGGTCACCATGGAAGACTAACCAAAATCAGATTTATTTAGTCGTGTTATTCATACGAATTTGGAGAGAAATATTTTCCAGCACTCATCCCACACTACTTTAAAGAATGACTAATAATCTCTTCACACCAATGTTCCTTTCATTTAAAAGCTTCTGCTTTGAAATTTCCGAGAGGGGTTTGTTGGGGTTGGTGTTCTCAGCTGGTTTCACCTGTTGTTGTTCCTGATTCTTGGACAGGTTCTTGGGATGGATCAAGAATATTTATCCTGAAGAAGGAAAGTGGAACATGGAACAAGAGGTGAGTTGTTACTTACCTGTTGGTGTCTGAAGGAGAGTGGCAGCTGGAATGCAAACCTCCTCCTGGTTGCCTCGTGTCCCTGTTCCTCAACCCCCATGCTGGGGAAACTTATGGCCTCATGGTCCAAGGACAAATCCATTCTCCTGGCCTAAAGCACTTCTCCCACAGAGACTGCAAGTGAGTTCTTTTGGGATCTTTGCCTATAAGGAAGAGTTATTGGCCTTTCCTGGTCCTGTAACTTCATTTTGGCCTCGTGGAAAGCAATTGCTATCCCCACAAGCAAGATACCCATCTGCTGGTCTAATTTTACAGTGTGGATGTGCACGTTTATATCAATAGCTGTCTCCAGAAATGCTCTGTTTTGGATTCTGGTGCCTCGTGTTTCTGCACACAGGCGATGCACAGGCACGGCTGCTAACAAGGAGAGTATTGCACCTTCCTGCTCTGTCCCAGCAGCTCTTCCCAAGTGCTCCATGTGCTTCCTCCCCCACTTTCCCTCCATGCCAAGTACTGGCAGGGAATATCAAGAGATATAGTTAAAAATAATTCTAAGTGCACACTGAAATATCAGGTACCTGGAATCGATGTGGCTGTTGATTTACAGTCAACACTTTGACAGGCTGGTGCAGTCTGTACCAGCCAAATCTCTCCTGTCACACAAATGCATGAGAAGGGTGCTGACTGCCTGGCAAGTGAACTGGGTGCTCCCATCAGTAAAGGTCTCAGCAGCTTATTTCTACGAGCTAATTAATTGAATAAATTCTGTTAATTCCTTGGCAAGTCTGTCTCAGCCACACATGAGGCATTCTCACTGTCACAGGCAGAGAGCTCTGCTCTGCCTCTCACAAACCTGGGTTTGATAAAGAGCTCATCTTCTGGGACTTGCCATTCCACATGCAGAAGTGTGGGCCACTTCTTGTAAAGAAGAAAGTGAAAAAACCCATCTTGTCTCTCTCCAGAAGGAAAGGGTTCAAACTCTCCCCTCTCTTTTGTCCAGGCAGGTTCTGCCATCTGTCTGCACATCAGTTCTACAGTACCTGACCCCTGCCAACCCTGGCCTCGGAACAGGCAGAGGTTTGGCCCTGCCAAAGGAAGACATTGATCCCACTTCTGCTTTGCCCATCTATCCAGCACCTCTTTACTCTTCCCATTGCTAGAGCCTGGCCTGGGCAACATGGTGCAGGATAATGAAATGAGTGATTAAAGTATCTCTTCTTGCCTTCACTTCTTCTCCCTGCAAAGTTTTAATCCATATTCCCCTCCCAGCAAAAGCAGAGCCAGGGGTGTACCATTTTCTTCTTGTGCACCAAAGCCTCCAACCTAAATCCCTGCTGTTTATTTCTGAACTAGCCGACCTTTTAGCTAAGCTGGGCTCGTTTTAATACATTTTTTATGTGTGTGTCTGTGGCTTAAAAAGGAAAAGAATCATGGAAACCAAGAGCCACCTGATCTTAAATGTTACAGCAAGGCATTTACTTAAAATTTTGCAGGGAAATGTCACCCAAAGACCTCATCTATTAAAACTACCTGGACTTTGAGCTGAGGGTCCCACAGTGCCCAAGGTGTGAGGCTCACAGGTTGCCCTAGCTCCCTTATGTTGACCCAAATGGTTTTCACTTTTGCTTTTTCCTGTTGCAATTGGGGACCACTAGGATTTTTTCATATTAATCCTATTCCTGCCTGATTTCTCTGGGTGGGATTTTTCTGAAGGGCACGTAAAGCAACAGAGACAAAGCTCTGCAAGAGGAGCTAAGAGACAGCATCAGCCCTTTTCCCCTTGTGCTCTGAGCACCAGCCCCAAATACCTGTTAGAGCAGGTTCCCAAGTCAGGTAATGCTGCACTGATTCAAGTCCTTAGTCCCTGTTGGACTCGCTATTGACAGGCTCTCACTACAAGTCAGGAGTGTCTAAAGTGTGTTAGGAAGATAAAATCCTGAGGTGTACACTGCATTTTTAAGGATGCTGAAGTTGAAAAACAAGGAAGTGAAGAAGAAAGAAAAAGGGACATATATCAGCTTTGTTGATGACAGCATTGACTTTATCATTGCTTACAGGCAGGGAAGTGCATCCCTTCCTACACTCAACATATTGCAAAATAAAGTATTGCTAGTTTTGGTGAGCAATAAAAGATTCCCAGCAACGGGATGTTATTTACTGCCTTTGGCTGAACTGATTGCAGGAGAGTTTTTAAAGTCAAAACAGTTGATACATGGGATATTTATTGCTTCTGATTTTCATGGCAGAGGAACCTGCTGAGACTCTGTAGTGTGAGTATATTGGTGTGTGGGCTGGCAGAGTGGACAGGCCATCCCAGAGCAGAGCAATAATCACACCCCCCAGCATTTATGTCCCTGGGTAGGTTTGAGAAGAAGCAAACAAAAGGCATTCTGAGAAGAAGAATGCACCGGGGTGTGTATGAGGATGTCGGTAAGAGAATTACCCTGATAAATGATCAATATCTGGGAGGGGAGAGCTGGAAAATGAGGCATCCAGAACAAGTACTATCTTCTGTGTGCTGCACGGTCAAATTCAGTCCTTTATTTTGGGGCAAAACTGCTTTAAGGTTAATGGCTGATAGACCCTGTAATCTTCAGGCTGGATATTAGGAAGAATTTCTTTACTGAAAGGGTTGTCAGGCATTGGAACAGCCTGAATAGAGGTGGTGGAGTCACCAGCTTCAGAGGTGTTTAGTAGCCAGGTAGATGTTGTGCTTAGGGACATGGTTTAGTGGTTTTGATAGGGCTGGGAATAAGGTTGGACTTGATGATCTGGAAGGTCTCTGCCAGTCGAAAGTATTCTTTGATTCAGTGATTCTATGATACATTAACTGGACACATACAGGAGATATCAGCTGCTTTAGTTCAGAGATAAAAGCAGGTTTTGGGTCCCCTGAGTTGTTACTACAACAAGCCCAAATCAGATTCCTCATGGCAACAAACACACTTTATCTTGTAACAGGCAATATAAGTGTTCAGCACATAGGCAGTTGTACTCACATAGGGTGTCCCTTCGGAAATCTCTGTTTATCCCAGGAACAAATATAAACAGAAAGGACTGAGGAGTCCAAGAGGATAGTATTCCACTTGCTGCAGCTGGGAACCTCTGCTGCAGCCCCAAGCATGGCACAGACTCCCTCAGTGCACATGCAAAGGGGCAGTTACTCTTATTTCTAAAGGATTTCATCTGCTTTTTCATCCTCACCTCTCTGGAGCTGCAGCGGCTCTGCCACATCAGCGCTTCCGAGAGCTCCGCTCAGCGGTGCTGGCTCAGAGCACAGCCCTCGCTGCTGGGGAACAGCCCAGCTCCATCTCCAGCTCAGCACCATCCCATCTCCCACTACATCACACCAACATCTCTTAGGAAATCCCAGGAGGCACACTAACCTCATTTTCTCCCCCTTCCCCCCCTGCTCCCCCCCGAGGGTTCCCATTGTTTTCCAAAATTTCAGCGTGCCTGGCAATTTTGAGATGCAAATGAAAAAGCAGCAGGGTAAAAATCCCTGACAGCCAGACACTCTCTACTACCTCTTCCTGGTGACCTTCCTATATGCTTGAAATGCTCTCAAATCCTTACTAAATGCCTCGGATTTCAGGAAATAAACAAAGTACAGGGTGTGCTCTGTGCTCTTTCCTAGTGGGAGTCCCTTTATTAAATGCTGGAAATACCACGGGCTGGTAGAGCTTTCTCCTTGGCCAAATGTCACAGAACAACACAACATGAGTTCAGGCACTCCCCTTTGCCTTGGTCCCTTACAGCCAGAAAGGCATTTTCTTTACCCCAGAGAGGGTCCCAGTGGAAATTTTCCTGGGATGCTCCAAGTCACCCTGGAACGCTTCATCAGACTCAAAAACTTGGCACTTTGTGCCTTCCAAAGCACACGGTGACCTGCTGTAAATACACATTATTTGTACTCTGCAGTCTGGCTCGTTCCTGCTATTCTTCCCCTTAAGAGCCCACATCCTCCCATTTGTCACAGCACTGGCAGACTGGGTTTGCCTGAGCCCACCCTGGCATCACTCTTGCTGTGCAAGGAGAAGATGCTAACACTGGTCTGCAGCCTCTGAGAGTGATGAGAAGGTCCCTCCTGTTTAGTGGCAGGAGGAAGATCGAGATGCTGCAGGGGCTCCTGAGCTCCATCACAGCTAAGAGCATCACACAGCTGCCTGGACACAGCTTGACCTCAATGTGGAGAAGTCCAATTTCTGTCCTGCTGCTCCCTCGGTGATGTTGCTGCAGGACCTGCTGCTCCAGCGGTGAATGTGAACCTGAGAGGAAGGGTTTATTTGCACTCCTGTGGCCAGAGAGCTGTCAGGAATGCTTCTCCATGGGCTTGCCCGAGGACATTTCTTTCCTGAGGCAATTGCTGAGTTATCCCCAGACCCCAGCATGGCTCATAGAGCCCTGTGCATGGTGACCTAGCCTAACATCCCCCAGTCTCACACCTCAAGCTTTGCTGATGTTTTTCCTCCTTTTGGCCATTTGAAGATGATTCCTCACTCGCAGCATCTTGGCCCAAAGATGACAAAAATAGTTTTAACCCTGTTAGAGTGGGCAGAGAGTCCCTGGAAAAGGATTTTCTTTTCCTTCTGTTATGGTTTAGTGGTGGTTGCAGCCACCCAAAAGAAAGGGCTCCCGTGTTTAGGTAACAGTCCCTGCCCCAGACTGTAACATAGAGCAGCCCTGGGACTGCTCTACATTAAATTGTAAGAAAACAGCCAAAGGAGGCAGGAGATGAGAAATAAAAATCTACAAAAAAAAATGTCCAGGACAGCTAATTCAGTTCAGGCTGCATTAGAGAGGGAACTCATTCAGTGCCTTTCAGCATGATACTGGGGCTTGATTGGAGTTGCATTCAGTGCCTGAGATGATTTTTTTGTAAATCTGATCAGAGCTGTTCAGGGAACTGCAGGTACTGAGGAAATATGGGGAAAAAAAAAGAAAAGAGGCAGCTCGTGTGAAATAAATCTTTGGTTGATTTAGTGGAAAGCTGTTTACCGAGAAGGGGAACTCTCTGGACAATAACTGTCTTGCTAAACTTTCTCAGGAATCACAAACAAACAGTTCTGACTCCAAAGACAAATGCTTCCAACAGTTTTCGTTGTTAAAAAATAAGTGATTTTCTGCATCTTCCAGAAAACACCGTCTGCTCTTGCAGCGTAGTCTCCTTTTTGCTTCTAGAGAGTTCCCAGCTTTGCTTCTTGTCCTGTCTAAACTGCAGACATCTTTTCAAAACCTAATGCCAAAGCAAATGGGTGATCCTATGGTTTCTTCACTAGAACTGACAATTTTGCTGTAGGTGTAAGATGAGGGAAGGCTTCTCTTCTGGAAGCCTGTAGGAGATGGTGCAAAGAAAATACAGAACAAGCTTTTTCTCAGATTCTTCTAGAACACCTTCTCAAGAAGACAATCCACCTCCTGTCTTCAAATAAAGAGTCCTTTGCTGGTGCAAAGATGTTTCTAGTTCAGACTCCACGGCATCTGAAGAGTCTTTATGAGGAGTTTTATCCAACCTGTGGTCTTGCATCTTCTAATGCCACCAAAAAGCCACAGTGATGGATTAGGTTTAATGCAGCACACAGATTTACCTGGGGAGGTGGGGAGGGGAAGTGCATGAATGTTTCTCATCCCCAAATGTACCCCATCGATGGGAATTAATACTCCATTAGCAGCAATTAATTACTTTGTTTATATTCTTCCAAACACGTGGAAATATGGAGCTCTTGAACATACCAGGAGGGATGTTCAAGGGGTGCACAGCAGAGCAGCAGGGTTATAAGGGAGGAAATCTTGAGGAGGTATTACAGTGAGATGTATGGCACAGGGGATATTCCCAGCTCATGTATTTATGCAAGAACCCTGGCTGCAGTTTTTCTCTTTTGATCACAAAGCCCATGTACAGATGTTAAAACACCAAAAAAAAAATCATCTCTGTTAGTGGAGCACATGACTTTAGAGCAAAACAGAGAAAGCTGCCCACCCAGCCTTGAATCCAGGGCTGAATGCTGGAGGGAAAAGTCTAGAAAATGATTAGGGTAGAAGGGTGCATTCATACAAGAAATTGCTAAACATCAGCAAAACCACACTGAGGACAAGAGTGTGAAATAGGTTAGAAAAATTAGATGGATTCTTCTTCCTCAGTAATGATCATTTCATCAAAGAAAGTCATTTTTCACTATGTAGTAAACACAGAAGTAATAATGAGGGCAAGTGCCACAGGAGTAGCTGTGAGGTGAAGTGGCAGACAGCTGAACAGAGTTCAATTAACAAAAAGATGGAATTATTTGATTCTCCAGAATTTGCTCAGCCAATCCTTCAGCAGATTTTGTAGCCACCAGGCAGCTTGACATGGACATGTGTAAGGTGATGGTGCAGAGAGATGCTTTGAGTCTTTGCCTTTCCTGGAGCTACGCTGACAGTCGAGCGGCTTGACCTCAGTGCAAGGACAAAAGCTTGGAAATGCTTCTCCAGTGTTTGGGGCATATAATGGTATGTGGCATATAACAAAATGTGGGGGGTTGACCATAAATACCAGATGCTATTTTAGAAGAGTTTTAGGAGTCCTTCTACTGTCTTCAAACAGCTTGTCTCAAGAAGTGTCTCATTTGGGTGCCTTGCTAGAGAAACAGTTTCAGTGGTGGATCACAAATGGGAGAAAACCAGACTAACAGCATTTGGTGAGTTTCTGAAACAACTGGCAAAAGAGCTGAGCAAGAAACAAGCCCTAAATGCAGCTTTGTGTGGACTTTTATTGGGATGCATTAGGGAGCTATGTAGTTCCCACTTGCTTGTATCTTTAACTTAATAGAGATCTTCTTTTCTCCAGGAGCCACTCCAAAGAGCTTAGAAATATGCCCCTGCCCTCAGCTAGGCTGTCTGCTTTCCTTGCTAAGAATGCAAATGCATTTTATTGTGAGCCTAATAGACCAGATAGAATAAGAAATTGATAGTTTGCCATATAAAGAGATTTGAGAAAATGCTTGGAAAAGGGCAGAGTTGCAAGAAACAAAATACACATCCCATGGCAGTATGAGACCACTTCATCTATTCATCTCTTACTGGAATAAAAAGGTGTTTGTAGGTATTGAGAGAGCTGCATGACATGTCTCAGGCTGAGCTCAAAGTAATATAAAAAGAAACATTTTGATCAAACTCATGCTTACTTGAAGATTTAAGAGGCAATTTTACATATTTAAGCAAAACTGGTTTAAAGCAGATTTTGAAGAGCAGATAGAGACAGCAGGTGGGTAAACCCAACCCTCACCAACCAACCAACCCACCCAGCCAAAACCCAACTGCAGGGTCCTGTCACAGCTGGTGCCTTCCCTCCTGCTGCCCATGATGAGAACTGACCCAGGATGTTCAGCACATAGCTCTGCTCCAGCTTCTGCGATGGCAGCTCACAGCTTTATCTGGGCTTTGTCCAACCTTGAACAATGGTAGAAGAAGAGAGATGAAGGTGAGGAGCCCAAGTGGGTACTTTTGCTTGAGGGATGCATCCTAATTCAGTTCTGTCTTCTGAATGTAATCACAGAGGGTTTTGGAGAGCGTTGCTTCTAATGCAGGAGAGGTGCAATAGTGTCATGTTCAGTTCCTGATGGGTTGAGTTTCTTCTTCTAGTGCTAAAAGTCATCTAGAGAGGTTGAAGGAAGATTTCTCTATAGATACTTAATTTGCTAATTGCTGACTTCCTTGTAAGTGTGATGCTCGTAGAGGACTCAGAAGGCAAGAAGCTATTTTCACTCTTCATTTAACTCTTCTAAGTCATCAGCAACTGAGAAGTTGTGATTAGTGCTGCGAGTTCTCCTGTAAAACAGCTATCCAGTGAATCACTCTTCACTGATAAGCCTCTGCCTACCTTCCCATCAGCCTCACCATGTGATAGCCTACTATTATAAATCCTCCAGGGACCACTTTTTTCACAGAGCCAATCCTTTTCTTCTTCTCCTACCTGGTAGGGAACTGCTCTGCTCAGCTCCATGGCAAACAGCAGCTGCTGAGGGAGATGTCTCTTCCAGACTTTGGTGCAGCCAGGGTAACCTTACAAATGGGGCTTCAATTGCTCCCACGTAAGAAAGCCATGGGGAACGGTCCTGGTGGCACCAAGGAGCTCATAAAGCTGGAAACAAAGAAATGTGCCCCCAAATTCCTAGAGTTCCACAGTTTAGGACATGCAGGGAGATCTGAAATGGTGGTAATGTGTTCTGAAGATTAAGTTTTCCCCATGAACAGGAAACTCTCCCCTGTTTTAACCAGCTCCAGCTGGATCAGGAGAGCATTCCTTCAAACTGAGGACTTCCTTCCAGTGCCTGGTTCTCCAGTGTCTGGAGAATACAGCAGTCCTGTCCTCTGCTCTCTACCCTAACCAATGCACAGCAATGTGCAGTGTTTCACCCATACTGTGTCTCATCAGGAGGAGAAAGCTCTAACTCAACGTAGAAGGCTCTTTCTGTCTCAAGCTAATTATTGCAGCTTGTGTTTATGTGCGTTTTGCCAACCTAGAAAATAGCAGCGAATCCTCACGCTCGGTTTTGGCTTCAAGAAAAGATCTCAAACACCATTTCCCTTGAAATGGTCCAGTTCCCACAGCCCTCAGCTTTGCTGACATCATAGCAGTGATGTTTGCTCCTCTATGGCTTAAATGGCATGAAGTGATTCCACGACACCTTTCCCGTGGCTCCAGCAGCAACCCCCACTCTGGAGCGCAATTTCTACCTTGGCACAGACAAGTGAAGTAAATTTTGTGTGATGATGATACACAAAGAAAAGCTCTTGCTTGGGGTAAAGCGGGGAGAGAGCTGGAGGCTCAGTTTGCAATAAACCTGCAGGGAACCTGCTGTTACAGCTCAGAGCTGCCGTTACCGGCACCGGGCTCAGCACCAGCACTGTAATAAGGCATGTAATTATGGATGGTATGCATAATGTATGTAAATGCTCTACATAATATGGTTTGGCCAGCATGCATGAATCTGGGGCCGTGAAAGGAAGAGCAGCACGTAATTTCCTTCCCTATTTCTGCCCACTGAAGATTTTCTTCTGCAGAAAGAAGACATAAATCCCTCTGGTTTTAATCGGTTCTGAGCGTGGGGTGAGAGGATGTTAAATGTTGTGTTTAAATTAAACACGGCAGCATCTGCTATGCAGACAGAATCTCACTCCCTTGGGATGCTCTTTCAGAGGTGTGTTTAATGGGACCATCTTTGTAGCAGCCAAAAGCCACACGGAGTCTGCTACTCCACGGCCAGGGACCTGGAGGTGAAGTGTCTTAGCTCATGGGTTTTGTTTTGGGGCCCCAGTTCAGCTCGTGGTGTGGAGAGATGCAGCTGTTCCCAGAAACTCCAAGGCAGCTCTGTGCTATAGGGATGAAAACTTTCTGAAGTACTTGGCTATAATTACATGTTTCTTTTAAATTAAATGCTTGAATAATTCTAGAAGTTGACTTGAACTGGAATATGCTTCACCTGTAACTACAATTTGCTAGGAAACAGGGGGGGAAAGGAAGAGCTCAAGCAAGAGCAACTAGCAAGAGCATAAAGAGGGTTGGGAGAAAGGAATTAAGTGTGAATATTTATCACCAATAACTTATATCTATGTAAGAGAATGGAATTATGGAGAAGCCTGAAAATAAAATCCATGAACAAACTGGGATAAATATTAACTCTGCATTTATGTCCACTTTGCATCATGGTCACTTGGACAGTGTCAGTATTTCAGCAGATTAAAAAATATGTCTTTTTTCTAGATACTCAAAGGTTTTATAGGCACTGCCAAACGTGATTCAAGTCAGCAAACAAGTTTGAACATGTATCCATGTGCATCCTAGTAAGCCTTGTGTCCAACCTAAAAACCAAGACATTTTTAAGCAGCAGACTAGAAACAGGATCCATAAAATCTTCTCATGTTTGCTCTGTGAATTTGAACAAAAAAAGAGAAGAGGTTCCCCAGGAAGCTCAGGAAGGATTTTACTTGACAGATACATTTGACCAAGGAAGCAGCTGATGGCTGGAGCAACTCCATGTCCAGGTGAGGAAGTTGGGGCTTCACTTTGGGAATAAAAACCAGCCTGAAAATCTTCATAGAGAAGAAAAAAAATGCTTCCAGTGAGGAGATACAGCCAGAGACACACGAATCTGGTGTAAATTTAAACAGAGGTGGAAACCCAAAGTGCTTTTCTTTAACCTGGAAGCATGACCTCGAACATCACCATTTATCAGTGTGTTTGTGCCTGTTGATTTATTCAGTATTCCCAATACCATCTGAACCACCAAAATTAACTCTCCTTTTGTGCATCTCAGAGATGTAAACCACAAAGATGGGAAGTAACACATCACGGCCAGACCCACAGATCCCTGTAACTTACTGCTGACACCTTAGGAAGATGCAGATAATGCCATGAGGGCTCCTGATTATGTTCTTCTAATATATTAGGGCTTTTTTATGAATTTGATGAACAATAGAAGGACAGACTTATGGGACTTAGGAGTCTGCCCATGATGCAGACACAGAAACAATTGATAGGAAGGAAAAAAATAAATAAATCTGCATAACAGATGGTGTCCCTCTGCTTGCTATTCGTAAATGAATAAAAATACCCCCAAGCTCACAAAATCTCTTGCTTTGCTGCTGTGTCTGATGATTGACACTTATTTGAAGATTTGATATATGAAGGTTTTATAATCAGATTTGAAGAGGAGAATGGAGAGAAAGGCTGAGCAAGTAAAGGGCTTGGATTGATGAAAACCTGCAAAACACTTCCCTGTGCTTGTTCCTACTCTGATCTGGACCTGATGCTCAACCAGAACTGGACCCAACATCCAGAAAAATGGCACTGCATTGTCTTCTTGGTTCTGCAGCTCTTGGTGGCTGATGGAGCCTCTGGGATGCTTTAGCCCATCTGCATGGCAGCCCAGAGGGCTGGGAACAGTGGGGTAGGGCATCTGTGAAAATCCATCTACTGCAGCTTCATGTTTAGGACCTCTCCAGCTGTTTTCCAGGATCTGGCTGGGCTTTCCCAGCTGTCCAATGCCCTCTCAGCTGCCCTTGCTACTGCACATTGCCTCCTGCATGTAGAGAAGGGCAGGAGAAAAAGAGACAGCTTCTGAAGCAGAAGCTGTGTTTGCTGCATGATGATGAGGACCTACATGGGAATGTCTGGTGTGATGAAGCAGAGGTGGGAGAACATATCCTTCCCCAGGAGACAAGCCCTATATTCCTTGCAAGAGGCTGGAGAAGAGAAGCCCAGGACCAGCCAGGCTGTTTCTGTTTAAGCAAAGCCCTTACCCAAATCTGACACATTACTGTGTTGATTCATTTGAGAATTCAAGTGCAACCTGGGGCTGGAGGCACAGCAGCTGCTAAAAGGTTTGTGATGTTAGGACAGCTGAGCTGGAGGGTGTTGACAGCTCATGGGGGTCTTCTGACCTGTGGGCTGCAGCCCCCAGGAGCTGCTCAGTTTTCTCCCATGGCTGAAAGGAAATAAAACCTCAGTAGGAGATACTCAGGGCAGGAGCAGGCACCATCCCCAGCCTGGGGCAGGTGTGCATGTGACTCCAAGAAAGCAAAGGTCCATTTGTGCTCTGATGTCAGTGACCCTGGCTTCCCAGCACTGGCTGCCCTTGTGCAGTCATCCAGCTCAGGGACCTGCTCCACCTGTATGCTCACCCTGTGCAAAGGACTAATAGATCAGCTAGATCTGGAGCATCACAGCAGGGACTATTTGGAGCCAGGGACTGCATTTTATTTAAGAATTAAACTAATTTAACTCTTCGTGACATTGCACCATAAAAGGGTTCCTGGGGTGCCTGTGTGGTTGTGTGTGCTTGAGCAGACACAGCACAGGGAATGACACGTGTCCACCAAGGCTTTGCCCACTATTTCTGAAGATGGGAAGATGTAACAGCATCAGGACTGACCAGGATGTTGATGCTATTTAATTTTCAGACTTGTAAAAGTGGTTACAAACTCGAAACTTTGTTTGCCTCGTGACTAAAAGCAACATATGAGCACTACAACATTTGGATCAAAGTATCAGTGAAAAAGAAAAGCAGCATATGAGGCAACATATGGTAAATATGTATTTAGAAGCACAGAAAGTAGACAAACTTATCTGGGTCAAGATTTAATCAGATAATGTTTGGTTTAGACTCAGCATTAATGCTACTTAGGAAGCACGTTACTTTGGCATCAGTGTTTAAAACTCTGTTAGTGGCAAATGAAAATAAAAAGCAAGAGGGGAAAAAAAAAAAGAGAAAGAAAAAGTGGCAAATTTATGGCACGGCAAATTTCTATTTCTTTGGCACTGAGAAATCTAGTCTAATTAATCTGTACACATCAGCTTTCTCCACATGGCTTGCAGAAAGGGCCAGTCTGGGTATGCGTGTGCATGTAGTGTGGTTAACAACTAATTTCCTTCTGGCTTCTTCTTTATTCCTTAGTTTCCAAATTCCAACTGGACCTACAAATAACATCTTAGACTCTGAAGAAGCTCCTGAAATGGAGAAGGTGTCAGGCTGTGACAATACTGGAACTCCTTCATATGTTAATGAAAGTCCTTGTGCAAGAGGTCCTGCAAGTTTTTAAGCATAATATTTTCCCCCAAAGCCAATAAATCAGTATTGTTATGGCTTTGGGTAGTGTTTTAGGAGCCCTGTGGCCCTGGAGACATGGTATCTTCTAATGTGTCCCCAGGACTATGTAATTCCCCAGTTCCATCACTGTGTGTCCATTAACAGTCTCCATAAGCATATTTATATTGTCTCTCCATCATGCAAAACACATTCAGATCTCTCTTATGCAGGTGAAGACAATGGAGCAACACCACTATCTCCTGGGTCTGAAGCACCTGAGGATCCATCCACAGTCTTTCCCTCAGCCAAATAGCTATAGCCTCAAGGCATGAATAATACAAGACATGTGGGATACAAACATGAGCATGCATGAGACTCATGGTACACATAAAACGCCTCTCCATCCTGATGGATGGGGTGATTCAGCTCTGTTCTCCACCACTTCTTTCCCCCCAGGGCTGTCATATCACAGATGGCCCATCATGGTATCCAGAGCTGCAGCACTTCCTTGCTCAACACAAGCCCAGCCACCATCAGAGCCTCTCACGCCTGCTTTCCATCACCTCCTGCTTGAAACAGTACACACTTTGTGGTTTTTCATTATTTCTCTGATGAACCTCAGCCAGGATGTGATGAAATATTCACCCATTTGGTACAGGGAGGTACCCAGCTTCCATGAACAGGTATGATCTTATTCATTTAGTGGAAATGCAAGTGAGAACTTTAGTGCAGAGTGAAGATCACGGGAGAGGACGTAGACTGCACAGTAGTTAAGATCCAGGACAAGAGATTTCTGAGCAGACATGTCGTTCTTTGAGGGCCAGGTTTAAGTTAGGATCCGGCATCTGATGGGGGTCTCCAAATTTCCTACATATTCATGACTCTACAAATGAGAAAAGTTGTCAACTTTTATCCTTAGAAATGAAAAGAGAACAGTTTGAGGTTTACTCCTCTTTCCCCAAAGGCACCAGGTGGCTGCCAAAGAAGCTGTGTTACTTCATTAGCAGCAAGCAGAGCAGAAGGCTGGCTGTGAACGAGAGCTAGCACAGCCCAGCTCTTGTGAAGGAAGCCAAGCAGATGAAGCTGTGGGATGGAGCCCCTCCAAGTGCTGATGGGAGAAAGGAAGAGGGGCCAAGCCAGGGAGAAAACCCTGGCACCTCTTCCAGGCAGCCACAGAGAGACTGTAAACACTCTTTTCTTACAACAGTGAAACCACCTCCTGTCAAGACACATCCTTTGCCTCAGCTTCTGTATTATCTTTCCTAACAAGGGCTGCTGTTCATAGGACAGTGATTGCAGTAACCCCTCTGGGAGCCATAACCCATTAAAACATATGGCTCTGCCCCTGTACATCTGCTCACAATTGGTAGCATCAGTTCTCGCACGAGATCCTCAGCAAAGATGGAGATGGGCGGCAGCAGCTCATGGGTATCTAAGGCTTTGAGGGAAAAAAAATCCACTCTCCTGGTTTTTGGACCATCTCTCTTAATTCTATCAGATTATGGTGTTAGTGAGGGTAGAGAAGGCAGTAGGCTAATGCATTAACCTTTCAGGCTCGGTGGGATTTACTCCCCTCCTTTTTCTTATATCACAGAGATGCAATGTGGTTTGACACAGATATTGAGGATCCACCCTGAGACTGTGTGCAAGAAGCTCCTTCAGAGTCCTGGGAGTAATTAAATGTGCCCCTTCATTTTAAAAAGACAGATGAAAATAATGGACTTCTTGGAGGCTTGGAATTTCTACTATCAAGGTCATCAACAGGTATTAAAAAGTATATGGCTTTGCTGTCTGCCCAGGAGATCAGCCAAGTGAGAAAGGAGTGTGTCCAATTTTAACTGATGAGAGGACTTGGCTGAAGGATCACAGAGCTCTCAGACCCCGCGTGTTGCCTCAGGGAGTGCTGTGAACAGCCACAAGCCAGTAAAAGCAATTACCAGAACATTTTCCCTTTCCTTTTGGCGGGACATTCAGATGAGTCCCAGCAGTACCAGTGATAACTTCCATTTGCTTTAATAGCACGGGAAATTCCAACAGAGATCTCAGGGCTTTACTTTTGCTGAACACTTCAGCAAGGACAAGCTTTTCCCAAGCAATTGCAACCCTCGTGAGATCCACAGGAGATCCAGAAGCTGAGTTTATTGCATGATTTCCCCCAGTTTTGCTCGAGTCAGGACTGCAGCAAGCAATGTCTGGCTGCAAGGCATTTCCTTGCCAGGCAGGTTGGGTGTTTCCCTCCCTGCAGACCCCTTGGTGCTCTCTACTCTCTGCCACCAGCTTAGTGGCAATCTTCTGCTTATCCCCCTGCTTGTACATCTGCTGTGCTCACCCCTTGGAGCTTGGATCTCAGATGGGGTAATCCTCTTTTGGTGCCTTTAATTAAAAGGTCACCTTCCAAACCCCAGTGAGAGGAGACCGGTGGTCCTTTCTGCTGTACTTAGAAAGCAAATTAGCCATGGAGTTACAACAGGGAAATTCAGCATCTCTCACCAACGATGCTAATTAATCAGCATTGCAATTTAAAGGACTCTCTCCTTCACCCATGGCAGCAGCAGCAAGGAAATGGAGAAAAAGCTGAGGAACTATGAATGATGATCTTAATACACCAATGTTATTGGGAAGTCAATGAAGCCTTGAGAACAAGTTAACAGACTTGAAACACAAAGAGAAAAAAAAATGGGAAGAGAGAAAAGCTACATTGTCATGGCAGTCAGGTTCTGCTGCCACTTTGAACTGGCAAGAGCTAAAGGAGGAAAATCTGGGAATATTCTCCTTGCATTATAATCCCTGTGATGGTGGTTTTGGGCAGGTCACTTTGGAAGCCACTCTCTTTTTAAGTGTTCAAGGACTAGGTGAGCTGGCTTTGTGAATGAACACAGGGTGGTCCACACACCATGAAAACATCTCAGTTACTCTTCTCCTCCCCACATGCTCCAGCCATGAGCCCTCATCCACAAAGCCCTGGCCCAAGGCACAGCAGGTCAGCAAGGAGCCTCTCCTGTGGCAAGGAGGGGGTGGGATGGAGTAGAGAGATGCCTACAGCCTCTCAGGAAGCAAACAGTCAGAGGTGGACTGGTAAGGAATATGGCAAAATGAGTAGCTAAAGCCACAGGGACAAATTCATAATGCCTCTGGTAATTTGTTGCTGCACGTAGTTTTCCCTCACTGCTATTTCACGATGCTGGCTGATTAAATTTTGCTGTCTGGTATTGAGACTAAATAATAATTAATAACTAATGAGGAGATCTGCTAATGAAGCACGGTCAGTTCCTGTGATTCACTCAGTACAAAGCGTTGGGATTACTGCCTGCCAGCCCCAGGGGACTCAGCCAGGGCTGCTGCCCATTTCCCACCAGTTCAGATGCTGGTCGGTGAGTGGCTGTAGCTGCTACCCCCATGCCATTCAGCTGGCTTTGAGCTACCTGAGGGTGTGGGTGAGGGACCCCAACCACCACACCAGCTCCTGCAGTGCCGAGCATCGTGGCCAGCTCAGGAGGTGAGGTGACTGGTGAAGGGAGAATACAAAAATGAAAGCCCACCAGCTGCCCTGGAAGCATTCAACCTATTTCTTCTTATCCAGCTCTTAGTAGATTCTCCTTTTCTGCTTAAGGCAAATCTCCACCAGCATGAAACTCTGAGCAAGATCATTTGAAGTATTCTGCATCCTACAGCAGGTTTTATCCCTCCCAGCTCCCATGCCTGCTGGAGGGAGACAGCAAATCTGCCCAAAAAGATCCTTTGGCTTGGCCTGCCTGAGCCATCTCTCTCCCATTACACCCTGGGCAGGGGTGCATTTGAGCCCAGGAAGGCTGGGATGTTTAAATCACTTCCCTTGCACACAAACTCTGCAGCTGGTTCACAAAGGCAACTCTGAATTCCCCAGCCTGAAATGCATTTAAGCAACTTCTGTGCAACTTTAGCTCCGATGCTCCATGATCGGGCAGGGAACGCCAAGTGCCCATTTCTCCTCCAGACTGGAAGGCAGAATTGTCTCAGCTGAAGTGCTGCGTGTGTATCCGAAATGCATGAAGAGCTGTTTAAGTATCAGTTGCCAGAGCCTGCTAAACAAGAAGTAGATTTGCCTTCTGTATTCGAGTGAATTTTTATTTTTTGTCAATCTTGCCTCTCCTAGAACATGTCCCTCTGTGAAATGTGTTGAACGGAGATAACCAGGCATAATGTATCCTCGGGGGTTTGCAGTGGCAAGAAAACAATTTTGATATTCACAATGAAAAATGTCAAGTAGCTTTATGCCACTTACAGTATCAAAAGATGATTTTTTTTTTATATTCTGTCTGTAGAGAGTATGCTTTGGAAAAAGCTAGACTCTGCAAATTTATGTGCACGTGTGTTTATTTACTGCAGCCACTGATCTGATCCAGAAAGCAAGGAGAGATCACAGACATTTTCCCTGCACACCCCAGGACTTCTTTCTTTTCTGGGTTTCTTGTTTTTTGTGTTTTTTTTTCTCTTCTAATTACCCTGATGATATTGCCCAGATCAGCAGCTGGACCACAGCTCAGCACCGTAGGCAAACACCCGGGAAAACCTTGGCAGGATCAGGTGTGATGGCAGCGGGACAAGTGCCACCAAGAACTGGTGCTGCCACAGCCAGAAGGACAAAACACAAGAGATTTAGGGAATCTCCTCTGTTCCCTGCAGCTGTGGGATCCCCAAAATAGGTTGGTATTTGTTTCTTTATTCTTTGTGGAGCACAATCTAGCTGCAGCTTAGAGCACCTCTGAAGAGCCCATGCATAGAGAAGACAGTGGGAGGAAGGTTTAAGAAAGAATCAGCTGATGGATATTGAATCAATAGGCACTTAGGGATATGAATGAGTAAGAAGGAGACAAGAGCACTTCTACTGTTTTCACCTTATGTTTTCTGGATTCTGGCATCTTCTTCAGCACAAACAGTGCTTGAAAACCTAAGTTAGTTAAGTGAAGCCTATTTTACAACTAAATGTCAAGGAAAACTTTTCCATTCCCAAGAGATTTGGGTAGACAATACAATTTAGGGGGCAGTTGGAGATGGACCCTGACCCCAAAGAGCCCCATATGCACAGGCAGGATTGAATTTGGCCAGATACCTCAGGTGCTGAGCAATGAAATCTCATCTCTACCCCTCCTTGTGTTTTTTCAGACCTCATGCTCCTAAAATAAAACTAATGCACAGACTTCTGCACTATCTGATCTGAATTCAAAACTGAACCTGGCAAAGTCTGGCAGAGTTTGGGTCTGATATGGAGTTTTAACTTAATCTCCGTGGTCTTCAGGTTATATTGAGTCAAAATTCAGTTTTGACCTTGCTTTGATTTTTTTCCAAGGTAACTTCCCTTCTGGGTCCATTCAATGTCACTGTCCAGGCTTTCAACACCTAATTAGCCAGTGGGAGGACAAAAGGATGGAGCTTTAGGATCTTCCTGTTATCATTGGCTCTGTTAAGATGGGGCTGCACCAAATGCAGTGGCCAGAGACACTTGCTGAATTTCATACCTTTATGTGTGTAAAGGGAAAAAAAACTTCAGGCAGTGAGATGGGGAATGCTCCAGAGCAGAGAAAGGTAAGGAAAGCCCAGAACATAACTGTTGTCAAAGCAGTGCACAGAGAAGAGGTTAAAAGGAATGATCTCTCTCTGGTGTCTTATTAATTGCCTGCTTTCAATTATACCCTTCAATTGGCTGCAGGTAGGAAAGGAGATATTTCCACCACTTCTAACAGCTGTTTAGGAGTTTTAATTACAACTGGCACATTAAGAGAAGTCTAAATCAAAACACTTGGCATGGGGGAGGTTAAATGTTCCTCTTTTGAAATGACATACTGTGATTGGATTGTTCCTCTATAAACAGGCTGTTACAGAAGCAAACGTGACTGGGGTCTGTGAGCATTTCCTCCTTAATCCATTTCAGCATTTCCATGCTCTCAGTTGATTTCTACAGTCATTAGTTTCCTCTTATCTTCAATTCGTAACTCAATCTTTCATTTAAAGCATTTCTTTCCTCCTCTGTGTGTGTAAGTGAATTCCTGCTCACAGTTCTTGCAATACACAATATAAACCAAACACCTAATGGCACAGGCAAAGCAAGGCATGAAAACTCCAAAAGAAAGACCTGCTGCCTGAACGTACAACATGCACTGCTTTGGACCCCCCCATAGTACCCAAGACATCCCCAGCAGGGCTGGAAGATGTGGCAGACAACCTTTGGGACACCAAAGTCTTCATGGGGACTCTGGCCCCCCAAGGTTGGCTTAATAGAGCATACAGAAAATCCCGTTGTCATGGCAATTATTCCTGATGTTGAGCAGATTCAGGGGATGCTGAAAATCTTCTGTCTGTCTTATTTCTGTCAGGGGTTTGGGGATGGTGAAGGTGAGAACTAGCAGTGTGAGAGGGGCAGATGCCTGCAGAGGGTTGTCTCCCACCTTGGGCTACATGGGGGATGCTCTATACCCAGTGAGCAGGGGCACTGGCCCTGCAGCCTGGGGGGTGTAAGCTGCTCAGACCTGGTTTTAATCTACTGACAGGATTTGTGTGAGAATTCCACAAAAGCTGGTAACTGAGCTTGGAAGAGGTAGAGCATTTGCTGTGATCCTGGGTGGGATAAGCAAAGACGGGGTTTCTTTAGAAACCAAAGCTGGCATTGATGCAGGCAGGAATCCCCCAAACCACAGAAGCTCTGGTTTTAGGCTGAAAACATCCCAAAAGATGTGTTTTAAAAGAACTGAGCCTTCAAGCTTGGGATCTTGTGCTTTTTCCTGAGTTGCAGAGACATGAAGGGAATTTGTTTTAATATGGATTGGGTTTTTTCTGTCACAGGCTGAGCTCCACGGCTCTGGAAGGTGACAGGAGAGCACAGGGATGGGAGAGACCCCCCAGGACACCTGCTTGGAAGAGGAGGGTTAATAAAGCACCTCCCAAAGCTGCTGCTTGAAACCCATCTGTCCCCATCTCCTATTGCACTAACTTCTTTAGGTAGGAGAAAAGTTTTCCCAGCTCCGGGTTTCAGTGCAGTGAGTTCCATCGCTTTGGGAATGAGGAGCAGGAAACAAAACCAAAAAAGAAATAAAAAAAAAAGAAGAAACTTCAATAACACGCAGCTGTCTTCTGGCACAGGGCAACATTTGCAAGGGGATCTTTCTTTAACCTGCTGAATGGTTGGTTTCTCTCTCCCGCTGAAATGCAAAGTGAGGGTGATGCCGGGCAGGTGGGCGTGGAAGAGGAAATGTGCAAAATGAAAGGAAGAAACCCAAAACCAAATGCCAAACTAAAATAGCAGCAGTCTGGGAAGTGGATCCATTGAGCACTTTATCTGAGTCAGATCACAACACACCCAGCCCCGCTACCTTTCCCACTGCTTCCCCTGAAAGATCATGAATGCAAAAATAATTCTATAAATAGAGTTATTTGCAAATGATTCTCAGAAGTAGGGATTTTTTTTCCCCCCTAAATAAAAAGAAACAAAATCCTTTTACACATGAAATGAGCATAAAACTCGATTGGTTGCATTAATCAGTTTTGCAATTTTTTTTTTTAATGTAGATTCCTGAAGAATAAAACAGTTATGAGGCACAAAAAGTAACAAACCCTTGCTTTACAAGTCTCTCTGCTTATTCAGTACTCAGGGCTTTTCTCCTATCTTGCCCCTTTCCCCTCTTCACTAACAGTCATCTAAAAATGCTAAGTATCTCACAAAGAGAGCTGAGGAGCACCTTCTGGATTCACAACACATTTGCAACTTCAGGCAAAGAGGCGTTTGCAGCTCCAAAGCTCTGCTAATGAGAGCAAGCTTGCACTTAGGGGGAATGTTAATCAATTAGACATGCAGAGCATTACTGATGTTTCTTTTCCCTAATTAGATTAGCAAAACGTGACCACAGCCACTTTCATTTTTTTATTTCTTTCCAGTTCTCCAGCTTGTAGCTCCCAAGGAGCACCACCCATCTGGCTCCAGGATGCTCTGCAGGGAGATGTTTCCCCTGGCACCTCTGGGCCAAGAGCAGCTGGGTCCTGCCCGTACCCACAGCCTCCTGTGCCCACCCTGGGGATGGGTGGGAGAGATGTGGGAAGATTTTTATTCTCCTTCCAGTTGTTTTTTTTCTTTGAATCTCAGGGGGGACCAGATGCTCTCCTGCTTCTCAATTGTTCACAGGAGTCACAAGGAATGGAAAACCCAATTGGGCATTCCCATGAGCATCCCATGCAGAGCTACCGAGGTCTCAACGATAACAACAGGGCCATGCAAAAATGAGATGAGGCTTATCTCTAAGAGAAGAGCATCATTAGATTCAGAGGAAGACAAGAAGCAGATAAGATGCCAAAAACGCTTTCAAGTCCGGAGTAATAATGACCTACAAAGTGTGGAACCCCTGAAAAACACTGATAAACTGTTTTTCATCACTTTTCTTCCTGGTTATCTGATTTATGCAGATGTAGGTAACACTGCTCAGTGCCCAGCTCCCCAGTGGAGAGAGAAAATGAAAGAAATGCGATGCAATGTGTGAACGAGGGAACATTGCTAGAGCAGAGCCAAATGAAGTCTTAAAAGGCTTGCACGAAACCAAATAAAAAAGAAATAAAAACCAAACCAAAACCAGCTTGCTGGTTGGGAATTGTGGATTATCAGGTAAAATAAATAAATAAATAAATAAATCGAGTTTTCACATATTAAAGAAAAATGAACCGTGCATCAGAGAGTCCAAGGTCGAGGGGTTTTTAGCAGCTTGGGCTGTGTCTCAGGAGAAGCTGCTTGGGGAGCAGCAGGTCTTTACAAAGCGCGTTAGCTGGACGACCCCAGCTGATCGTGACTGATGCTTTGGGTTTTGATTTTCCCCCGAGCAAAATGAAAATTAGTGGCTGCATCTCCCAAGGCAGATCTACCACCAGTCCACCCTTCGGAATGAAGGCATGCAAGGATGATGGGCAGTTACTTTTCCTAGTAAAATGGTTTTTATAGATAGTGCTTTGGTGACCCCTCAGGATGTTTAATTCTTCCCTTTACTGAGGTGAAAGGCTCCATCTCTGATTTCAGAGACTTCCAAAGCCTCGCTCTGCTTGGAACAGATTTTGTGTCTTTATACCAGATTGCTAGAAAAGTGTATTTAGTTTATTAGATTATTTTTTTGGTATTAGTTTGAACCAGGGCACATTAGTATGTCGAACATTCATGTCTAGAGCTACAGTTTCTATAGTTACTCGTGCATTAGTGTTTCACTGAATTACTGCAGTATTAATTTTAGAGTAGCTCTTTTTCCCCCTTACTAGAAGGATAGGGCTGTAATGAGAGGTTTTGGTGGGCTCATCTCCTTGGATATACTGTTAGGAGGTTGCTCAGGATCCTCTATTTAGTGACAGAGTGTTAGCTGGTAATGAAGCAGGTAAGATGTAATGCAAGTGAAAATGGTAATTTAATGTGAGATTTAGCATTCTGTGTGTCTCTAGGAAATTGGATGGATGGTCCCTGGCTGGAGAAGAAACACGGTGCCTCATTAGGAGCAGAATGGCCTCATTTTCATCTTCTAAAATTGCTTTGTTCAGGTCAATATGAAAACTTGCAGGGAACACAAGAAAATGTTGGCATTTATTCTGTTCCAGAGGAAATTATTTTGGCCACAGAAAATGCAGGCACACTCGGCTCTCTCAAATCCCCTTGAACTGTTCACTAGAAATCCAGTGCCATTCCCACAGCCACCCCACACACCTCCTGGCCACCACCACATTTGCAGGGTTGAATCTGCCCAGGCTAGTAAAAGACACATTCTTCCTTTAATCTACCACTTTTCTTTATTATTGTTTGATTTTTAAAGCAAGCCAGGGAAGTTATTAATTATGAGCCTGATCCAGAGCCCATGGGATTCAATAAAATTTTTCCACTGAGCTCAGCTGGCCGAGAGGACCCCGGGGTTATTGCTGTGCTCCAAAACAAGCATCCTTTGGAATGGCAAGAAAACACAGGTAAGCTTCTCTGTACAACACCACAAACAAGAATCTCCTGTGGGCATGTAAAGATTTCATCCTCCTGCAGTTTAATTATTTTTTCACTTCTGTTCCTCACTTTGTACCACTTAGTTGACTCCAGTCAGTTCAATTTCTCTCCTAAGTAAGAGAAAACTCACACCTGAGAAGTCTATTATGGCATGGGTGGAATAACACCTCTGGGTCTTGGCTAGCCAAGGAAAAAAAATTGCTATGTGGAGAAGCAGGTAGGAAATCACTTGTGAATCCCTCGCTGCATCACCCAGATTGCTCTGGTGCTGCCATGTACCCCTCTGCCAGCTGGTGGCAAGGCAGAGCCAGCTTCACGACCCCCCTGCCACAGCCTTTCCTCCCCTTCATGGACAGGTATTAGCTCCTTGCGAGCCCCCTTTTCCAAAAAGCCCAGCAACTCCACCACCCAAAGTGGTGGGGAAGTGATGGGGAAGGAGCTGCACAGCCCCAGCCTCTGACCCAGGGCATGTCCCAGCACTGGGGGGTGTGTGGCATCCCCATAGCTAGCCCTTCACCCCCAAAACCATGCTTGCCTTTGATTTCCACCTTAGTGACAACATGGCAACAATGATGCATGGTGGTAAAGGGGGATCAGCATGGGTTACCCTCCCAACAGAAGCTGACCACCAAGATGAGTCTGGAGAGAAGGGAAGTGGAGTTGGAGGGTTTTACCTCAGAGCAAGGTGAAATGTTCAGGCTAATAGCAATGATCACATTTGGGGAAAGAAAATCAAGCAGGGAAAAAAACATAAAGTGAAAAACTGCCTTTGGAGTGACAGCTCAGAGCCCTTCATCTCTGCTTGGGAAGGGAAAGGTTTGATGAAGAATTTATCGACTTTTGTCAAAATAATACAGCTGGTCTGTTTGAATCCTTATCTGCTGCCTCACTTTCTGATGACAAATGATACTTATTTTCCCTGGAAAGAACTGTTTCTAGATGCTAAAAATTTACCTTGGCCCATATTTAGCTCCTATAAAATATATATTGGATTTGCTGGTGCAGATCTGGACTCCCCAGTGCACTGGTCTGCTTTTGTCTTCATTAGACACCCTGGGAGCTTGCTCTCAGCCAGAGCAGGGAGGTGCTGGGCCAAACCCTGCTCCACCGTGCTGTGCCTCCATTGCCATCTAGTGGCACTGGGGCCATGGTCCCCACCTGCAAAACCCTGCCCCATAGACGTGGGCTGCTCAGGACACAGGGCTGGGTCCTCCTGAAAAAAAAGGGATTTTTTGGATGCAATTGAAACATGCCAATCAAGTGCTGGTTGGGTTTTTTGGGGGTTGGTTATTTTTTTTCTTCTTTTCTGAATTATATTAACCTAAGTATAAAAAGTGAATGGTGAATACTTGCTCCTGTTCCCACCTATGGCATGAAGGAAGGTTGGGCTGCAGGGAAGGAGCAGGGGAAGCTGGGGGGCTACGGGGGGTTCTTCTGCACACCCGGGTGTAGAAGAGAGGCCACAGCAGCAGGAGGAGGGTAGGAAGCTCTGCAAAACCATCTGTGTATCACATGCAAAGCATTTAGTTGCTGTCATTTTAAAACCTCCAGGAAGCTTCCAAATGAAGTCTTCACTGGAGAAAAATGGTTTGTTGACTGCCTGGGGTTTTGTCTACAGTAAATAACGTTCAGTTCTTCCTGCTTGGACTCCCTTCTGGGTGCTCATTTGTTTTATTTCCCTGTGGTTTATCCTCAATGCCAACCACTGCTTGTTTGTATTCTTGAACAGTATGAATCACCCCTTAAGCAAACCAGAGGTGACAAAGGACTTTGACCTCATTTATGTAGGATAGGTCTGGGAGAAACTTCACGGCTTTCAGAGTCAGTTTGTGGACTGAAGAAGGGAAATGAAGGTACGACCTTGCCCTCTTTGCTCTTCCCAGGAACCAAAAACCTCATTTTGCTTTCAGAAGCAATTATCCTCTGTCTCAGGAGAGAGGGTAAGTCAGTCAGTTGGTCAGACACCAGCCCACGGGGTGTCAATGTCACCTGCTGCCCCACGAGTCAGATGATGGTGCCTGCAGCTCCTGTATCCACAAGAGGCTTTATTAACACTACCAAACCTAAATCCAAAGCCTCCTCCTTGGAGACAAGCATGATGACCTACAATAAAGCCTGCCCCCCCCTGGAGTGGCCCTGACCCTGTTATCAGGAGGTTCTGCAGGATGGGCTTCCCAAGCAGCACAGATCCAGCCCTCTCCTGCCAGAGCAGCAGCTGGGAAAGGGGGACAACTGATGAAAAACACGCACACAATTCCCTCTGAAATACTGATTATATTTCTATGCTTTTTTAACAATATAATACTTCAGATGAGATTGGGAAACATACTTTCAAATATTTTAAGTTACCTGTACACCTACGTAAGCTGTTTATGGAACAGGAATGCCTTGTTACTGCTTACTTAAACCCAGGACTTACCAGTCCCACAGCAACATCATAAATGCCCAGAATCCCACGAGCTTTTCTTTTGCTCTGGAAACAACACACTCAGATAAAGCTCATTTTAGAAACACTAGAATTGCATTGCAATATCCATATATATATATTAAGAAAAACTTTTACCTTTCATAAATACATCATACAGAAAATATGGTCCTAAAATACATTCATGCATTTTCCCCATCTAAGATCCCTGGTTGTACCTGAAGTGTCTGTAAGTTGTGAAGGGCAATTGCTGGGCAAAGCCTGGAGACAGGTTGAGGTTTGGAGGTGGCTCCAAACCCAGGTGGAGGTTGTGAAGAAGCCTTTGGTGTTTGGGTGGTGTTGGGGTTAACTCCTTCGTGCTATGCCCCATCAAAGCTGCACCAGCTGCCTGTGTTCAAGGAGCCAAAAGCCACCCTCCATCTCACCCTTAGCACTTCTCATTTTTCCAGCAGTTACTGGAGGTGTTCAAGTCTCTCCCAGTGCTTGCCAGAAACTGGGAAGCAAGGGCTTTGGAAGCGGGAAGGTCACTACTTGGCTTTGGTGGAAGGGGATCTGTGAATGGAAGAAGCTGTTTTCTTGACAGCCATTGACCTGAAGCTCAACCAGCGCTGCCATCCCTGTCTGCAAGGGGAACAGCTTCACCTCTGCTCTGAGAATCAGCCCCTTGCTAACCAAGGGAACAAATGTCTGTCCTGTGTCCGTTTCTGAAAGCATAAATACACAAAATATACAAAAGCATCTACAAAGTAGCAGCTGGCACAAAAGAAGCACCAGTTTTGCAGCTCAGCGATGTAGGTCCCGTCCCTGTGAACGTGGTTTAATACAGTGTAGGACCCCAGGGGCTGGCCACAGTCCTCCCCTGGAGCTGTACCCGGATCCTGGAGCTGTGCAAGTACAGGCAGACTAAGCACTAACCTGGCCTGATGTGGGCTGAGAGGGAAGCCAGACATACACCTGCTCAAATTCCACTTTTCCCCCACAGAAAGGTCCTGGTCAATACTGCAAGTGCACATTCAAAGGTCCTTTGGGGGATGCTGCCCTCTCTACTCACAAGCTGCTCAGGTACAAGTCAGCATCCCCTGTTCACAAGGCAGCCTGTCCTTAGGGCAAACTATCCCTCTTTAGAGACAAATTAAATTCATCCTGACTTGTCTCAGCTCCCCAAACTCAATGTTTTCCAGAGCAACCAGAGAGAAGCATTGCATAGATCTGGGTCTCGTGTCTTCCCGCACCCCACAGACAGCAAGAAGCAAGTTCAAGTTTTGCACAGTCCAGTACAAAAGGCATCAGCTTTAACCCATGTATGAAAAAAAAAGAAAAGAAGTGTCACCACGGTGTCAACCCTGCCGTGAAGGGAGGCAGTGACTGTACAGTGCTCGGCAGCTCTGGGGCTGGCTGCCTGTAGTGTACTGACCAATTTGATAAACAAATCCCCTCTCAGACCTATCTCCCATTGCACAGGAATACGAATTTGCATAATGAAATAAGCTGCTCCTGAACAAAAGGAGCGACAGTGGGTGGCACAGGAAGGAGGAGGACACTGGAGGGACCGTCTGGTTTGCACACAGTAGTTGAAGGGCCAGCCATCCTCTCTGCCGTGCAGGCTGTAGGACAGCAGGGCTCTCCTCAGGCTTAGGAAGCCTCAAGAGAAGTTTTGCTACAGTTGGTTTTACAATGGAGATATTAGGGCCCAGATGCTCTGGTGGTTTATATCCCACATGCTCCATTGGAGTTACCGGTGCTTAATTCCACGCGTGGAGGACGTGGTCTTTGCTTGTCAGAGACAGAGAATAAAGCTATGGTAGCCCTTTCTTCAACCCAATTAAATAACTGCATATGGCACCAGCACACGATTTGAAATGTGCTTCTGCCCTTAAGAAAATAGCAAGCACGCCAGTGGCTAGTTAAATTATTTACCTTGTACTAAAAAAGAAGTGATATTACTATTAATTTAAAAACCCCTAAGGACTGCATAACATCTTCTCATACTTTGGAGACTGAGAAAGTCACTCGCACGTGGACAGTGCTATATATCCTCTTCAGATGGCAGTGAAGTTTTGTGTTCCTGGAGGTCACAGTTGCCATTTTCCGACGTGTCCGAGCTGCCTGGAGCTGACTCTGGTGGCGGGGGTTTGTAGAGTAAACAGGCGACTATAAAGAAGCTTGTCCCAAGCACCTGCAGCCATGAAGACATCCCATTACTCTCTGTCCCCCCCAAACCAGGTGCCTAGCCCTCAGGTCAGGTGGAATTTGCCACCCTAGCTTTGAGATGATGCTGGAGGCATCAGACCAGTGTAGAGAGACCGAGGGGCTAAAATCCTGTATGTATCCAGCACTGGGACAGTGGGGATTTGGAAATCTGCTCTACCCCACATGGTCACCTGGAGCACAGCACTGTGTGAACTGACACCACCAGTTTGCTGGAAGGCTTTTAAAAGCCTCTTTATCACAGCAACTGCTAAACACTGCTATCTAGGGCAAGTGCTTGCTTGGGAGCAGTTAAAATGATGGTTTTCAGCTAATAAATAAGAAACACAGAGCTAAACTCGCTTATTTTCTAGCAGTGATCAGGGAATGGTTATTTATAGCCTGCCCAGAATGCCATCCCTCACTCTAACACACTGCACTTATATATTTTGCTCCATTTCTAGCAAAAAAAAATCACTTTGGTAACAGTTGGGAGAAGAGGAGATATTTCACATGGTGCAACAGAAGCTGTAAGCCTAGAAAGTAATGGAATTTTAAGAGAATGATGGTGCCTGGAGCACCATTACCTGGCAAGAAGCAAATGGAGCTTTTGCCTTCCCTGAGACCATTTCTTGTGTGAAGGTGTAAATCAGCTGGGGGTGGGAGAGGCAGATCAGGACAACCTAATTTTGTAAAATCCTCTCCCAGAGCAACATACTATCTCCTGAAGACCTGCATGTTTTAGCAGAGGGTGAAGTTAACGGGCAGCAGCATCACCTTGTAGACCAGCCCAGCGACGAGGGTGTACTGGCTCATGGCTGAGTTCTGGTAGACGTAGCAAGAGCCTTGCTCACCACACTGGTCCTGCCAGAGCAGGCAGGACTTATCAATCATGGACCCAAAGGCGATGGGACCAGGGATGCCTCCTGTGGGAAGAGAGAATGGACCTTCAGTCTGGGCAGCCTCTATGCACCAGGCTTGCAAGACACAAGGTGCTTAGAGTAAAGCATCAGGCTCTGCTGCTACCCTGATTAAGCAAACTGATCCTGCAACATCTGGAGCCAACAAGGTATCCAAAATGCCCTGAATTTCAAGACCTGAGACTGCAAAGGGTCTTTTGACCAACCCAATTTACATGTTGCACAAAAGCCAAAAAACATACACAGGAGCTTCAAAGCCTCTGCTCTTTTTTTCTTAAAATAAGGACACGATGTCAGGGTATTGCTCTTCTACCTGATCAGTGACGTGCTGCAGAACCCTTCATTCAGTTTGCAAATGGTATGCAAAGGGAATTCAGGTTTTCTGAATGACAGCAAGCAAAAGAAACCATCCTCCTCTCAACAGCACGTCCCACTCTCTTCTTTTCCAACCCAACCTGTCTTACTCTTAGTTAGCAGCTTGGCACTCGCTCCACAAAGCCAACCGACCGTAGTGAGGCACAAATTCACCATTCCATACCTAGAGTTCGGACTACAATCCACTGGATCCCGAGTGCAAATGACCTTTGCCTGTCAGAGACACACCTGGGGAACAAAAGAGGATGGCTTAAAACTGCTGCCAGGCTGTAAGGCACCAACCCACCCCACAACACTTGGGACCTCCATCCCCTCTGGAGAGCGAGGGCCACCCCAGTGCAATGTTCCCCCACCACCTGGGACACACGTGGGGGTGTCCTGAGTCAGAGGACAGAGCTACCAATGCTAACATTTGCTTTCCCAGCTAGACAGGGAAGGGAGTTAGTGCTGAGGTCTCCAGGCTACCAGTAATGAGGTGGTTCCCATCACACCTTCCCCGGGGCTTCAGCCAGCAGGATGAAGCAGAGGTGGATATTGGGGCCTCTTGCAGCAGTGGTGGAGGATGAGGCAATCCCTTGCTTACCTCAGAGTGGCGGTCAGGGCAGGAATACTGCTCAGGAAAGTGAAGAGAATCACCACAAACATGAAGAACAGGAGCAGAGGCCTTTTTGCACAAGAGGAACTGCATTTTCCTGCCTCTGCCCCACTGGGGCCGGGCAGGAGAGTTTTCTGAATGCAGCTACATTCATGATAGACCTGGGAAAGAGAGGTCAGTGGGTGGTTTGCAATGGAGAGGAAAGGGATAGTCAAAGAGATACATGGAGGTAGAAAGCAGATGGCTTCACTCCCAGTGCCCAGCAAAGCAGAAATCAATCTGCATTCTTGATACACCTCTGTTTCCAAACCCAGGTTATTAAATAAGAGAAATTCACTTTTCCAGGCAGCCCTTGAATGCTGAGTATCATAATTTCCCTTCTAAAGCCTTTGCCTGTCTCTGTGGGTGACATGCTGGAAGCATGAGGAGGTGCATCGTGTTCACTGAAGACCCAAAATAAGAATGGGGGCAGGAATTACCTTCCTGCCTGCTCAGTGATGTACCACAGATTTCAGTTCAGTTTGACCCAGAACGAAGCAGTATCAGTTGGACACACTGAGAGGAGCAAAGCAGAGCAACCTCAGGATACCTTCTGCCTTCATCCCAGCTGGTACCTGGGAGCATCCGTCCTGCACCAGCCTTTCACAGATGTGCAGCACAACTCAAACCTTTGAAGAACCAGCTAAAAACATGCCAGAGAAGATGTGCCACCACCTTGTTACTACACAGTGCTTTCAGACATACCTTCTTGCCATTCCTGACGTTTTCAGACACTTTTTTGCACCCGGCATGGCAGGGAGAGTAATACATAATGTCATCGCTGCCACAGACAGGGCTGTAGGTCTCCTGCAGACAGCCACACTCAGCGTTGCAGGCTGCAGTCAGGTTTAGGTGGCCACCAGGCAAAGCACTAAGGGAAACACAGGAGCAGTCAGTGGGGAGACACTGAACAGCATTTTCCAGGAGGAAATGGGTACAGCAAGAGGAGGAGAAGGCAGGATGGAATGAGATGTGGTTGATACTCAAGTAGCACAACATCAGGCTTGGGAAGGGTTTTGTCTCACCCAATTTTAACCATGTACAGGAGCGGTGCCCTGAAGCTCTTTCTTACCCACAGCTATCAAGGATGTTTAACTGACCACATCCTAAGGACACACCTTTATTTGGAGAGGACATTTCCCACTTTTAGTTCAGTTTATCCCACTGGACAGATGGAGGACTCTGCGAAAGCAACTGAAGAGTGGAGTATCTCACACTCTGCTGCTGATCTCCCCTCCCTCAGTAAGAGGGAACCTCTTCCATAAACTCCAACTAGATGCAAAAATTAGGACATTGATATTCTGGGTCTCACCCTCAGTATCTGCCTGTAAGACTGACTGGACATCAGCTTCCATCACCAACCCATTCACACATGAATACCACCAGCACCATGTACTTGGAGTTAACCTTCCATTCTGAGCAGGGCAGGCAGCAGGAGGCAGATGGGATGAGTGGTATTACCTTCCCTCGTACATCTGGGTCACTCCTGCCATCGGCATGTTGGGGCAGTGAATGAAAAAAATGAATATTGCCAGCAGACTTGACACGGTGCAAAGCAAACACAATTTGATGATTCCTGAACAGCGGAGTTTAAATTTATTCACGAGGAATCCTCCCAGGAATGTGCCTCCCCCTCCAGCTGGCACGACCAGATAACCTGAAAAAAGAAAAAAGAAAAGAAACAAGCAAGTTTAGAAATGTCAGCAAGGAACTGTTGTGTCTGAAAACATGAACTGCAGTGTGTCTGCAGGAGAATAACACCCTGGCTGATGCGTGGCTTCTTGGTGGCAGCTCAGAGGACTTTGCTACACTCGGGTAAGGTGCCACAAGCCTGGGAAGGCAGCTTTCCCTATCCAGAGATCTTAAACAGACTCTCTGAGGAGCACATCCTATTGGTGCTTGTTGGACTTCTTCAGTCTATGTTATGGCAGCTAAGTGAGGATCTTTCTCAGTTCCAGGATGCTCACAAAACTAAGTCCCCTAGTTCTGTCAAGGCTCTGAGTAACCTGCTCTAGCTGAGGTTGGACCAATGACCTCTAGCGGTCCCTTCCAGCCCAAAGCATTCTATCATTCTGTGACACTCCTCGTTAGAGGAAACATTTAGTTAATGCTTTTGGGTAATGCACCAGAACAGCAGGCTACAGTTATTTTGCCTTCCTCTAGAGGGTAACAGATGGCTACAGAAGAGACACGTTTCTTCCTGATGCCTGTAGATGCAGCTCTGCACACTCAGTGCAGATGTGCTGATGGGAAACAGTCCTATCTAATAGCTGAAGATGAGAACCTCTCTATAAATGAACTGCTAAGAGTCTTCCTCTCCATTCTAAATGAGCTACAGCACTTTTATATTTCTAAGCAAAAATGGAAAAATGTAGCAAAAAAACCTGTTCTTCTTACCAAAAAAGGTAGCAGCTTCAGAGGCACTTAAACTAAACTGAGACTCCAAGAACTTGGGTCCAAACGTGGACATCCCAGCAATGAGGGTGGCTTCAGTCGCTCCTGCTAAGCAGAGGAAGATGAAGGTGGGGTTCTTCAGAAGCAGCAGTACTGATCTGGGAAGGACAAATACACTGGAATTGAACCACTATGGTACATTCTGATTTCAGATCTGTCCCCTGTCCGAAGGACCATAAGGCAGATGAGGCAGCATCCCACCATGATGCATCTCTTCACAAGGAACAACAAAAAAGGGACCTAATTTGGGTTTGAAAGAGCAGTGAGTTCTGCCACTTACACTTGTCGAGTCCCACCAGCTAAGGAAAGATGTTGAGGACACCCTTGCCCCTCCTCTGTACCTGCACAGGGTAGATGTTGGTACTCTGGGGGAGGTAGACTCTATTGCAGGTGAAGATCAACAGTCTGTCCTTTCAAGGTTTTATTGGTCCCTGATGGCAGGGACAAATATTTGGACTACCAACTCAAACGATGAAGAGCAGGGAATAAAGTTGTGTTATATCCCCACGTATGCACCTGCTACTCACAAGTACCCACATCCTCCTGAGAATTACAATCTCTGATGGTCTGCAGCTCAGGGGAAATACCAAACAAGCCTTTCTCTATGGAGGGAGCACCTCCAAGACACCTTGATATCCCACTGAAAAACAGAAAGCAACCTTTCTCCCACATTCTAAGCCCAGTTTACTTTAAGCTTAACATAAAAGTAGAGCAAAGCCACTTTCATTTCAACCCACTGGGATTTAGCAGAGAGCCACAGATATGCCTGAAAAATTGCCCTGTGTCATTTATATGCAGAAAGATGATCCAGAAGTGATTCCATCTCCGAGACACAGAAAGGCCCCCGGGCACAAGGGATGGTCTCAATTATCTCTCACTATCTCGGATATTGGACTAAGAAAGTTGATGCTGCTTTGCAGGGAGTGTTTTGTAACAAGCTTGAAACTCTGCCACGTGACTTTCCCCAGGCTGAGACTGGACCAGTACCACAGATCATCCTGTTCCTGAGACAGGCACGATCCCATCATCCCCCAGCGACGGCAGTGATGGGGATGCCGTGGGAAGGTCACTGAATTGAAAGGCACAGTCACTTAGAGCTACTGCTTTGGAGGAAAGGTGTAATCAGAGAAAACCTACCGTAGTACAACTGGCTGAGAGACGTGCTGGGCTTAGCATCAGATTTATGCAACTTTAGCCACATAAAGTGGGGAATTCCATTATACCAGAAGAACAAAGCAGCTGAAAGACAGAAATACCACACATTCCTACACCTTGATTATAGGGGGCTTTATACCAACCATTGTCTAGCTGTTGGGATTAGTTTAATTTATTAAACTATTTTCCAGGAATGATCTTTTTGATTGTGCTTTATTTTGAAGCACAAAGTCTAATCTGTCAGTGAGGAAACGCTTCTTGTGGACCTCGTGGCTGATGTAGGAATGGTGCAATGCCTTCACCTTTTCACAGTTCAAGAGAAAGAGGGGAGGTGTTCCCTGGCACTAGCGTGACTTCGTGCCTGTTGGCCACGCATTTCAGGTTAGACTTGCAGAGGAGCTCCTTTCATCACTTAAGAGTAAGGATTTACTCATGTAATTTAATCTGTTTGTAGACAGAAGATGTTGTTGTGAGGAGCTGTGGCATAGAAAACACTACCAAAGTCAACATAAACCTTTTCATTGCTATCAGAAGGATTTTGATCACACCCAGAAATACCTAACTCTTGAATAGCCTTGACTGTCCTCAGCTCTTGCAGCCAAAGGGATTTCAGGAAGCTCAGCACTGCCAAGAGAAGTATCCCATCATCTATGAAAGGCTGATCCTGCAAGTCTTTACTGATACGGGTGCACATGGCTGCTCTTTCCTTGGGTAATGGTGCTGCTGAGGGAGCTGGGACCACCTGCTCCTCTGAGAATCACCTGTATGCCCAGGACATCCCAGCCTCTAACACAGTACAGCCACAAGCTAAGGAGCTATTAACGATAGATGGATGGATATTTGTGCCACCTTAGAGCATGTGAACATGCTGAACATCAGGAACAAAGTGACACCTGCTGTCAGCAGCATGGGAACGGAGGGCAGCATGCACACCCTGCCAGAACAGAAACCAACCTCCCTTTGCAGCGCGTGAAGCCATAAAGTAAAAGTGAAGTAAATGCCATGAGACAAGGTGAAGCCCCACCCTGCCACCTCATCCAGGAGAGGTGAGTGAAATATTGACTGTAACTTCTCGTGTTGAAGATGACAGATTGACAGAGCAGTGAGTGATCCTCACAAGCTCTGCCCCATAGCTCTCTAGGACAAAGCCTCCTCTCCTGGCACAGCTCCACGTGTCTTCAATTTGAACCCCTCTGCACTGAGAGCAGGGGTTACCTCATGCCAGCAATCACACGGAACCAGAGAAAGGAAAATGGTCTTTTGTCAGGACCTTTCTACCCAAGAATTAAGAGAGAAGTCTCTTCAGGGCAGAGGATTAAGCTGTATGGGCTGCATTCCTGTAAGCTCCTGCTCTTAGGCAGCACTGTGAACACAGCAATTCATTAAGCTCCCTTACAAAGGACCTGCTGGCATGGAATAGTATTTTATTTCATCAGTATTTCTGCTTATCTTTGTGAGACTCTTACTGTCCATACTGTGAGAAACTGTGTTGCACTCGATCCATTATGAAAACAAAAGCACCAGTGTCCCTTGGCTTCACTCTCCAGCCTGGTCCACGTGTCCCCAGGAGCTGCAGGCACAGATGGGATCTTCTTTTTAATGCAAGTTTCCAGAGCAGCAAGCCTTGAAGGCACTTCCCTTTCATTAATCAAAAGCAGGGAAAACAAAAGTCTGTCGGATTTTTGCTTTCAAACGAAAACCACACTAAGATCTGGACTAATCTGTGTTGTTTGATGCGAGTTGCCCACCTTCAGGTATTTCTTCTTCAGGAAGGAAGGGTGGCAGAAGATGCTCGGGGAGGAGGGCTGCCTCTGTACCTGCTGTCAGCAGCCTCCACTGAGAAACTGGGGGAGATTTGATCCAGATAAGAAGAAAAGCATCAACCACTGCATTTCACCCCTCTCTGCTGCCCTGGTTGTGATGGTTCTAGTCATAGCCTTATCATTATTTAAATGCAGGGTTTGAATTTAATTTCCGTGCTGGGAAGAAGCCGTGACCTCGGCAAATGGCACCCAGTCAAGAATGCCATTTAATAACAGTATTGAAATGTATTCAATGTAATATTCATCATCAAACTGCCTTAACCCCTGACAAACTTCCTAGGAAGTCTTCAAGCCTTTCAGACCAACGCGAGCCGTTGTGTTGATGCAACACAGAGCAACTGGCTGCTGAAAACTCCTGTACTGAGCACCTGTCTCAATCCTCCTCTGCCACCACAGAGGCAAAAACCACAGCTGGGGTTCAGAAGGAACTGCTGGCAGCAGCACAGGGGTTTGGCAACACTGAGGGTTTGCCTTTGCACGAAGCAGATGGATGCAAACGCCTCCCTAAGAACAGTCCCCAGAGGAATACCAAAAAGAAAAATCCCCCTATTGACCACGAGCTCCAAAAGGAATTGCTACCCAGACACTGCTGCAGCATCCAGAGCTTGCACACCAGCTAACCCCAAGCTGCAAAGAAAGCAGCACCTTCCCCTTGCCCTCCATTTCAATACTCAACACACACACCCCCCAAATCATAAAAGATTTCTAAGATCCATAGGAAATGTCTCCAGGTTAAAAGACTACATTTTAATTTGGCCTCTCACTTGTTCCCAAGCTCCCTTTAAACATTTTCTACTGTTTCCTTTGCTGCAAGTGTGCTCGCCCACGCCACAGAGCTGAGCAGCAGCTGCTGTGTCACTGCTTTGCAGGGAGATAAGAAGTAGTAACACATAAAAGGTGTCTGGAAGATGCAAAGGCAAAAGAGAAAAAAAAAAAA
>VWZY01006515.1:524323-537547 GCA_013399075.1 Chloroceryle aenea
AACAGCAGCATTTCAGGCAGGGATGCTGCCAGTGCCCCAGCATCGCCCACCCTGCCACAGGCTGATCCCCTCCTAGATCTGAGATGCTCAGCATCCTGTCACCTCTCTTCCCAGTCTCTCTAAACCACTGAGAAACCCAAGCCAGGCAGCTTTAACAAGTTTTCATCTCACACTCATGTCCCAGGGAAACTTTTGTGTCCAACCTGCATGAGGCAGGCAAAATTGGTTCAGTGGAGAACTATATTTATGAGGGATGCAGCTGACCCCACTGCCATATCTTGGCTGCCAGTGTGATGAGCAGACGTTGTCTCCCCGCTGCCCATACGGCACCACTGGCACTTATTTTGATTTGCTGACATGGGAAGATCATCAACTTTTTATTTGCCAAGAAACGTGGGGCCAGATGATCCTTGAGGTCCCTTCCAGCCTGGGATTCTATGATTCTATAAACTTACTGATGATCTCTTTGAGATTTCCTTCTCTCCCTGCACAGCCTTCTGATACCACAGTATGGGCAAACTGTTAAATTATGAAATTGCTGGAAAGGTCACCCTTTTTAGCAATTTCACCCAACAGGATTGTCAGTATTTAGCAATTGCTGAGCCATCAGTGATACAGAGCATAGGAGCGTGCTGAGCCTCTTCTTTTGGCCGTGCTTTGCACCAACAGCAGCTGCACAGCCCAGTGACTGTCCCTGCTGTGCTATGGCACTAAAGGGGTGATGTCCCCTTGCACAGATGGTTTATGGCCTCATGGTTGTTTGCCAGAGATGCTAATGCCATACACGTGCTGGGGCACGCTGGAGGGCTGGCTGCATGCCGGGAGCAGGAGGCACCTCCTGATCTGCAGGGCATGTGCTGCAGAAGTGAAAACACCCAACAGCACTTACAGCTCCTGCTCGTAAATAATCAAAACCTCCCCAACAGCTGCCACGTCCCTCCGGTTACCACCTTGCCCGTTCTCAGGAACAAAAGACTGGGAGCACCTCTTGTTAAACTGCTCCGTGTGGCTTGTTTGGTGCCAAGGCAGATGGACTGGCTCTTCCTCCCATCGCCCAGCCCACGGGGCTGAGCTGCTTGACTCACCAATGTACACAGGGGAGTAGTTGGTCTTGACGTTTTCATCTAAATAGGTGACGCCGAGCGTGTAGAGCGGCGTGGCTCCCATCCCGTGCAGAAACTGCCCCAGCATGAAGACAAATCTGTAGCTGGAGAGGCCGGAGGCAGCCTGGGCGCAGGGCAGGCTCTGGTTCCCCCCGCAGATTCCCAGCTCCGCCGCCGAACGCGCCTCGTACCGTCCCGTAGTGAAATGGGGCAAGGCGAAGAGCAGGGAGCCCAAGCCCATGACCAGCACGCCCCAGCCCAACCAGCGAGGTTTGTGGCCATTCCCCCCAAAGTAGCTGACAAAGGTCAAGCAGACGCAGGCGGCGATGTCGTAGGAGCTGGCGATGAGCCCGCTCTGGTAGCTGCGCAGGTCGAAGCGTCGCTCGATGGAGGTGATGACCGTGTTGATGAAGCCGTTCACCGTCATGCCTTGCAGGAAAGAAGCCACGCAGAGGAAGAACAAGACACCCTTGGATGTGTTAAAGAGCTGTAAGCACCCGGGGGTGAAGCCCCCCCAGCCACACGCCAGTTCCTCCCCTTCGGCCGACACGTATTTAATCCCTTTGCCAAAGGGGGTCTCCTCCTCTCCCGGGGTGGTGGAGCAGAGGGGCTTGGCGCATGAATCGGAGGGGCTGGGTGCACCAGAGGACACTGTGCCGTTGCTCAGAGGGGTGCCACAGGCCTCCCGTCCACCCAGGGTGTCAAAAGTCCGTCCGGCCTCGCCAGGAGGAGGAGACGGGTGGGAGAAATCGAGTGGCTGAGTGAAACAAAAGCCATTTTCTCCGGTCGAATTCTGGGGCATGGCCATGAACAGGAACACGGAGGCAAGCGGTGGGTCCAGGTGCGGCTGGTGACCAGGGTGGATTCACAGGGCAGCAAGGAACTTCCCAGCCAGGAGGTGCAATTTTTGGTGCTTACATCAGTGGGAAGATGGCAAAGGTCTGAGCCGAGACCATTCTGAGCTGTGAAGAGAGAATTTTTACACATGCCTTTACATAAAACCATGTTCAAAGCCCTCAAATGCTCTTCCTTTATTTTTTGGTTTTAATTAGTATTAGCATTTCGCTGTGCAGCTCAGCTGGATCTGCACCCTCCACCATAGGCTGTGTTAGGACCTCATGTATCAGGGCACCGTTAACATCACAGAGAAGAGCAAACTCTTCAAAAGCATTCAAAAAACCCCACCTCCCAAGACAGTCTCCCTACCAGCTGAATCCTTTTGTCCCTCCCCTCAAAAAGACCCTGGTTAGACCCTCACCACCTCTGTCCCTCTCCTTCCCCCTGCAGAGAGCAGCATCCGCAGCTACAAGTTTCCCCACTGTTAAAAGTCCCTTGCTCTCTCTTCCACACTCTGCCAGTACCAGTTTATAATTATCCTGAAAAGTTTCCACAGTCAGATTGATTTTATTCCAAGCCCTCAGATCTGTTTACAACTATTCAGTAAAATCCTTTCTATAACTAATTAGACTACATGCCATTTCAGAGCGAGCTGGAGGGCAGAGGCAGCTGACTCTAACCTGATTACAGATGCAGGCTGCCTTCTTTCAACCCTTTCCTGTGCACCACGGCACCTGATCAGGCCAGCAACCCAGAGCATTTTTTCATAAATGCCTCAGTTGAACTATAAATGATGAAGAAAATAAGGTTTACCCTTGAATACTGGTCTTAAATACATAAGAAGTGCTAGGTGGGAGCTGTTCTGCCAGAGAGCATCTTCACAGCCAGAGAGCACTGTATTTCCCAGTATTTTTTGCCAATATCTGTTCGAGAGGCTCCTGTACAAATCCTCCTCTTGAGGTGGCAATTGGCCCCACCAGCAGGGAAGTGGGAAAAAGGGCATTTGGTTCTCTGATAAAATGAACAGTGTTCAGGTGGCTGTAACCTGGGAGTATTGCAGCCTTTGGTGCAGAAATTAACACTCCTCTGTGTGTTGCTGGAACAACCTATTGACATTTGCTTGGAGGATAATGATGTGCACCAGCACCGATGGGCATCCTGTACTGGTGGCTCTTGCAAGCACTGGGGCAGGAGGACTTGGCTGAAGGTGATGCTTAGAGCAGCACCAAGGTCTTCCTTCCACCCCAGAAAGGCAGAGGACAGACCATATTTGATCAGACCATACTTGACCCAGGCTTGATGAGGCTCTGAGCAGCCTGACCTAGTTGGAGATGTCCCTGCTTATTGCAGGAGGGTTGGACTAGATGACCTTTGGAGGTCCCTTCCAACCCAATACATTCTATGATTCTACACATGCAAACAGAGGTTCAAGATCAGCACAGTAATGTTACAACAGGTCTGGTCCTCGAGGTAAGTTCAACAAATGAGATCTACCTTTGTTGGCAAATAATTCTATCTTACTTACTCTGTCTGGGGAGCAGAGTGCACAGAATATTTCAGGGTCCAGGTTTTAGTAGGAATTTGATGATTGTGCAGGGGCAGGGTAAGCTTGGCACCCAGAAGGCCACTGCTTTTCAGGTCTACGCAAGAATCCCCCAGGTAATCCAACAAGGCTTTGGATGCAAGGTTGTATTTTTTCCACCTTTTTGTCTCTCCAATGTCCTTATGACTCTTACAGCTCCAAATCGCTTTTCTCATCTATGGATGCAATACTGGAAACAATAAATAAGAGTTCTCTGGTACTCTATTAATGTCAGAAATGATGCTCAGGTACTGGATGAGGCCCTAAAGGGCAGAGCTGTTGATGTCACCCCAGTGTAAATCCAACGTGCCTCCTGCTCAGGAGCTGACTGACTTTAGCTGCACGCTTCCCATATTCCATGTAAGTCTGTCATAACATTTGACTGCACTTGTGCAGAAGGGTACTTGCTTGGGGACTGATTTGGCTGTCACTGATTTCAGTCAACAGAAAAAGCCTATCTCTGGTAGCTGATGTGACCAGGAGTCAAGAGCTCCCAAACTGCCACATCTTCACCCTGGAGGAAACACTTCTACCACCTCTTTACCAGAACTGTGATATCTCCTCTGCTAATTCATGAATAGATATTAACATTTCATGTGTCAGGAAAGAGATTACAGCTTTTCATTAAAGTTTTCCTTGAAGTAGCAGGAGTCTGGGCTGCTGGACTGAGGTGACCACATCGCCCTCCCCTTCAACTTTGGTCACCCTTAATCCTACCCAACAGGGTGAGCCATTTCCAAAGAAGCAACCAGTCTTTCCTCCAAGCAGCAGATGCTTCCCCACACACAGAAGCCTTCTCTGCCCCAAAGCTCACATCCTGGCCATCTCCCAGTGGACCTGGGCTAGTGACATGTACCCAGGTGCTGTGGGCAGGAAGCCTATCCCTGCCCACCAAGCTCCTTTTTACCTCCTGAAGCACTGATAAAGTGGCAGTGACACATTCACTGTGGAGATCAACTTTCATGGGAGCCGTATGCCACTTTAGAGGACAAAATACCATCTTTAAAGAAAAAAAACCAACCAACCTCCCGGACTTCCTAATCATTCTTATTCATCCCAGCCATCCATTTATTACTTCCCATTCATCTCGGGTTTTAATGACTCAGCTGGTGATTTCTTGCTTACATTGAATCAGACCCAATGCTATTATCTCGCAGCTCATTTTGCTGCAAGATTTTAACTCAATTTTTTTTCAGCTGTACAGCTGGTTCCAGACTGTAAAGATCACCAACTCAGTGCAACAAAAGTAGCACAGGAATGAGAGCATATGATTTGTATTTTGTGATGAAATCGGTAAAAACTCCCACCCTCCCCTAATATTTAGCATTAAATTATAGTAAAACTAGCAAGCATTTCATCAGGTGATCATTTAAAAAGTCACAGGACCAATTAAAACCATTTTGTGTCTCTGACGGGGACTGTGGTGAGATTAATGTTACAAATTGACTCACAACTGACATGCAAAATAATCCCATTTGCTGAAGCATGCCCAATAATAGTTAATCTTCCCTTTCACTCTATGGTTTTTGACTTTTATAGGGTATTACTGTGGCAAACAACATCTATTCATAATTTCTGCGTTCCATAGCTGAGCACAGTTTATGGCTTATGAGCAGACTTAATCATTTTTTCAATTCTATGGCATACAAAGAGATATTTGCTAAGGCATGGGGAGGGGAGATTCAAAAATGAGCAGAAAATGTCCTGTAAACCAGGGAGGAGCAGCCCCAGGTCTCCTCCACGTGCGAGGCAGCCTGACCTGGCTAAACAGACACTTTGAATTTGGGAAAGCCCACATCCAAGGACCAAGCTCATGTTACTCCAGAAAGGGACAAATCCATCTGGGTTTGTACATTTAATTTCTCTTGGTAAAACATACTGGATATTTCTCGGGTAGTTTGGCTTCAGAGGATTATCAGTATTACTTCTGCCGTGGCTGATAAACACCATATGGATCAAGTGTAATCCACTTGCTAGTTTAGGAATGGGGAAGCCTCCCAGCAGTAAGATAAATCCATGTTCCAGTCCTGAGAATGGGGCTTGTCCTCAGGGTGCTGGTTCAGTTAAAGGGAGATAAAAGTGAGCCCGGGCTGACTGCGTTGTTCATATGCAATATTGAATTGTTTTCCTGGCAGCTGAGGAGCTTTACCCAGCTCACACAGGGTGAACCTTGCATTTGTTAGCACGCTTTTAAAAAGCATCCCTTTGGTTCAGCATTACGGAGGATGCTGCTATTGCTGGGGGCAGCATCAGGACCAGCCTGGAGCCTTTCGTAAGCAGTTCCTCCAGGAACAGCATCATCCTGCACACACAGAAACATCTCAGGAAGGAGAAACACACCTAAAGAGCAGCCAGCTGACCACACACCCAATGCTGTGCTGCAGGAACAGCTGAAGTGCAGGGGAGGAGGTGTCCAGAAGCAGAGAAGGAAAAGAATATCCTGGCCCACCCCTCATGTCAGAGATGTGTTTTTGCTTGGTTAGTCCTATTGGAGTCTGAAGTGTGGAAGAGAGCAGTAGAAACTGGCTTTAAATTATCACATGAGCAAGGACACATGTATAATTAAATAAATTCCAAAGAGAAAAGCTTAGCACTCACAAATCCTTTGTATGTTTTCCAAGCACTTTCCATTCGCTGGCAAATTAATGCAACACTACGCGAGAAATCAGGAAGGTGGCTTGGAAAATTTTCAATTAGCTGCTTGAAAATGCTTTGAAGACAAATCTAGCCAGATTTTCTGAGCGGACTTATTTGTTCCAGCTTATCTGTGCAAATACAATTGGCTGCAGCTGCCTTAGACCATCTTTAACAACTTCCAGTGCCAACGCACAGAGCGGATCAAACCGAGCCACTATATTTTGCCATAGCAAAGATTAGGCAGACAAAAGGCTATATCATGCTATATTCCCTCTTCCTACTGTCCCTCCTGCTTTAATATTTTTTTCCTACCCAGAATTTTGATCAATGGTGAGAAGGTTTTCAAGCAGACACAGTATTGTGCTCTTCAGCCACTGCTACTGCCCAAGGAGCTGGGTGTCTCCATGGCTCTTCCAGTTTTCCCAGTATCTAGCCCTGCCCATATTATGGTGTTATTTTCCATCATTTGGATTATTGTAAGCCATTTAGGGATATTCAATATTCAGGATAATGTTTCTGCATGAGCCATTAGTCAGTGCTTTCCCAAAATTACCAGTTAATTCCTGTAGCTATTCCTTCCTTGCTTCCATGCAGAAGATGCAGATTCAGGCAAATCCTTTATGATATAAAAAATGAAACTAAATGAGCAAACCCCAAATGAAGAATGCTAGACAAGATTCTTTGCTGCTTCTAAAGATAGCAGCAATAAAAATGTCAAAAAATGCAATATCCTGTGTTACACAACGCAAGGATGCTGAGTACAGGATAAATATAACAGAATCATGCTGACATCTACCATGGTTTACAGGAACTTTTTCACCCTCCTGGTTTCATCAGTGCAAAGGTAAAATCAAAGAGGGAAAACCAGAGGAAACGATACCATGAAACTCTGTGGAAGCCATACCACGAGAAGATGAATTTGGCACAAATAGTGTGTGAAGCCCACAAATAATAGGTTGTAGGTGGTGTGTTATCATACAGAACACTGCATCCTGCTCAAAAACAGAGGGCAACAGCCACTGCTGGAGCAGCAAAGCATTTCCAGCAGCTTTTCTCTTACATCACTGCTGGATAAAAGCTTTTTCATTGAGATATCTCCCCTGCCTGGCTTTTTTTTTTTCCACTGAATGATCAATTCATGTGTTAGACCAAACTACAGGCTATTGGGAATCTATTCTTGGCTTCATCGTCAGAGCAAAAGCAGAAACACAGTCGGGCTTGGAGCCAGAACTATTTATACCCCAACTCGGACCACTACCCTCCTTTCTACTGTCATTCAATCCATGATTCCTGCTGCAGCATGGGAAGGAATCTGTGTGAGACCCAGTGCTGTAAAGGAGAGATCTGTCATGGGGCGTAGCCTCCATGAGGGGCAAAGGGGGTTGGACATCATCATCCAGATTACCTAGTGATTTAGGAATTACTTCATTTTTCCCTGAGACAAGATTGCCTTCCTCTCTTCTCCATGGATTTTTTGGGGAAAATCCTGTCCTACAAGGTCATGTTGCTCTACCAGCCAGTGACAGTTTTTAGCTTGAGCTTTCTATGACAAGTTCTCCAGCTCAATCCTCTGCTGGTGGGCTGGATGCCCACCCATTCCCCTCTCAGCCAGACAACACAGAGCTGACAGGAGCACAGCAGAAGAGCTAAATGCTTCACAGAAAAAGAAACTTGCTGATCATCAGCATCCCCTGCAAGCATCACCATACTCAGTGAGCACAGGAGTCCACGAGATGGGCAGAGGGCAGAAACACTGCCTTAGGCAGGACCATGAGAGAGACAGAAATGACAGGAAGGATTCAGCTGATGGAAGAGTATTTCCCACACAAGCCCACTTCATTTTTTTTTCCCAGATCAGCAAGTAAAAGCTTCCCCAAACAGCCCCCAGAGCACAAGCTCACTGGTGCACACCGCTTAGCCTGGATCTTGTTTAACATTCACTGATGCTCTCTAATCCTCTTAGGTATTGGTCTTGAGATTCCTGCCAAGCACGGGAACAGCACAGCCTCTCAGACAGCACTTAAATGAACTCACTGCTTGAAACGGGCCAGTTTGCAAGATACAGCAGAACTCCAGCTGTTCATTTTCTTGGATAACCTCAGATTAGCACCTCGGAAATCACTGCGGCATGCAAAACGCAGTTAAAGAACCCCAATTTCTACACCTCAGGTGACTCCCTAGGAAGTCATTCTGCATTAAGACTGGGATTTCTCTCCCTTAATTAGTTGATTAAAGTTAAGCACCTCATCCGAGTTAGACATTCCTATTGTCTCTGTTGCCAGCTGCAAGGAGATCATCACATTCAGGTTATCTGCAGCCCTCAAGCCATCTCCACAAGCACTACTTTGTGTGCAGATATGATCTGGAGCAGGAATGGGCACATAATCATATTTCTGTTGGATTAGCCAAGCATATTACCCTGAGCTTACTCTGGCCTCACATTGGCTACTTCAACACAAACAATATTTGATCTAGCACAAAGCCAGATGGTGCAAAATTAACCCTTTCAGCACAAACCTGACATGACACAAGGGAGTTTGGAGAGACGGGTGCGCAGGCTCACGGAGCTGTAGGTTTTGTGACTTGGGTGTTTGCAGCCTCTAAATTGACACCAAGAACTCCCCATCCACTTGCCAAAGACTCGTGAGGAATCACAGCTTTAGACAGGAGCTGTTGGAGACAGATTTACTTGGAAATCTGAAAATTGCTTTCAAGAGATTCCCACTTCCACGTAGTAGCATTGGTGGGGTTTCCATTTCTGGCTCAGGGAATTTTTTATTTTCCTTGGTAAGGACCTGCTCGCATCCTACAGCCCCCATGGAAGTGCTGTGAGAAACGAGCACAATGGGATAAGCTTATCCTTGGATATCAGCTCGAACAAGGTCACTGAGGACTGATTTTTGATCAGTGTTGCTTAAGAAATGATGGCCCTGATCCTGCCATCCCTGCTTACCCGTGAGCAGCGTTTGCTCACAAAAGGCATTGGAGCGTGGTTCCCAAGATCACTCACAGAAGGGAAAAGGTAATTCAAGGGGAAAAATATATATATTGACTGGTTTGTGGTGGTAGAGAAAGAAGTCTTTTTATTTCCTTGTGAAAAAAAAGGCAGTATTTTAAATTGTAAATTATTTTAAAATGAGAAGATTGGAAAGAGATATTCAGTGTACCACAGGCTGGATACCTACTTTTCACCCCTTTTAATTCAGTTTCTTCAGCATCTTAAACTACTTTCAACATTTACTACCAAATAAGAGGAAAACACACAACAATAAAGGGATCAGAGGTTGAGGTGGCACTCCAGGAAGGGCTGATTGTGCTGTAACCAAGACCACATCTGGCTTGAAGGATCTAAATCCTCCACGAGACTGAATTCAGTCCAGCAACACAAAGAAAACCGTAAAGTTGCTTTGAAAGCATTGCAGGGAAATCCCTTTTTGGGGGGAATTCTTATCCTAACATAAAGCTCCGTGGTATCTGCCCTGTCCTCAAGGATGCTGAAGGGTGAAGGATCAGACTGGTCATGGAGGGAAGGTGTAAGTAAGCCCTTCCAGCTCCAGCAAGGCAGAGCAGCAGTACAGCAGCCTTACCTCTGCCCTGACTCACAACTGGGACAAGGGCTGAGCTTCTGTTTACTATGGGGCTTGTAAAGCAGAAGAAATCTTGAGTTCCGTTTCCAGATCTATTTATTTGGAGTATGATTAACTAAAAAGATTGATGTCAGAGACACTGTGAGGGAAAAAAAAATATAAGAGTCCATGTCCTTCAGATGTTTTGGGGACATTTTATTTCTGCGTCATGGGCTGGTATTGGTTATCAGAACTCTAGTAGCTAAATGTTGGGGTTTTTTTTATCTCTTAATGCCATCTAGAAAAATAAACTCCTATCTCATAGCACACCCAGAGCACTTCAATTCACAAACCTGAAGCCATAGCTGTAAAAATGCCCAAAAGTACTTTTCCTTGGATTTTTTTTCAGCCAGACCATTGCAAAGTCCAAGTATTTTGGGGGGAAAAGCGTGGCCTTGGTTTCTCTCCATGAAAACTGCTCCCTAACTTCTTCAAACCACCAGACAGCAGTTAAAAAAAGCTTGTCAGTTTTTCCTTTTCTTTCTTGAAGCAACCAAGTGGAGCTCTGAAAATTCAAAATGAAGGTTATTGATGACATACAACACTATACTTTATCCATTCACAAATTCAGGTTTAGTGTACCTATGCACAGGTCAGTGCAATAGCACGAGAGAAGAAATGGGACTAGAGTCCTGACTGCTCCAGGAATTTCAAAACCTGCTGGAAAGTCTCAGCATCCTGCTGAACAAGGTGAATGAGAACAAACGGAGTATTTCCCACTACATGTTCCCATTGCTCAAGCTCATTCACAGCCTGGAAGTGGAATGACATTCTATCTGACAACAGCAACACAGAAGTAGCCCAGATTCAGGGGGCCTGCTGGCTGAAGAGAGATTTAAGGTTAGAATAACATTGCTCTGTTAATGTTAAACACTTCACTGCCTCATGTCATGCTCTTCACTGTACTAATGAGGGGCCTGATGCAGAATCTATTAAAGTTAGTGACCCTCTCTGAGTACTTGTCTGCAACCACTCATCACAGCTATCTAAGCAGGATGGATGCTTTTGTCCAGGATTCATGGGGCAGATGAAGTCCTTGACCTCTCTCAGAGCATTCTTCCCAGAAAGTGTTTGCCAAAACTCTTTGTTCTCAAATCCTCCAGTTCAGCATCACCACTTGTGTGCTGGGAGGTCACTCAAGGTCAAGATGGAACAAAACTAATTATATCATGGGGAGGTCTAGCAATGAATCAGTTTGGAAAAGGGAAAGGAGAGTGGCTCCAGGGTAGGAGCAGCTCTTGCCTTTCCAGATCTCACAGCTAGCCAGGGCTGGGAAAACTGGGGAATCTACTGAAACACAGGCAGAGGGAGAGCTGTGCTGCCATCGACCCTGGGGCAAAGCCCCTGCCCCTGCCTGTGCTGGGGTCTGGCCTTGGACTGCTCCCAAATTCTGCAGCTCTGCAGGAGGGTCAGCCTCTCACTGAGCTGAGATAGCGTGATTTTTAAAGGTACTAGAGAAGCACAACACACTCCAGGGTGGCCACTGAAAAGCAGATCAGAACCCACGTGTGATCCAGCCCGTGTGTGGTTAACAACTCCTGCACCCTGCTTTAACACAGTGACCTTGACTTATTGAGTATAAAATCCAAAGGAGGAACCTTTCCCCTGAAAGGGCTCTCAGCATTTCACTGACCCACCAGCAACGTGCTGACAGCTCTGCTATGGAGTTGCAGAGTCTTGCAAAGCTTTGCCACAGTTCCCAGTTGCATTACTGGCATTCTGCAAGATGAAAATATCCCAGGCTCTGGATAATGAACTTAGGAGCAGTGGCTCAAGGAATCAGGTGAGGAAGACAAGAAACCCAGAGTAAAGCAGAATATTTGGCAGTGTGGCACCTTCACCTGCGGGCTGCGATCAAGCCTGTAGACAAACTCTTGGTAGGCGATTAAAATAAAGGAAAGCAAAACAAATGATGCTTTTTGGGGTGGACTGAGCAGTATAAAGCAGAGTCACGATTCATTTTTTGTGCCACTGCAGGGTGTAAAACCCCAAATCGGAGAGCAGGATGCTTCCCAGCACTCTCCATCCTGTAAAGACACACACACAAAACAATCAAAGCTGCCTCGGGGAGTCTGCAATCAGAAATCAGGAGGCACTGAGCCCCTGGATGCTGATCGCCCTAAGCCAGTGGATATTTCTTTTGTTAGTGGCTGATCCTATCTTCCCCTTGCTTGCAATCTCTAATCTCTGTAAAGATTCCCAGTAAGTCCTTGCTCAGGTAGTTCCCAGTTTTGCTGGCCAAGGATATCTAACCCTCCAGGAACCGCTGCTTCCCATCTCATTTATCATCCCAGGATCACACTTCATGTTTCCGCCACTGTCACTTCGTGGGGCAGACCTACACGTGCGGGGCACATTAAGGCAGCACCAGTGGAGTGGCTGTTTCACCGGGCTTCAGGAGACCTTGTCACACCTCACCACGCTCGTCACACACCAGCATGGCTCCGCTCGAGTTGTGGCAGGTGGCTGTGGTCTGGACTTCACTGTTGCTTCAGTTTCTGATCATTTTTGGTACCCTGCAGGCTCAACCTCTTTGCATATAAATAGCTACAGTTTGGGGTTTTTTTCTTCTCATTATTTGACTCACCCTCTCTCTGTTGTTCCATCCTTTTTCTCACGTTTACAACAGCTCAAGGCATAAGTCTCTAAAGATCTCTGTGTTCATTCCCTCTCAAATGCTATTTTAACCTGTGTTTTTACAACCAACTGGCACCACAGAAAGTAGGAGCCCAGAAAACAGAAAAAAAAAGGAGGTGCCAGACGGGGATAACTTCCCATTTGTAGCGTGTTGCCTGGTAAAACCAAACAGCCTATAAAATGGTAATAAAATGTTAACACCACAAACTCATGTGATTAATGCACACTTGTGTCTTTTGAGCTCTCAGAAGCGAGAGCCACGTTTTTATTATAAGAATGCTTTTGGTTTGCATCATCTGAACAGATAGGTTAGGAAAAGTAATATAGGTCAGGTGAGAAAAGTGCTCTGATTTCTGCTCAGCACGCTGCCTGCTACTTTTTCTCTGACTTCAATTGCTACCCTCTTGAAAGCAGGAGTATTTTATCATTAACACACTTTCTACATGTTGGCAAGATCATTTTGCCATGCCACTTGACGGGTTATTCTGCTTTGCCGCCTTTTCTCTGCATCTCTTTCATTTCCCATAGAAAGGCGGGGAAAAAAATAAATAAAATCCAAAGCACCGTGAATCAGTTCTAACGAATTTCAGTCGCAAGCTGGTGATACCGGCTTTGAAGCATCACAAATGGAAAATCTCGATGAGTTTGGCTATTTTGACGACTTTCCACCGCCCTGGTTTGACATCAGCCGGGCTTTCCCCGACCGCGAGCTCCTGCCATCAAACCACCGATCCCACACAAAAGCCCGCACCCCGGGGCTGCACCGCTGCCTCCCCGCACCCAACCGCTTCCCCCAGCCCCC
>VWZY01006515.1:543813-573287 GCA_013399075.1 Chloroceryle aenea
AACTTTCTTGGGCTCCTTTACCCTCCAGACTCCTAGCCAATGGGATTCCTGCAAGCAGATCTTTGAAGAGTTCAGAGTTAGCCCTGTGGAAGCCCAGGGTTGTGATCCTACTCACTGCTCCATCTCCCCCTTGTATAATACTAAACTCTACCACACCATGGTCACTATTGCCTAGGCTGTTCCTGACCCTAACGTCCCCAGCCAGTCCTTCCTTATTAGTTAATACAAGGTCCAGCAGTGCACCTCTCCTTGTTGGTTCCTCCACTACCTGCAGCAGGAAATAATTAGCTATACACAACTTTTGGCCTGGGTATGCCTGGCTGTGTGGGCTTTCCCACACAGAGATGGTCACGAGCATCATGGGTTTGTGAAGAATATATTCCAGCAAGATGTGCAGTATGCATAGTTAGTCGTATTGGATAGATTTCCTGATAGTGATTGATTTTCCAGCCCTGTAATTAGTTCAGAGATTACAAACATACAAAATATTGCTCCAAGAATTGATTTTTTTAATTGTTCATAGCACCAAAACTATGGTGTGATTGCAAAGTACATCACATGCTTCCTGTGGAGAAAGACTTTGAACTTTGGAAAAATATTGCCCTTGTAAACATGGAGAAGAAATCACACGGCTAATTCTTTTGCTATCTCAGATGAGGCTTGGATCCCACCAGTTCTGGCTGAGTTTGAAAATCCATCCCTGTAGTTCCTCTTGCAGGATCAAAAACTATGGGAGAGATCAGACTCTGCATCTGTGAGGCTGCATTACACCCCAGCAGGGAGCTGCCTGTGCAGGTCAGGATCAGAACAAGTGTCAGCCATCCCCTGTGGTGCAGAGCCCTTCATCCAGGGATGCCCCAGTGTCCTGGGGCTGATCTTCACCCATGTAATAGCTTTGGCTTCATTTGTGCTCTGTCCACATACCATGCAGCTGCCTCTTGCCCCTCCAACAAGGTCCTGACCCCATGGAACACATCCCACATGCATCACCAGCACATGCACCCCTCTGCCATCAGCTGGGAGGTCAAAGTACCTCTGAGGAGGGGGGACACTCCTCCGCTCTCTTCCCAAATTCCTGGAGCTGTTCCCAATCACTATCACAAGGGTCCACGTGGATGCCACGAGCCAGCTACCAAAGGGCTCTGGCTGCAAACTGCAGCCAAGAAAACATTTCCCAGCAAGGCTGTGTTTTGTTAGTCCCCTGCTCCATCCTGGGGTCTGTGTTGATGTTTTCTCAGTTTAAACTCTACACTCTTACTGTTGCTGCTGGAGCTGCCCACTGGTGCAGCCAACGCCGTGCGTGCAGACGCGTTGTGCTGGGCATTGCCCCGACCATTCGTCAGGATTCACACCTCACAGGTAGCTGAGCTCTCCTGAAACAAGTCCTGTGGTCCACAGCTTGGGCCATGATCCACTCATTTTTCCTCTCCTTCCCCTGGCCCTCCTGCTGTGAGAACTCAAGGCTCAGTTTCACTTACTGGAAAGGTTTACAAGGTACAGCTCTAACTTGGTGACTGCCAAGTCTTTCTCACCTGAAACCACACTTGCCTGTGCCATTTCCTTGTTATAATTAAAGAGAAACTTCATCAGCTCAACTTCTCCTCGCTGAGGTAGGTCTGGCTTTCTGAAAGCCATTACCCAGTGACAAGTTACAGCATCTCCTGCAGTTGGTCTCTGTGGTGTCTTCGTCCCTCTCCTCTGTCATCGCAAAGGTGCACCATGCCACCAGTCACTTTGTAGCTCCTCTACCCAGGTAGTGCTTTTTCCATTTTTCAGTTGGTTTTGGGGGACAGTAAGGAGGAGATAGGAGGGATATAAAGACTGGGAACAGAGCAAAGCAGGTCAGAGTTACTGCAGTGGTCTGAGTATTGGAGATTTTTTCCCCCACTTGCTTACCCAACATTTGGCATCTGAGAAGCACAGGGAGCAGCAGGCAGTTGGCTCAGGGCAGTAACTTCTCCCACGTGTGGTCGTGGTCAGAACAGACATACAAATAACCATCTATTAGAGACACCCCATGGCTGCTCTCACCTTCATCCCACTTTCAGAGCAGGATGAGCCCCAGCCCTGACCCTCCACCATGGCAGGCGATGCTCCCACCCCAGCTCTCCTGTTTGCTTCTGTCATCTCGGGCTCTCCCCAGCACCTAGAAGCTGAATTTGTCAAGCAAACAGGCCCTGGACCTGCCAGGTCTGTAATGTCTGTTGTTTTTTATTGCTTCCAGGCAACATCTTTTTCATCTGTAATTATCAGCTGAAGAAAGATGTCTCCTCTCTTCTTCAGAGAGGATTTTGAGTGAGATGCATGAGCCAGTTGGTGCTTCGTGCTGGTGACTCAGTGGCCTCGTTGCATACATGGGGTGGGGTAGCTGTTGCTTATGGAAAATAGTGGTTATGCCCAGTAAAACCCAAACTTCCTCTTCCAAAGAAGCTGGTTTGTCTTTATAACAGGATGACAGATATTTTGTGTGGAAGAAAGCCAGGAGATCCCAACAGAGGCAACACGGGCATTGCAATTAGGGAGGTTATTACAATTATGTCATCGCATTGCCCAACTGTACCAGGCATTAAACAAATCAGTTGTGTCACTTCTCCAAAGTGCTTGCAAATTCACAAGGTTGGGCAAACAGCAAAACCCCCCCAAAAAATAATTTCCAAATTGCAGGGATTACATATTCTGCTGTAATCCCACAGGCACTTAGAATTCATCGTCTATGAGATTTCTTTCAGAACCTCAAGAAGGAAGAAGAGATGGTTCTTTTCAAAAGCCCCAGATCTTATGCTAACAAAAAATAGTTAAACTGGGCAATCTGAGTTGGTTCAGAAAGTGCTTCTGCAGCTGTATCATTCCCAAATATACCCAGCTCCAGAAAAACCTTGGGAAGCATCTCAGAAGATGGGAAGTGATGCAGTGAAAATAAATTTAATAAGGCATTCATGAATCATGTGCCTTCCCCTCCCTCACCCATGGCAGCTTCTGGGGCAACTGGTCTCAGACCAAGGCAGAAATTCTCCTCCTGCCCATGCAGTCGTTGCACCAGCCCTTTTGTAATCTTTAGGATAATGGATAATAAAGAAAAATGGTATTGCTGGGACTATCATTGTGCAGGGATCCTAGAGGTGTGGAGGGAAAGGAGGAGAAAATACTGCTTTCTTCTTTACCTCCAAAAGCCATTACTGGGATCACTGGGAAGTGGGATGTGGGCTGTGGATGTGAGGGGTGAATTGCAAGCACTTTCCTCACCTCCCTCTGCTCTAGAAGTGGATATGGGAAAAAAAAAAAAGTATTCTGTCCCAGAAATGTATCTTACTTTGTGTAAGTGATTCTCCCTTGCATGAGGGTAGAGGGGCTGCTTCTGGGGTACTGGTACTGAGGGGAGGCACCAGGCAAGCATTAGTCTCCCCATGCACTTCTGGGGTTAGGCAATAACGAGGCACTCTGGGGGTTCCCGAGGTGGGAGAATCTTCAGGATGAGTAGTGAGCATTCCTGAGTTCATATCTCCCCTGGAATTCCTGCTGGGATGAGGAGAGGAGCAGCTGAGTTACCCAGTCTCACTCTCCCATCTAGTGGTAAAATAAGGAAAGATGGTCCAGGCAGAAAAAAAAGATTTTAACTTTCTGAGGTTTTTCAGAGGGGTATCATTGTGGGTTGACTTAAACCCATCTTCTCCGGCACTAGGATTGGGAATATCACTGACCTGATCCAGAGGGAAAGACAGTAAAATGAAAAGTCTCTGCGGGTCTTTTCCCATCTCCAGTGGGATTTGGGGGACCCTTGAGCCAGGAATGAGCCACGAAAGAGAGAGATCCGATCTGATAAATACACCCCAGGCTCTAAAAACATTCACTTCTTGAGCAAAATGAGGTCTTCTAAAGCACACAGGGTGGGTGGGAGGCAGAAAGCTGTAGAGCAGCATAAGAACCACACTTCCCACAAAGAACCCCTTACCTTCAAATAACCCTCTCTGCTGCTCCAGCCCCAGGATGGACACAGCTTTGCAGCTCACCTAGAGCCACCCCACATGTGAGCCCCATGTCTGCTTCGCTGCCTTCCCGGAAAGGCCTCTGCAGTCCCCCAGAATAGCAGGGGGAGGCCCAACCCACAGAGGCTGCTCGTTACGAACAAGATTAAGCTCAGGAAACACACTGTCGGAAGTGTGAGCTGGGGGCCACACTCGCTGAGCATCACATGCAGAGCCTGACATCTCAGCAAAGCAGCTGCCTTTAGGACCTCTCCTTGAAGGTGATGAGGGGATGCTGAAGCAAGGCACGGTGGGTTACTCTGAGCTGCAAAGCTGTGGTTTATTTCAGCCAGCCCCACGTTGCTGGGTGGGAAGGGTTTCACCTCTCTCACAGAACTTTAAGATTCTCAAGGTGATTCAGGTCAAAGAAATCCCGTTTTTTTCCATCAAGAACTGGTGCAGAACCAGCTCAGTCAGTAAGGAATGTCAGTCCCCAGGCTGGAGAGGTGCAGGGCTGGGGTCCTGCTGTTCCAGATAGAGGATGCTGCAATTCTCACTCCAGTGTTCTGAACTTGGTTCCGGAGATCTGAGATGCAGAATGGATGTATTTTTACAGAAGATTTATGTTCTTGTGTCAGATCGAAGGATCATGGCATTTCCTGGAAGATTAGATGATGTTTCCTTTTCAGCAAATAAGGACAAAAGCACAGGGGTGATAAAAAAAGTAATGTCTCATAGATCAGCAGTTTACAAACCCCAGAGGTGTGTGTGCTTGGCTCACATTTCTGTTCACACAAAAACACTTTCCTGGAGCAGCACGCTGCTGAAAGTGGCTTTCCCAGCATGTCACCCACGTCGTCTGCAGCGTGAACAGACTCAGCTGGAAAAGGAGAACTCAGACGAGTACTGTGCTCACTCCCACACAGTCAGGTTATATAAACAAAAGGTGCTGGGCAGGTTTGGGAGGGCAGGAATCAGTCATGTAAAATTCCTTCTGCAGAAAGAATGCAGTGCTCTGGGTGGTTTCTCAAGCAGCACCACACGCTGCCGGGGCAGGGATGCAGGTTGGACCAGCATCAGTGGGAGGCAGTGATGGGGCCAGGCCACCTTGGGGGATGCATGAGGTCCTGTTGGTCTGTGCTCACTGGGACAGGACGTTGTTCTGTGGTGTTTAGTGCAGCTGGGAGCGGGGTGGGTGCTGGCTGAGGGTGCTGGACCCCTCGCACTGCCGGGATGCAGCTCAGCCACAGCATCCCTCAGCCACTCAGCGTGTCGGGAGAGGGCAGCCTTCGCTGCAGATGGATGCGGCCGGGTGGGCGAGAAGCATCCACAACCAACTTGTCTCAACACAGTGGGAGCCTCTTTTTTTCAGAAGAACTTAAATGAGAAAGGTTAAACCATACCCAGTGTGGAAAAGAGGGTTGTGCAGATGAAAAAGGCACCTTTCTCTCAGGAAGACACTGTCACTGCCAGGAGTTCAGCACATTCCTGTCTGCATCCTCAGGGATGTCCCAAGATGTGATTCACACACCTGAGCTGGTAAAGCAAAAGGGTCCCTGGAGAAAGGCTGGCCACGACCTGCTGCTCCAAGAGCCCCTCTCCAGAAGGCTTGTAGATATATGTCAGGTTTCCCTTCTTCACTGTAAGCTCATCTAGATACAGCACAGACCACCAGGCTCATCCATTTGGCTGCAGCAGCACTGCATGTGCCACAGCCTGAGCACCTGGGTGAGACATCCTGGGCTTGCATCCCCAGCAATGGCCCTGCAAACTTTCCCTGGAAAACATGCTGGCTGCTACAGCAATAAAAAAAAAGGTTAATGAAAAGACATGTTGGAAAAGTGGAAGCACAGTTAATGTTACTGCTGTGATGCTTCATTTGAGCTGCAAATAGGAGATAAAGTTCTACCTCCCACTAGAGATGTCACCAGGGAAAATTATTCCTTCCTTCTGCAAATGGTATCACATTGTTTCTTCTTTTCAGCTTGCTGCCAACCTGGTGTCACCATCTACTTTTTCATGAAAATAATCTGGTTACCTGGCAGTGCTGGTACCTACCATTCAACCTCCCACCCCCCAGACAAGATCAGTACAAAAGATATTCAAAAATAGATTCACCTAGGAAAGAAGAATAAATAAGGATGCCTCTTAGCATGTGAATAGCTAATGAAGACCCACTTAGCAGTCTTGGCATATTCATCAGCTTCAGCAGATAATCGTTGATTGTGTGTCTGCAGCTACTTTACTCTTTGCTTATTATACCCAGGTCAAATGAAACACACACAAAATCGTGGCAGAAATGATAAGACCCGATGGAGATGGCCATAGTGGTGACCCATCCCTACTAGAAAATTACCAGTTCAGAGTTTTTATTGGCTGTTACATGGAGCTAGTTCATCTGTCAGGAAGAGGTAGGTCACTTCTGATAACAAAGGTGAGATCCAGCTCATCACAACATCCTCATTTCGCATTACCAAGAGATGAATCCAAACAGTCCCACGTCGACACTCCTTGGAGAACCCCTGAGCACACCTTCTGGGGGTTGCTTAGGATTCACCACCACAGTACCATCCCAGTGTTTCCCAAAGGTCTTGGAATTGTCCACACCAAACTGGGTGAGAATTGAACAGGGCGACAGGTCTGCTTGGCACCCAGCTCCTGGGAGCAACCTGGAAACCACAGCCACCCTCACCAGTTGCTGCTTCACTCTCCAATGGCTGCTCCTAGAGCGGCTTTTTCCCTCTTAGCAAGGGGTTTTTCAACAGCCTCTTAGAGTCCTGTGAAACTTCTAGTGAATAATGCTCATAAATACACCATAAGCTATGGAAATATAGAGAATCCTCTAACAGGATTTTCTCTTTAAGAACTTTAGGACACTGGTTTCTCCCTCTCCCGAAACCAAACCTGGAGGGCTCAGGGGGTGCAAGGTGGATGCAATTTTAATATTATTTTTGGTAATAATCTGGGAGGGAGGAAAGGGAACAAACAAAGTAAGAAAGAAAGTGACCTTGTGCTGTACCACAGGTACCCTGTGTTTCATTTAGTCTGCTGTGAAACCTGTGGCAATGCTGGGGAAGAGGGATGCTGAACGTGAAGCGCTGCTGCTGGAGGACTCTGCTGCAATCTGGATTATGTTGCTATAAATCTGCTCTAGTTCTACTTGACTGATCCAGCCCCGAGACCTCCTTGATGGTGATTACTCCCAGACCCTTCAGTCTCCACTCCTCTCTGTTTCTAACCCAGCAAACCATCCTCTTTCACCAGTTCTGGGTCAGAGGAAAATGTTGTTATTTGGCTACCTCTATTTTATGGTCTTTTAATTATTTCCACCTCTGTGATTACACTAATTAGCCAACTAGCTTCTAATGGCTGTACAGTAGCTTGCATTACAGTTTCATTAATCACAGCATTAGCCAGGTTCGTTAAGAGTCCCTGATTATTATTTGCATTATGATTTGAAACTATTCAATGCAGAAGTAACCCAAAGGGGGAAAAGAAGTCAATAGGAATAGACGCTGTCTTCACCAGCAGCCTGTTGGAGAGCCTCTGATATATTTAGAAATGTTATGATTTACAAGAGCCCGCCAACCATTTACTTTGTGTCTGTAAAAACCAGTAAGTTTGAGGTTTGCAAATCACGAGCATTAAAGGCTCCTTCTCACTTTCTTTGATTCGAGGCAGTTGACTGACACATTCAAATGGGATCAAAAATAAAACCACTGACAACACATCTCCTTCATCCTGGGAGCTGTAAGCGAGCACTCGCTGCTGCTGCACCATCTCTTCATCACGTGGCAAAGCCAGGACAAAGCAGAAATGAAGATCTAAGAGGAGGTTAAGTTTTTGCTGCTGGAAAAACATTACTCTGGCAGCTCTCAAGACCTTCCTATAAATCCTCATCTACAGGGACTATTTGATGTGCTAAAGGACTTCTTAAAATAATCAAAAATAAGAACAAAGTGGGGCACATTGGATAGATTAAATACGTGCACAGGGGGATGTTTGCCACTGTGGTTATGATGGATAATAATAATAATAATGGACACTTGCTTAACAGAAGAAATTCAAACCCAGATCAATTAATCCTTCCAGCCTGCTGCTGGGTTAAGGGGAGGGATGATGGGTGAGAAGCCAGAGACCTGCAACCTGTCAACAGAGAAGGCCAAGCTGGAGTCACCTCTCACAGGCAGTGCTGCCCATCCACACAAGCTCTGCTCAGACATAAGCCAATTGCTTTGCTTCCACTTCCAAGAGTGATCCCAGAGCTTCCCTTTTCCCTCCACTGCAGCCGCTCTAGGAGTCCCTGTAAGACACCTCTGCCTGCACCACCACCGAAGATCCTCCAAGGGGAGGTGTGTGGGAGGGCAAGGCTTTGTCCATCAGAGCACGTCCCCCTCCCAAACCCTTTGCAAGGCAACAGAGACACAGAGACACAGGAAAAGCAGTTCCCAAAGGAAAGGGTGGAGGCAGCGAGCCGAGGCAAACACAGGAGGCTACAAAAGCTTCTACAAGGGGATCCTGGGAAAATCATGGCAAAGAAATGCTGTTCCCCAGGCAGAAATCAGCACTTTGCTCAACTGTTTGTGACCTTCCTCAGCACCTTCATCGCAGATGCTGCTGCTACCTTCTGTGAGTGCCTGTGTACCTGCAGTTATCCCAGGCTGGTGTTGGGAACAGGACAAACTCTGACCATCCTGCTTGCTCATGGTGAGGACAAACAACAGCAGTACATGGGGATTAATGAAAGCAGACCTCGAGCAGCAAGCTGCAGCATCTGAGCCCCTGCAGGAGGGCAACCACTGGCTCCTGTGGAATTTTTTTTAGTAGCAGCAACCTCTCTATTTAGCTATTTTGCATCTTAAGTCTTCATCTGCTGCAGGAAGTGTGGTCTGGCTGTAGTGTGTGGACCTTCTCCCTTACCTGGACATGCCAATTTGGGCTCTGAGTGATGATGAAGATGGTGGTGAAGCCTGAGTTCAACAAAGTGCTTCAGTGCAGCTTAATTTTAGGGAGCACTTAGAGACTTTTATAGCAGAAGGGACAAAGGTGATGTTGCTCTCGCCTGCCAGGGCTGGCATTGACAAGGAGGATGAAGCAAGGAGCCTTCGTTTCCTGAAACTAAGAGCCTGAAGAGCCCCCATGACAAGCAAACCATTAAAAAGAAAAAGTAACAATAATACTGAGGAAAATATTGCTTTAGGGAAAAATTTCTGCTTGGTTTTAGAACAGATGTTGATATTGCACACACAGAAATGGCTGCATGGAAACACATTTGCTGTATGCTATTAGGTGGTGCATGAAAGCAAAGAGCTGCACTTGCAAGGGAGAAATTAAAGCATTTAAAAATTAAAAGACATTTAAAAAATGCCTTCTGAAAGGCATTTTATTCTCTGATAGAGAAGTTATGAGAGGAGAGACCAAGCTTCCCCAATTCACAGACCCTTAAAGCCCGAGTCTGTGGCTACCCTGAAGTGCTTGTCCAACATTTCACTTCTTCACTCCATGGAAATACAGAATAAAGCTTTTCCACACAGCACCTGTAGTACCTCCACCCGAAGACCCCACAAAGCATAAGGGGAAGCTTTTCAAATTAATTAATATCATCATTTCAAAACCCAGAGCTCTTAGGAGGGGGGAATCCTAAAACCAGTGGGATGAGGGAGTCACAGGCTTGAGCAGAGTGGTTTGGGCATCGTGCACCTGAAGGCAGCCCACAGCAAGGCTGGAGCACAGAGGTGATTGCTCTGCACTTTGCATATTCCCTCTGTGCACCGGGCTGGGATTTTTCATTTCATCCATAATTCATATCTTGCTGCAGAGATTCTATGGAGGCAACACAGGATCCCAGCACCGGTGGCAGCAAGGAGAAGAGAGAGTGGCTTTTCCCAACCAAACACCCAACTGTAGAGACTGGGACCAGCCAGCACTTCCACTTTATCCCAAGTACCCTGTAGGCAAAGATGTGAGTAGACAGTGAAAAAAGGACTGCAGCTGGGTTCAGGGAAGGATGAGCTGCTGGTGCATGTACAGCCAAGAAAAACCTCTACCCCATGGGCGGGCCAGCCTGGCTCGGAGCCAGGCACCCTGGCAGCCCTTTGCTCTTGGGTCTCTGGCAGCTGAGGTGAAGATGGCTACTGCAAAAGCCACACAAGCCCAAGTTCAAACCCTCTGTCTCAGCTCTCTTTGTAGCCAGGAGTGACTGTGCACAGCAGCCAGCAGCACAGGGCATTTTATTCCTCCAGCCCCAGACCTTTTTCTATCCATGCAAAAGCCATCGCCGACCAAACTCAGTGCTCAATGCCCGAGCACCATTAGCTTTTGGGACCAGGCTGCTGCTCTTTTTGCCCTGGCTCCAGCGGTGCTGAAAGGTGACAGTCTTTGCCATCACTGCAGGTGTCACTGTGTCACTCTGGACGTATCACGTGCATGAAGCAGCCCATGCTCCCTCCAAGGGTTGTAAAGCTTTTTCTTGTAACCCCTCTGCCTTTCCTCTCCATAACACACAGACTGAAAAACCCAGTTTGTCAGAAACTAAAGTGTTTTGTGAGATTAAAATGTAAATGTTGCACTCGGCTTTTGGGAGGGGGGTTGATATTTTACTTCTGACTCGGGGAGGAAATAGATTTTTGATAACTCTGCGGAACTGCTGCTGCCCAGCCACTGCTGCAAACAGCCAAAACCTTGATAAATAAATCCTCTGTCAGCCAGCCCTGAAAACTAGCTTGGTGGTTTACAGAAATATTGTGAATTTCAAAGCAGCCTTGCACAAGGGGATCTGTAATTACAGCAGCCTCTCCTGCTCTGCCTGGCTTTGCCTGGGCTTGAGAGAAGAGGGGCTGCAGGATGTCCTCTTTGATGGTGCTGCTAGTTATAAACACTAGATATTAACTTTCTACTGTGTTTATTGACTTGAAAGTGTGGTGAAAACGCCATGCCAGGGGTCCTGCTTTGCACTAAGCTCATCCATGAATACCAGGCTGGGATGTTGAAAGGGAGTATGAAAATAATCTGCATTAAATTCCTGCCTGGCTTCACTCCCATTTGCAGTCTCACCTCCGTAGGACACCTGCAAAGAGATCTGGCTGAACCCCAAGCTAGGTCCTCCCCAAGGCAATGGTTTTTCTTATCTTTTCATGGTGCATCCAGGTCGCTTTTCTCTGGAGTCTCTGGCTCTGCAGAAACTTTCCCCGCACTCTGCATTGGGCACCACACGTGGCTTTACCTTTGTGCTCACACATATGTGACACCACGGTCTGGGAATTTTCCAGGCACCTTCTTCATCCAGCCTGCTCTAAATACTGGTGAACCTAAGGCAAAAAAAATCATCAGGAGAAGTTTTCTGACTTTCTGCTGATGACCAAAGCTTGGCAGGACTTTTGTAGCCCCAGCCAGCACGCATTGGCATGGTTGAACCTTGGTATAAGGAGCTCTTGCCTCATAGCTCAGTCAAAAACTATGACCAATATAAATAGTCACAGCTTTATTACCAAAAAGCATCAGTTTAAACTAATCTTTCTTGCATAATAGGTGGAATAACCTGAACTGAAGCCACTGCACAACTCAACCAGCAGCACTCGGAAACGATCAGTAGGTCAAGAAGCACTCCCAGGATTAATTTGGAAAATAATTTCAAACAACTGAGATAGATATGAAAATGAACAGACCACATATTAATAGAGCTCGAGCCTGATCTGTAAACTTAGCTACTCACTTTTTATCCCTTAAGTAAACTAGGAACAGTAACATATTTATAGCCTCTTGACGTAAGTAGCCTTCCTGAAATATTGTACGTAATAAATATTCTGCTGTCTCCAAAAGCCTATAGGACAAAGCAGTACCAAGGTACTGCAAAGGCAAATGCTCCAGAGCTAACGAGGGCTGGTGAGCTGCCAGCCAGCTGAAAACATCGCAAATGAGAGAAAGCAATAAAAATATAGACTTACTGTTAACGTAGGATAGAGTTTTATTGACACAACTGCAGTGCAAGGTCACTGCATAAAGACTTTCAGCCTTTCAGCTTCGCATGGCACCTTTAAACACCCCTTCCCACCATCCCCTTGGCGTTTGGTCAGCTCCTTCCCCAGATTTGTTGTTCGTTAATTATTTTCTCCCACTGGTTTTTTCCCCTTTTCTGATGTAAAGATCATAAGATCTTGGCCCTTTTCCCCTGACCCATGCTGCCAGCACTGCTTTTTATGGAATTACAAATTACATAGTGCATCCGCATGAAAACAAGATGTGTTCATCACCGTTTTTAAATAAGGATGTCATTTGTAAATGCTTTATTCATAATTAATGGAATTATTACTGGGTGCAGCCACATTCTTCATCCATGTACTGTAAGATATGTTGTAAAGTGCATTAGTAAAAAGCTTTATAGATGAGGATATGACAACCTGACTGTGAAGCACATTATGTGATGCACTGGAGCTATTGCTGTAACAATCTTTATGCAAGATTTTAAGCTATCAGTCAGCCAGGGCTTGATTGATGGTGTAAATGTTAATAATTAATAATAGGATAATGTTGATAACTAATTAATAGTAAATGATGAGTATGGATTTTTTTAGTTAGTATTATGCTAATATGCATTATTCACTCAATCATAAAATCATGGCAGAGATGAGAAAGTCACTCTGGCTTTCTCCATCTGTATCACTGATGGATGGGTCAGTGCTGCTCTTTCCCAGCATTTCTGGAGCAGCTCTTTTCATCTGGCTTCTGGGATGAAATCTATTTGTTAAGAAGTATGTTTTAAAACAATTTCATAACTCTGCATATGTGTGTACCAGAGTAAAGTCATATATGTGTGTACCAGAGTAAAGTCACATCCTTTAGGACACATGTACAACAAATCTGCCTTGCTCTAGGCATGGGAGACCACGACCAGAGGGACCCTCTGGTACTTTTACAAGGAAATAGTTTAAAATGAAGGAATTGCCACTGCAGATTTCTTTCACTTACATGTGTCATCCTCCAGCAATTTCAAACCATCAGGCACTTTTACCTATTACAGTGGGTATGGGAAGGTCCTTGGGCTGATGAGCAACCAGGTGGGGTGTAAAGATGGAGATGCAAAAGAGAGAACTGTAAGGTGGCTCAATGGTGGTGTAATTTTTTTTCCCAGATGATGCTATCTTTTTTTTATATATACCAGACAGGATGGAAATGGGCATTACATCATGCTGGGCAAAGTGAATGTCTGTTTGCCACCGGGCACAGACTGCTCAGAGGACATGAAATACTAAACAGCAACCTCAGAAAAAAAACAGGATTTAGGAACAGATACTGTGAAATGGCCCCTGGGATGTGCTGGATTAAAAAGTTCCCAGCAGGAAGAATTTCCTTCTCCAAGCCCAGCTGTGTCTGTCTCCATTGCCCGTCTCACAGCTACCCTCCCAGGACCAGATAATAATTCTGCCTTCTTTGGTTTCAAAGACTAAGATGCAGGAGAGCTCCTTCCTGGTACTCAGCTGGTTTGGAGATAACCTAAGCCAAAGGCATCAAATATACCAAGCTCCCTGGCATTTTCCTGTCAGCGTGGTCTCTGATCAGGAGGGATGTGCTCCACACCCCCCTCTTAATGACATTTTAATTCCTTAAACCATGCTAATGCCCACCCAGCTCTCTGGCAATGCATGACCACAGCTTATTGACCAGTGGGAAAGCAGTGTTTAGAGAGAGCTAGAAAGTGCTAGTTAGTGCAGGAAGTCTCTTGCTAAGGACATGAATATTGGTAGCTTTTTCTTAGATGAGAGTCCTTGGAGCTGATCCACAGATTACCTTTTGTACCCCTCCTCCCTCCTTCCATCCCTGCCTCTCGTATTTTGTGTTTGGCTTTCCAACATTTTTATTTCAGCTAAATCCACAAGCACAATTTCGGGTGGATGTCACCAGGATCCACTTCCTCCTGGCCCACAGACAGTCTGTCTCTCATCTCACTTACATTAGGATCAATTATTTACAACAGGAATGCTAAATCATGAAAATGAAGTTGCAGCAAAGCTCTGCCTTGGCTAAGTACCTCACACTGGTTGCAGCCTCCCGAGCCCCTGTATTATTTGTACTTGGCCTTGCAGAGCAACGGCCATGGATTTATTCCCCCTTTCCCAGTCTCAGATAAGAGCATTGTCTGGGCACCCACAGCCCCTGTTCTTCATGGGGGTAAAAATCCATATAGGGAGTGCAGTGGGCAGCGTGTCTATAGGGAAAGCTTTTCCACAGTGACTAGATTTTGGAGCAGCACAGCTCCTTTGTGTGCTTACCAGAAGGTTCCTCCTTCTGGAGAGACCTCCTGACACTGGCAAGTAATGTTTGGAGGAAGGAGACCATCTGCCCATCCATGTTTGGAGGAAGGAGACCATCTGCCCATCCATGCAGCCCACGGTGATGGAGCTGACACCTCGAAGCACAGCGCAGCCAGACTGCTGGGGGAGTTGCCACCACTTTGCTGCACCACACCAGTATTGCTGCCATTCCCCTTCTCCTCCTTCCCATGGGTATAATCTTCTGGGAGACCATAATCTGGGGGGGAGAAGCTGGCACCCAGCACCATGAGATTTGAACAGGTCTCTCTCACTGTCAGGCCATGGCTGATGAGCTCCTTCATGACTAAGCACATGAGATCTTTTTTTTTTGATGAACAGTGTTTAAAGTGAATAAGTAAAATCTTAAAAAAGCAATATAAATAAATGGGGGTGTTGTACACCTTAGGACAGTACAAATGCAGGTATCTGGCCTCCGTGTTCATGTCCTTACTCTTCAGATCCACAACAGCAGTACTTTACCTCTGTTGGTAAGTGCACCACTAAATGAGGTGATGTTTGCACCCTTGACCTTGGAACAGTGCCTACGTTTAAATTTACAGTAATTCTCAGTATTTTTCAGGTAAAGCTCTGCTTGCATCAGAGATGCTGTCCTTTCCTATGTCTGATTCCCCTGCTTACTCAGCACATTCCCACTCTGGTAGTTGCAACTCAGGAAAGTCAAAAGAAACCCTAGGAAATAAAGAACAAGCAAAACTTTTAAAACCTGATTGCAGAGACAATTCAGGGAGTGAGGAGACCCCCTGAGTGCAGACCAGGACCTGCAGATGCTGAGCAAGCTGGTCTTAACCTACCGTGGGCTAGCAAGGGGGTTACACCATGAGACCTGAGCTAGCCCTGAGGTTGCAAAGCTCCAAACCTACCACACAGATCCCTAAATTGAGCCTCCAAGCACCAGTGGACAATTCAGCCCTGGAGAGGTGATTTCAGGCACCTCTGAGCCGTCCTGGCAGCGTGCTGTGTCTGTGGTCCATGCTGTGGTCATAGTGAGGAGCTGAAGGGCAGGGCTTGCCCTGGCTCGAGATTTTCATCTCTCAGTGGATGCTGCTGGCGATGGAAACTTTCAGCTGAGACAAGTCCTGCCCTCAGCCCTGAACGAGCTGGCTTGGTCCTTAGCTGGTGCTTTGCTGTCACCCACGTGTGTGATTTTGGATTTGGGGTCACTCACAGAGGAGAGGTATGCAAGGGAAGATAGAGAAAAGAAAGAAAAGGTGTTTTAATTTTTACCTGCTGTGAGTCACTTCATTAGCCCTGACCCTGTTTGATCCTTTTACTGTTGTATCAGCCTACCTGTTTATTTTCCTCGTAAAACTAAAACTCGATCGATTGCCTTTGTCTCAAAGCCCTTTATGTGTCTTGGCGCCCAGGAGCAGCCCTGCCTTTAGCATCAGGCCTAATGCAAATTGAATCTTTGGGAAGCAGGGATGGTTTGAAGCAGACATGAAGCCGACCTCCTCATCTTCCTCCTTTTTCCTTGCTTAAGCTTCCTCTATGGCACTTAAAAGAGAAACAACATCTATTTAATTAGAAAAGAAATGTACCATGCTATCTATATATTTGTTCATGGCATGTCTCTGTTGTATACACATCTATGCAATCAATAACTGTGTCCTGCTGGAGATTTAAATATTAGTCTTCAAAATCCTGGTCTAGAGCACCAGATTTATTTGTATGAAAACAGACCCTTCCTGGCTTACAGAAGGATATTAATTATAGATGCAAACCCATAAATCTTCTGGCTTTACGTGAGATATTTGCTGGATTATAAATATGAATGGGAGATGAGGGTCCTGCTCTTCCCATTATTACTATTATTATTATTACTTACTGGTTATTATTTTCTAGATGATCGGTATCTTCAGATGGGTCAAACATTACTGGGGAATGGGGAGCTAAGCCTTCAAAGGGGGCACACATGTTGAATTCATTAAAAGGTTTTCTATCCCAGCCTTGCTCTCCACTGCATTTAACAGTCCAGTGAGTCATTAAATACCCTGTTCAGGTCTATTCCCCTCCTCTCCGTCCTGCTTTTGGTACCTCATTTCATTGTACTGCTTTTGCCAGATCATATCGAGCTCCGTAATGTTTATTAATGATGTCCTGTGCATCCTATAGACAATGTGCTATTGTTTCTGAGGTTCTGCTTCAATGCCAGTCTTGGAAAGCAGCCAAACGAGGAGCCACCAGGGACCCCAATATCACCCAGGGCTTTGTCATAGGTGACATTTTTCTTCTCTGTCATTTATTATGGCAGATCTGGGAACATCAGTAATAAGCCACAAGGACTGGATTGTCTAAGGAGCTGAGCACCCAGAATACCAAGTGGAAGATTTTCTTCAGACAGGATGTGACAGCTTTGATGCCACAACTGTGGACAGTCCTGATGCTGCTCAGCACCTCCCAGGGCTGGAGGGCCCTCCCCATACATCACCCCAGAGCTGAAGAACTGCGTGTCATAGTTAATCCAGTATGAACTGAGACAGGAGTACATGGCAGTGGATCTCCCAGACTTTACCAAGTGCTCCAGAGCCAGGAATGCAAATTAACAAGAATCAAATTGAAGACTTCATCGAGGGCCTCAGGGCTTGCTGTATTTGCTGCTGTTTCCCTGCTCACCTCTGCTGCTCCAGCCATGCTGGTTGCTCCGTGGTCCATCAAGGACCAAAGAAAGCCAGATGCCAAATGCTTATGGGGAAGTGCTCACAAGCATTAGGAGTAGCAAAAGGCAGGGAGCTGGGCTGGTGTGCACCAGGAGGTAGCTCTGGTAGGTGCAGCAATGCAGCAGGTTGCTGACCAAAGGAGAGCACGTCGTGGGATCTCCAGCTGAATTCATGCAACACCCTGCCCTGAAATTAATAGGACCTTGCATGCCAGGACTGTAAAGACAGGGCTGTGTAAGTCTCCTCTTTTGAATTAGACTCCTGTGCTTAAATAAATTAAGTGAGCTGCCAGTGTATTAAATGATTTAATGCCTTCTTCGGTTTTGCAGTGGAATCCTAATGAAAATACTCTTCAGTATAAAATGCTGAATAAATTAAACAGTGAAGTGTTTTAATAAACGGTCTGTTGTTACAGTGAACCACATTAAAGTGGTGTTTATCTCTGTGGTAGTGATGTTGCCCTGGCTTTTAACAGAGTTTGTGCTGGTTCAGGCTTTTTCTCACAAAACATAAGCATTGTGCTTAAGTTGTTCAGTCCAAAAACATCCCCACGGTTCCTGGGCCAAAACCCGAAATCAATGGAAATTTTGTTGGCTGGCTAACACTGAGCTGGATTAAATGGCATTTGGAGCAGAGGGCTCTTGCAGACTGACTTGGAGCAGCTAAAGGAGTTGCTGCCTGATGGCCTCTGCCCTGAGGAGGAGATACAGAAGTGCATGTGACTTAGCTACTCTGGTCAGCAGCATCCTACAGTGCTGCCTCCTCCCCACGAATGAATAATCTTGTTTACCAGCATGGTTCCCAGATGCTGGCCACAGCAGCAAAAAGGTGGCAGGGGATGGAGACATCAATGATGGGTTGAATCATGCCAGAGCTAAATCCAGCACAGCTCAGGACCCAGAGTCCTTGGTGGTGCTCAGCATGTGCCCATAGCTGGCTCCATGGTGGGGGCAGCAGGAATGAGATGAGATCTTGGCATCCCAGCTTCAGGGACCAGGCTCTAAACTCATAGCCGGATAGATTTTACTATTGAAGAACCACAGTGAAACCACGAGTAAACTGTAGAGGGGCTTAAAAGTCTTTCTTTGCTGACCTCATTACAAGTCAAGATAACAAATTACATCTCTTTTATATCCTTTATATAAGGTAAAGACCTGCTTTTAAAGGCAAAGACCTTTCCAGAGATAAAATCCCTTGTATATAAATCAACTGCAAAACAACTTTAATTGTCCTGCTTTTGGGTATCAGTTGTTATCTAACCACCTCCACCTATCATGGTTTTTCTTTGGGAAGAAAATTTTTTCAGAGCTTGAAAACCCAGAAATAATGTCCCACTACCAAAGAAAAAAGAAAATAAATTACATAGGTACCTGTTTGGTCCCCAGTGCATCTGGATGCATAAGAAGATGTCGGATGGGGCTTGCAGACCAGTTCCAGGAGAAGTCAGGGAGTGTCTCATGGAGCTGCACGCATGAAGGGTCTGCAGCCAGGGCTCAGGCTGAAGACTTTCCATGAAAAGAGAAATTTCAGCAGCTCCCAAACCAGAGAGCAGAGACGTGTCAGAGCTCCTGCAGAAAGCCCTGCCATGCAAAATTGTGGCCTCTCCTGCTGCGATTTCCTGGATGCAGATGAGTATGTTATCAAACCACACATTTTCACTCAGTTTTAGCAACTTTTAAGGAATACGGATGTGTCATTTCCCTGAAAAGTCTGTCAAGCTAAAGCAGCAGACAGGGATCAGCAGGATATAACCGGACCACTGGAACTTCATGTACTTGCTTTATGCTGCTCTCCTTGGCACTGCATTTCAGGATATTTTAATAGCAGAGGGATGTAGGTTGGGTTTGTTTGGTTTGGTTTTATGGTACTTTTCCATCCTTTCCACTGGCAAATATGAAGAGCTAAGAACACTGCACGAGTTTCCACCAAAACCAGACCAATAACTGAGTAAAGGGAAGTGTCCCACTCAGTGCTAGGGGATGATGAATTAATTGCTCATTATTAGGAATATCATAAAACCAAAAAGGTCCACCCTGTCATGTGAGCGTCTGTATGTTGAGTCACAGTGATCCAGTACATGGCTTAAACCAAAAACCAAACCAAACCAATAAAGCAGCATGATTTTGAAACGTCCAGTGATGATGAAACCTCCTGTTGGGAAGTTGTTCTGATGTTACTTCTCCCAATTTGAAAACCACATGCTTACCAGTCTGAATTTAACAGTGTCAGCTTCCAGTCACTGGCTCTTTTTATAGCTCTGTCTATTAGATTGAAGAGCTCTCCCTTTCTGCCTTTCTGTACCCTGTCTGAATACATTTGGATTGTCATTAAGCCATCCCTTAACCTTCTCTTTGTTAAGCTAAGCGTATTGGGGTCCTTGAATCTGTCACTATAAGGCATGTTTTGCAACGCTTCAGTCATTCTCGTGTGCCCTCTCCCATTCATCACCATCCTTCTTGAGTTGCAGACACCAGAAATAGATGCAGTGTCCCACTAGATGTTACACCAGAGATATTTCACTCTGCTCTTTTATCAAGTTTCCAGCGTCGTGTAACAAGATCCCTCCTCCCCCCAGTGAAATCCTGGTTCCTAGAAGTGTGGCTTTGTGTGTGCCCACGTGAAACCAGCTGGTGTTTGTTTATATCTAGTTCACAAAAGAAGCGGGTCCCAGGAAGAGACCGAGCCCCATACTGCCTGTGGTCCTACTCCAAATCTCAGCAGCAAACTTTGATTGTGATGAGTTTTGATTTTCTACCATTTGCTAAAAATGATGAACCGAGACACAGCCGCTTGGGATGATTCTCTGGTATGTTGAAACACACCAGCTGGTTTTTCATCCGTTTAGCGCACGCCGTGTTGATTTTACATTGTTTTAGCCTCCTAATCAACGAGGCAACATTAAGTTAAATGCCTCACAGAAGTCAAACGTAACAGTGTTGATGAAAAGGCCTAAATCAATCAAATCTATAATCACATCCATGAAAAATGATATCAATTTCATTTAATAAGATCTATTTTCCATTAACTTGTGTTGATCGTAATTAGTTATTCTCCTTAAATTGTTATTAATCAAGTCCCTTATCAGCTCTTCCATTATTTCTCACGAAATCAACATCAAACAATCAGATTTATAATTACACAAGTCATTCTCCTCATCGACGTTCGTGGCACCAACCCAGCACCGCGTCGGTCTTCTGGAGAACTCCTGACCTCGCAGCTGCTGCCGGCCCGGGGCGCTCCTGGGTCGGGTTTTAAAACTCTCCAGCACTGAATATCAAGGGCTGCTGATCAAAAATCAAAATCAAAATCCTCTAGCTTGTAGTAGCAGCTGGTTCATGTCCTGAGTCGGAACTGGAGATATTTCACATCATCATATTACATTGCTACTTCACTTTGCTTTTTTTTTTCCCCCAAAATAGGGAAATTAAATATTTAGTGTCTGCCTTTTATGCATTCTCTTTTTTTTAATGTCTGCTATTCTGTCTAGACAACTACTTTTAGGCTCTTATATCTAAAGAGCATTTCCTACTTGCCCTCAGCTCTGCAAGCCACAGCTTTCACCAAACAGCCTTCTGCTTGCAGCTGATTTACGTTCATTATTACTCACTTTCCCTTCCTTCCTTGCTGTGAATTGAGACCTACCCTCACTCCCCTTTGAGCTTCTGGTTTTTAACCAGAATAACCTTCTTTTTTTTTTTTCCCAAAGCTGAGATTTTACTAGATCCTAGAAGCCAGGGTGCATATAGTTGCCAAATATTGTCCACGTTTTCTGTTTAAAATCCCCTGGGTCACCTGGCTTAGAACGTTGAAAAGCAAAAGGACCTACTGACAGCTCAGGCTTCCCTCTGTCTGTGCCCAGCATATACGATTGAAGCGGGGTCACCTCTGTGCTGGCTGTAGCTGGTTTTTGGGTCTGTGATCAGTTCTCCAGCTGTCAAGATGATCCTGTCAAGGATCGTCCTGGTTTTGGTTAGGAAAGGCTCTTCTACAACATTTAGAAAACCCAAAAACCCTCCAGCCCACATCAAGTTGAGGTTCCCCAGGAGAGCGTAGGGAAATTTTCTTAAATATTAATGTGACTAAGGAGCCAGTACTCCCTATTTTCTAGTGACAATTGATGGTCTGAAAAAACATCTTCTTTTGGCTTTCATTTGTATTTGAGGTCACTTGCTCTCAAGTTTCTACTGGTGCTTGGAATGCAGCAATGTCACTTCTGATATTGATTGTCCCTCCTGCACCTTCTTTGCCCACTCAATTCTTTCTAAATAGGTTACAAGTATTGATTTTAATATTCCAGGCACATGGATTTTCTCCCCAAGTTTAAGTCATGCTTTCCAGATAGAATTTCTACTCATAAATTAGTCTTTCCCACTTTTTTTATTGCTCAGACTCGCTGTGCTGCTGTACAGGCAATTAATGTTCTCCTCACTTCCCTAGGTGTGTTCATTAGCTCTTTTCTCAGCAGCTTCATTTGCCTCTTTAGGCCAGGGGTGAGGGTGGATGCTGAAGGATTTCTGTGCTTTTTCATGCTCTCCAGTGCCTGGTCCTGCTCATCCAGTCTAAGTGTCCCTCCTTCCAGAAAGTCCACCAGCCCCAACTGCTGTCAGAGGAAACACAGTAGAAGAGAAAACTTCAGCCCCAGCCACCCCCAGCTGCAGCACAGATGGATTTCAGGGTCATCATGGCTGTGGATGCAGAATGACTCAAAAAATAATCTGTCCTGCATCTGCTTCAGACAGTCTCCAACCTCCTGATTTCTTCTGGCAGTGATTTCCCACGCTCAGACCCACCTGCTGTGACCATTCCCCAAGCACAGAGCAGCATCTTTACTGGGCTGCCACACCACTGTCACATCTGGGGAATAATCTCATTTGCCTTTTGGTCCCCAGGGGATTTCCAGATGTTTTGCAAACCCCAGCTGGGGAGGGGCTAAGCCAAGAGAGAAGAAGAGCTGTGCTTAGGGCACCTGCATATGTGTCTTGAGACCTGAAGGTTTCCTCTCACTTCTTCATCTCTTGCCTTTGGCACGTGCTTCAAGGTTGTGATGGCTCAAATCCAAGCCAGGCCAAGCTGTGCTGACTGCCTAATATCCTTGTGCACGCTTTAACTGTCTCTGCTGAAAAGCAAGAATAAACCAACCATCTCTGTTCTCGCAGGTCCTAAGCAGTTTGCAGCCAAGGGTTGCAAAAGAGACTTCTGATGGCTTTGAGAAGTCTTTTCTCTGGGTGATCTTATTTGCAGCTGATGCACGTTATTGTAGTATGGTTAGAGCAAAACCTTACCCCAGCAATTCTCAATCTGGTCCTTGATGGTCTCAGTGGCTGGGGATGTGTCTGTTCCCACTCCTGAAAACAACCCCCTCCACCTTCTTTAATCCAGCAGAGTATTTAGGGGCAAATCTACAAGTAGAGAAGTATGAGACAAGAGAGCAGCAGAAAGTCTAAAATAAACAAGCTACAAACTGCCTCCAGGTTGCTTTAAATTATGCATCCTCACTGCTAGGAGATGTTCAAGGTTGTCTTTCCCTTTGATCAGCTCTCCTCCTGGATACTCACCTTCATTTTCTGGGATACCTGTGCTGTGGGGTTGTGGTTACTTTGCTTTCCCTTCTGCTGCCTTTTAAACAACTCCTTTGCTACCTTCTGAAATCCAGAACATGATGAGTGAGGTCCCCCCTCAGCTGAGAGGTGGGGGAATGGGGAAGGGATAAATGATCTCTTCACAGAGGCTCATTGCTGGGGGTCAAGCATCATCCCAAGCCCCTCACAGTGGTTTTCCCCTTGCTTGAGCCCAGGACAGAAGGATGGTGCAGTGTCTGCAGGGACCCTGCACAGCACCCGCTTGTTCTCTGGGGCAAACTGGAGATCCCTGCCTCTTGCCAAAAACCACGGGGGCTGTTCCAGGAAAAAGCCTGAGCTGCTTGTTTCCTTAATGCAATTGGCGCTCAGTTCGGTTATGATTTTCATTTATAAATTGTAGCTTCTGCTTCTTTTTTCTTCTTCTTTTCTTCTATTTTCTTCTTCTTTTATTATTTTTTTTTATTAAAACCTCTAAATTTCATTAGTTTGCACTTACAAAAATAAACCTGGCATCAACTAGTGAGCTCTCCTGAGATTGTGTCATCAATTTACCCTGCCACCGAAGCAGCCCCGTGTCACGCCTGGCACGGTGACAGCACCCAACTTCAATACTGCAGCTGCCTGCAGTCACCTGCCCTGCCTGGAAGCAAAGAGGTACTTTCATGGACTTTTCTGATTAGGAACTTTGGTTTCAAGGTTTCAGGGAAAAGGGGAAAAAAAAAAAAAAAAAAAAAAAAGAAAAAAAAAAAAAGGGAAGTTGATTGTAAATTTAATTCCTGCATCTTAGTCATTTCTGAACCACGGGTCATTAAACACACATTAGTACTGCCAGCCATTCTTCACAGGGGCTGCACCAGTGACACAGAGCATGGCGCTGCATCCTGGAGCATCCTGCCTGACACCTGCGGGCATCTCGGCATGCTGGGTGACACCTAGAGCCTGTGGGCTTGGCAGTTTTTTACCAGAGCCAGAACGGTGGCAGTCCTGTCCCGAGAGTGGTGACTGCTCTGTTTTACATTAAACCACCTCCTCATCTTATCAAATATCCCAGCTCCATTTCTCATCAAATATCCCAGCTCCATTTCTCATCCTCTCCTCACACTCCCGGTCATTTTTGAACCCTTGAAGGCAGGCAAAGTTTGAACAGTTTCAGCTTCAGGCAGGTGGTCAAGGACTGGTCCAGCCCTACCAGATCAAGTGCTCTTTGTTGCCAGTGTAAACTGAAGTTTTCTTTCAATAAAAAAAGTTGTGTGTGTCTTGCAGTGTGAAAGATAAATCTGTGAGCATATGAAAGGCTCATCTCGAGATGCACCGCTCAGCAGCTCAGCACCGGCCAGAGTTACCCGAATTCTCCCAATGTCAGTCTGTCCACGGGCTGACAAACAGCCAGAGGAAGCCGGCTCCTTTAACAGGCTTCAGGGCTTTATTTATAGCCCCTTTGAATAAGTGCAGCTGATACTTAAGATCGGCAGATTTAATGACAGAGAGCTGGCGAAAGGCCAGGGCTGCAAATAGTGCCACTAAAAGTCTTCTCTGCCATAAAATTTGTTTAATGTAAGAAATCATTTCATGTGGGGTTTTGCCTGCCATTTTTATAATTAGGGATAGAAATCTCTATTTCGCTCCTACGGGTGGCTGCCTTTTGGTGGGGGTTTTGCCATTTCTCTTCACTTTTGGAGGATTTCTCATGTTCTGGGTCCCATGGGAAGGGGACCTTGGCCACCTGGGGTCTCCTCGCGCTTCCCCGGAGATGTGGGGAACAGAATTGAGCAGCAGGACCTGTGCTGTGTCCATCACTGAGGAGGATCACACCCTGGATGTGCCAACCCCATGGAATGATTCCTTACCAAGGATCCGCCAGTCAGTGTAGTGATATCCCTCTGAGATTTGACCAAAATCCCATCAAGCTAACCAGAAAAGCAGCTTCTGGGCTGGGCAGACAGAAGCAGGGCAGTTTGTGATCTGCAGACATGCGAAATGCATTGAAACCACCATGCTTTGGTCACACTTTGCTCATGTTTGGTAATTTTGCAATACTTTTGCAAGTTAGGTTTTTGCAACTATTCTCCCTTTTTACAGACCTTTTTTTCCCTTCCTCTCGTGGAACAGAAATGAGCTTGGGTGGTTTTGCTGAGTGACTACACCAAGTGACTCTAGCAAGACACAGCAGCATATTGCACCTCATGGCCTGGCAGCCTCCCTGGCAGCATCGCTGTTGATGGCAGCGTGTCCCTGGGAACAGGCTTTGCAGGTGAGCATCTGCCCAGGGCTTTGCAGAGGGGGAGGTCTCCTCTTCCAGCCCAACCCACTCCATGTGACAAAAGGTGGTTTCTGGGGGTGTCATACAGGTTGGCTCTCTCTGAGAGAGCAGTGACTGATAAAATTATGTATTAGGATAATAAAAAGCAACCAAATGCTAGTAAAACCTCAAAGGGTTGGCTATCCCTTTGGGATTTGTATTTAGAGATCTAATTTAGACAGGTGAATTTCAAGAGCCCTCCACTAGTGATCTAGATGCAGTGCAATAGCGAGCAGCTCACCCACTTTTTCCTCACTGCAGTCACCCATCCAGCCTCCTCCATCAGAAGAAGAGCTAAAAAATAGGGTTTGGCTCATCTTATTTTCTGAAGGACCCCCTCAATGTGTGTCCTCCACCTGCACACCTCCAGAGCAGCCATCACCACTTGCCCATGCAGATACCCAAAGTGGCCCGTGGGGCTGCAAGAGAATCTGGAGAAGAAGGGATTATTCTGGACATCTTTATGGGAATAGTTTTCCCTGGTGTTTGCATTCTATATATCTTGTGCACCTCCTGCCATCTCAGCTATAGGTAGATTTTGGTCCAGCTCCCTCCTATTATAAAGATTAACCATAGGCAAGGCTCGGCCAGCTCTGTGATTTAGATTACCCATTTCTGTAATGGACCGAGCACTTGCCTGGCTGAGAGATGGGCTGATATTTATAGACACACTCTGGATTCCAGATAAAATGCTGCGTCTTTAGTTGGAGATGCAAGAGATGATCAGTGCCTTTTCCATGGGGTATGGTTTTAAAGTTGAGGTGCTTCGGGAGCACCTTAATGTCTTGCTGACCTGGGACCTATATTCACAGGAAGCTTTAAAATCAGAATAGGCAGGGAAAGAAAAATAATTGGGTGGATTGTGCTGAAAAAGGTGCTGGGTATGGCTGTTCATTCTGTCTTTTTTTTTTTAAATTTTTAGGCTTTTCCTATCACATTTTCTCTGAAGGATGAAAAATTGAAAGAGCCAGGCACACAGTCTCTCCTCTTCAGATACAAACGAGAAATACACACATGGATATTTATTTACTGGAAGGAGGATCACTCCATCACACAGAGATGTGAAGGTGTCTCCTTCGATTGCCTCTGCACACACACGGGGGCCAGGAACTCACAGGGGGAGCCACCAGCACTAGGACAGGGGGGTCAATGTCCAGCCCAGGGAAAATGCAGCTCATGCCCTTACAAGCCACCACATGCTCTATCTGCAGGTAACAACCAGCTCTGAAAGAGGCACCTTGTTGGCTGTATACGTGTTTAGACCTGAATTTCATGCTTTGTTAGTCTTAGGGGTCCCTGCAGGGTTGTTGGTGCTGCGGGGGGCGATTTGACCTTGGGAGAGGGTTGCAGGGTGGCTCTGGCTGGTGATGTCTCCTGAACTGGCAGGATTGGTGCTGCACCCACCGGGGTGCTCAACCCTGCTCTGCATCAGCCAGGGCGCAGCTGTGAAGTCCCCTTGGGGAGAGGTTTGTGCTGCTCAGGTGCAGTCACTTTGCAGTGGCACCTCAGAGCGATGCTCCGGCACCTCTGATAAATGACCCATCCCCTGGCACCCTGCGGTAAGTAGGGCTGGGTGGGTTTGCTTTCCACCAAACGCCTTCCTTCCAAATACACCTGAGAGGTGTTGGTAGTGATGTGATAAGCAATGGCTGCTGGCAGCTGTACTTTGAGCCCTCAGATGGTCTTTCAAGACTTTGAAATGGACCATCCAAATCCTCCAAGAGACCTGACCCCCACACAGCTGATGTGGAGCAGCTTCAGCAACCCTAGTTTTGGGACATGGACTCTTTCTGCTGCTCTCTGTTCATGCTACAGATTCAGAGGCTTTTCTCAAAAAAAGCCATATTAATTCAAGTGATTTCCCTGTACACTTCTCACCTATAATCCAAATCCAGTGATAAGGAACCTGCTCATCCCACCCTATGTACTCTGGGGTGATGCAAAGCCACCTGCAGTCACTCTGGATGGGAGCAGGAGTTCCCAAAAGGATTTCAGGAGCTTTCTGGGGCGCAGTGACACAATCTACACTTTCAAGCAGTGAAAGCACCTGATCAGAACGTGTTATGCTTTGCTAGCATACAAAGCACAAGCAGAAGGCAGCATTTCACTCAGTAAAGCTGCAAGTTTTGAAAGAACCTGAATTTTTCTGGCCCAAATTACTAATTGTAAATTATTCACCCAGTTCTGGTGGAATGTCCTGGTTTTGCTGAACTAAAAACAACTGTATAATACCCTCTTAGCCTACTGGGCTTATCTCCAGAGCTCAAAGCTGTTCAACTTCCTTGTCTCTCTTTTCCCTCTCATTTATTTTCCATATGATAAATAATAATAAAAAGGATTTTAAAACCAGAATAGGACAGAAGTTTTTTTTTTCTTATTGTACCATTTGCTGGTGCATGGGGGGAAGGCTGGAGAACCTGAACTATTATCAAGAATGACACTCAAATTACAATATAATTGTCTCAATAAAAAAAAAAAATATTCTGGCAGCTAATTCTGATTGCAGTGCACATTTCTGTGCCTGTGACAAATGATTTCTAAAGTTAGACTCAAGGACACCAGGCTTCCAAGAGGTCACTCATCTATGGTGTTTATTTTATTTGTCATAGTAAAAGAAGTTTTAAAACAGTTAAATTAAGGGGAGTGGGGGAAGGAAAAAAAACAACCCATAGATGATCTGAAAAAGATTGAAGTGTTTTGTTTTAAAGGGATTGATGCTCAGAACTATAAAGTATGAAATACAGGGGGGGAAGCAGTTTTGGGGCTAACCTACAATATCACATTAGACTTTAAAGCTGTTCCAACAGACTAAGCATTCGAGAAAGAATCGGAGCTGTGCGTGATAAGTTGCTCCTCTTATCGGCAAACTGTCATCTGTCTTGAGTGAGAACATTTTGTCCACCCTACCAAAACAAGTCAGAAAAATTGGATAAAAACAAAAATATAAATCAGAACGGTAGCTGGGAGCAGAACTGAAATGATGGCAATTTCCTGGCAAGGATCACTGTACAGCTAAATGTCAGATGTGGCAGAAAGAATTATACTTTCGACTTGAGGTCAGGAATTATGTGTGAGCACGTGGTGGCCAGAACCCCAGACAGCACAGCCACTGCAGGACCCACATGGCTTCTGGTGACATGTCAAGTGGCTCCGTGGGCAGTGGTGCTGGAGCATGTACTGGGTGCAGACTCTCCCATCCCTGTCCCACCAGAGGCTTTGCTCCTTCCCTGCCTGCAGCACAACGAACCTCCCCTTGACATCAGCAGGGTCCGTGCTGCTGGGCCAGACCCTTTCTGCTCACAGCCAGAAGCAGAAGGTCAAGGTGCCTGCAGCTTGCTGAGGGTCTTCAATCAAAGACAATCTTTGCAACTGGAGCTAAATGTTGCTGGAGTCGCCCTGCCCCGTGCCATGTTCCCTACAGACATTTTTCCATGGGATAAGTGGTTTGCAGATAATCACGAATTAAGTGCTTCCCAGGCTCTTTTTAAAGCTAATCATTTCATTGCATTCCCAAAACCCTCCGGGAGCTGTGGCAGTGGCTGGACAATGGGGGTGCACCCTCTCCCTGGGTGCATGCATGTGTGCAGGGTTGTGGGGACCAACTGCACCTGAAGTGCTGGGCTCCTCCTCTCCTTCAGGTCAACTTTGCTCAAGCCAGGGGAAAGCATTCAGGGTACAACCTGCTCCTTGGCAGTGATAACCTTGGAAATATCCTCTGCCCACCCTCCCTTTCTCAGCCCTGCATGGGCAGGAATTTAGCTGCACCCGCAGTTCTTAGTGCTTCATGTCCTCAGGCCAAGGGAACGGTGCACGGGGCTATCACAGGTGCATGTGTGCCTGTGGAGCATGGAAAAATATCTGGGGACTTAGGCACGATGTCACGGCAGCACCTTGGCATTTGAGCTGGAGGCAAAGCGAGGTGTCCGTAACAGCACTGGGGATGAGCAGAGTTCATCGGCTGCCCGGCAGAAGCTGGGCAGCCCAGGAGGGCAGGCATTGCTTTGCACTCAAGGCAGGCACCAAGTTTAGCCAGGCAGTAGCCCATGGACCTTGACATCCAGAGCAGCAGGAGTGTGCTGAGTGACCAAGGTGCAGCCTGCCAGCCCCTTCCCCACGCTGTAGCTGGTGCTCCCAAACATTTTTGTCCTTCACTCCAACACATGTAATACTGTGTTCCCACCCCGGGAGCCACGTTGGTACCGCTGGAGGCAAAGCCTGAATCAGATCCTGAAAAAATCAGCTATTGTGATGCACCATAGCTGCTGTGCTCTGGGTGGCAGTTAAACCACAAGACACCCAGTTGTGATTTGGAAACAGAGACAACAAAGGGAGATTTGGAGACACTGTTTTACAAAATCACTGAATGGGAAAAGGGAGAGGCAGGGCAGAAAAGAGGCATGTGGTCAGTCAGGTCGTGAGTGGTAAAGTGTCAAAGGCTTGCTCAGCCTGGGGTGGGAACAGACCCTTCAAAAGCAAGGGGGGGGATGAGACTGTTCTCTGCCCTTAGCAAATATGCAGCTGAAGGAGAATCACTGGAAAACTCCCCCAAACCCTCTGCAAGTGAGGAAAGGAGGGGCTGGAGTTGCTACAAGGTCTCACAGCCCCCAGCACTACTCCCTCCCAACCTGCCCCAAGGACACTGCACCCCA
>VWZY01006515.1:573410-600373 GCA_013399075.1 Chloroceryle aenea
TTTTAAACCTCCTTTTTTTTTTTCCCTCTTTATTTTTAAATGTTATTCATTTTGCAACAGTTTGGTGCTCAGGGTTCTGTAAATCCGGATGACTGAACAATAGCTGAGCATTTGCTTCAGCCCAACTGGCAGCAAAACGTCCTAACCAACGAAGGCTGGATTTCTGCTACTGCAAAGCCCTGCTGCAAGGGCTCAGAAAGCCTGAAGGGTTCACTACAGGGGGACTGGGATAAGGGAGACAACACTTTCTTCCCTTTTGGAGCTATCCCAACAGCAAGGACATCGGAGCTGCCCTTTAAGCAGAAGCTGCTGAAAGGCTGGTGCAAACTCCTCTCTTAATAGTGTCATTTAATGCACATTTTGGTGCAAGAGCGACTCTGGCAAGGGTTAATGAGGGCTTTGCACCTAGCACAGATACACAGCCTTTGCAGCACTGGGGGTGCTATATATTTATATCTCACATATACAGGTATTTAGTTATCTATGGCATGTGGGCTGGGGAGCAGACAGGCTCTCCTCTCAGCACTGCGGGGTGTGGGATGCCACACAAATTCCCTCCATCGCTGCTCTGGAGATCCTGGCAAGCCCAGGGGAGGCTGCAGTTAATCAGCATCGTGTCACTGTGACTGCTGCGGGCAGCAGGACTTTGCTGTGGTGTTTTGGGAAGCCCCTTTTAGAAGAACTTTACTGGGATGGCTTTTTTTTCCACTGTAATGCCCTAACATCGTGCTTGGTATGAAAGAGCTGGAAGATCAGACAGGTCATGGCCAGTTCCTCTCTGCTGTCAGACACACAGCAGAGCTCAGCTTCTGCTTTTGGTTGCTTTTGGTTGCACTGTTTGTTTGCTTGCAAGGATTATTGTATTCCCTGCCTGTATTGCACCGCTGACAATAAATCCAAAGCAACCAGTGCCCAAATTTCTGAAGAGGTTTCCCGAATGGAATGTCAATTACTTTTCCCTTCCAGCACTGCCAGTGTCCTCTGGCACTTACAAATCCCAGTTTTATTTTGAGAAATGCAGCCACTTGCTCTAATCATTCAGGCTGCACTCTAAGGCAAGCAAAAGGAAAAAAAAAAAAATAGTAGGTAAATTTGAAAAGGCAAAGGGTGGTTTAAACTGGTCCAGCTCTGTGACTCCAGGCAGGAAGAAGTACAGCCACAAACAGAGACAGTCTCTGAGTATGCACCAGTTTGTGTGTGAAAGTATGGAAGGCATGGAAGAGCACTGTAGACTCACTCCTGAGGTCTCATTTTGGGTGAAATAGCTTTTGCTGCTGGGGGTTTGATGAGAGAAAATAGTGCTGTGACCTGGATTGGTATTTCTTGCTCTGCCCAGCAGGGTTACTACATCTGAGCCCACAAAGAGCCCTCTGCCTTCCTGAAATGGTTGATGTGATATCATCAGCTTTGGAAAGGGAAACTCAAGAGCCTTTGAGTCCAGAAGAGGCTGAAGGAGAGAAGACCTTCGTCCCCTGATCTGCCATTACACAGGGACTAAGGGGTGCTTCTGGTGCTGGTATGGAGATGGAGGGAATTCCCCAGGGAGGAGCTGTCCTCCTCCACCCTTGGGTGAGATGTTCCCCTCTCAGCACTTGTTCTCCAGTGGGTTTGTCTCACTCCATCCCCACCCCTTCCCAAGCTCTCTCTTCATGGGCTGCCACACTCCCTCCACATTGAGATGCCAGTCTGTCCTTCCTCATTGCTATTCTCCACCCCTCTCCTTAGCTCAGTCTAGTTCCAAATGCAAGCGTTTGTCAAGGTGCCAGGATCCCCTGGAAGAGATGAAGGTTGGTAGATCAATACCATCAATGCCTCCCAGATCATGAGCATCTCTGCGCTTCTTTTGCTTGGAAAGTGGGACCAGCCCTGGGGCTTAGAGGTGCCGAGGACCCTCCCTGCAGCAGCCCTCCCAGATGTGCAGTCCCACCTCAGTTGCCAGATTTACTCCAGCACTTGGCTTTCCCCTGAGCTCACCAGCCCAGATACAAGCTCTGTGATGTCTGGGCACCAGCAGTCTTAATTATCTTTTAATTCTCATTATTTTCTTTCCTATGATCTCTTCCTCTTTGTTCCTCCTTCGACCCTTCTGTGTCTGCAGGCAGCAGAGCTCTGCCTCTCCCTGCAATTCCTTGTAGCACCACCACGTTCCCAGACAACTTGCATATGAACCACATGGGGTTTTCATTTAAATCACCCCAAAAGCAAGGACCAAATCCAAGGCTCATCACTCCTGAATCACAAGCAGACTACAGGCAGTGGCACCAGCTCAAGGAGATGCAAATGCCTTTGTAGAAATGCTCTGCCAAAAACATTCCCCCTTGCTGACAAGAGCTTCCCAGGGATTTCCAGCCTAGTCCCCAAGGAGAAAGAGGTGCTGACATCCCAGGACACAGACTGTGGTTTTGGTGGTTCATATTATTTGTAAGAAAAAGAGCCCTGTTTGTCTCAGACCATCCTGGTCTGAAATCTCAGATATTAAGGGTCATTAGTGGGTGTCATTACTCTGTGGGTATAAGGTTGTACCTGGCCAGCAATCCAGCTATCTGCAGATAGATGAGGAGGATAATTTGATTCTATCTTTGGAAATGTCAGAGTTTCTGGGTGAATAAAATACATTCCATTTTCTGCTGTTTATCAATATTGGGTGAAAACAGACTAGAAATTGCCTATAAATGGGCAGTGTCATTAGAGAGGCAATCAATTGGTTGGCCCTAGCACATACCCAGCACTGCTACAGCCACCTCTGCAGAGTGTCAGAAAGACTAGGTGAAGCAACAAAACAAGGCACAAATGGAAGAGAGAGTAACCCCTGGTACCTCTTCATTTCCAGTTATCACCGTAGAGGCAGGTCCAGGTCCTGCAGTCAATAACTGTGGTTGTACAAAATAAGACGCTCTCAAAGCCACTGCAAATTCTTTGTTTTGAGGGGAAATTTGAAGAACCTTGTCAAGATGTGCTCACCTGAGCTCTAAGCCAAAGGCAAAGCAGAGACCTGAGGTTGAATAAAAAGAGCCCTGTGTCCTGCAGAGCAGCCAAGCCCCCCCCCAGTCACCCCTGGCCGGAGCAAAAGGGGCCAGATGGGGTTGGATCAGTGAAGCGCCGGTTGCTGGCGTGCTTGAATTGCTGAGCCCAAACCAGGTCAAAATCTGGGCACGCAGAAAGGATGTAGTTCCTGACAGCACGCTAATGGTGAGGGGAGAGATTTCAGGAAGGAGAAGAGAATAGAATAGCAGTGAATGAACTTTTCAGATAAATTATAGCTAAAGAGGAATGAAACATTATAGTTTCAATTACCGCTGTGCCCAGCCACGCAGGTAGTAATTCAAACAAGAAACAATTGGTGGATTGTCACCCTCAAATCAGACACATACCATTTAATTCCATTTACTGAGGGTTCACTGACTGTATTTTGAATCAAATACAGCCATTAATGTGCACAGATCTGAAAAATGCATGTGTCCCTTTTACAAATGTGACAACGAGACACTAGTTCCTGTAAAACCCTTTTCCTTCAGGTTGGGCTGTTCCTATTGCCTTTACTTACGCAGATATTGCTTATTAAAAGTTTCAGTATGCTAAGCTAGTTCTTCTGAAATGGCTTTTACCTTTTCCTTCAGGGCACACGAACAGCACGGCCAAACCCAGCCTTCTATTCCATCATCCAAACTTAGCAAATTGATCCGAATGCAGAAAAAGCTACTTTTCATTAAAACAATTAAATCCTTACTCTTATTGCTGTATCTGGCTATTACAGCACAAATATAAATCATCAGTTATGGGAGCTAAAAGCTTTCAGCTAGAATTGCTCTAACATCTGCCCCACGCAATGGGCAGAGGGAGGATGACGTGCATCGGGCTTTGTCATGGGCAATGCTGCTGCCCAAATGAAAACCTGTTGTGTTCATAAAGTGGATATTATTGCACTGCCTGGTTTGGTTCCAGCTGAAAAGCATCACACACCTATGGGCAGGGTGAGTGGGGTGAGGAAAGCTGGTACCTTCCTCAGGTGATGCCTCCTCCCCTGCATGACCATAACAGGGCACGGTGACCCTGGCTGGGGTTTGCATTGTTTCAACCATGCCATGGCACTGTACAGAGCTAAATCTCTGCCCTGCCTCATTCAAGAAACAATTTAATGAGGGAAAAAGTTCTATTCGATGCAATATGGTGGCATTTTTTTTTTTGGCACGAGGATTTTGGGGATCATCTGGAGTACTTTGGCTTTCCTTTTTAAAGCAATACCTGCAGGTATCCCACATGCTCTCCATGGGGCCATGAAGTGTGGTGCTTAATAAAAACAGACCTTTCCACAAAACTGCACTTGCCCTTCTGATCTGGTTGAGATGGCATCAAAGGGCAGATTGTTTAAATATAAATTCACTGGTTATTGAATGGGTCATCAGAACAGGCTATGACATTTCAAAGGCTTTTCTCCTCCTGCTCCTCACATCATTCCAGGTCACACTTCCCTACAGGTGCTCCCCAGTGACTCAAGGACACTTCCAGGCAGCAGATTATCAAAGGAGCAGAGATGGACAGGCCAGCTCATCCTTCACATTTTAAATTGCTTCAAAAGACCCAGAAGCATTTTTGCAAAGAGAGTCTGTGGCAGGGACTGAAATCAGTGCTCAGCATGTGGCTTAGACAAAGAGGGTGGTCATTAGTGACTGTTGTCATTGTCACACCGGTGTAGAGTGTTAATTCAGCACAGGAGTCATTAAAAACAAGCCTCAGTGGAGAGAGGGGGTTTTGTAAATTCTAGATGACTTGGCAAAAAACTGAAGAGGACCCCCAATAGCCTACATTGCTCTGCTTGTAAACTCAGAATAAAAACTCCCAGGAATTTTCTGGGGACAGGATTAGGCACTAATTATTTTCTTATGCTTAAAAGAGTTAAAATCCAACCCTGCTTTTCCTTACCCCATAACCAAGCTAAGCTCACCAGTCTCTCAATAGGTCTCTCTCTTCTCAAAGCCCACCACCACTTCCAGAGCTTTCACCTGACTCCGTTCCTGGGTTGAGAAGGTGACATCACCATCCTAGTGCTTCTGCCGAGCTGTGCCATCAGCTCGGGGACACACTGGCTCCATCACACTGAGTGTGATTATCCCACATGTCTGAGAGTGAAGGGCTCTGTCTGCACCCACTCCTGCTCCAGCCCAAGGGCTCTAATTGCCTCTGAGCTCACAATTAACGAGCAGCATCCACTGTGCTGCATGGGTGTCCCTCCATTAGGGTTCCTCCTACCAGGTGCTTTTCATTTATTTGTATTTCCAACAGCAATAATTGAGTTATCAATTCTGTGCTCTTTTGGGCCAGAAGCAGAGAGATCAGAGAGCTGTTTTATACACCTAATTATAGATTATTTCCCCATAGCTATAAAAGCACGGAGAGACAGACCCACAAACCATGTCATGTGGTGCTCTGTGTCCTCTTCATCTCTACCGACTTCTCCCTGGTGCTTCCTTAGACTCCAGGCTGAACATCCTCCAGACAAAACACTTCTCAAAAGCAAGGGGGATGCCTAATTCCCCACAGGACAAAATCTCTCCCCACTCCAGCAGAGAGATGCTTAAAAATCAAATTCAACTTATACTTAAACGATCTGTTTAAGCCTTTAGCACCTCACAGAGTCAGGCTGAGATTTATTCCCTTTTTGTGCAGTTTGGCTATAATCTGGCTCATAACAGTGACACAGGGTCCTGCTGAGAAGTGAAAAGTATTATTTTCCTTCCCACTTCTGTTTTTTAAGGGGCTGTATCTGGTGTGGCACTTCATGGCCCTGTTAGCCCCCTGCTCCCTGGGTCTGGTTGTGGTACCACAGAGCCACCCTCCATCCCACGCAGCTCTGAGCTGCCTGGAGCATCCACAGAGCAGGCAGAGCTGCCTGGAGCACACTGCAGTGCAGAGCAAGTGCTGAAGTCCAGCAGATCCTATTTTTATACTTATGGAAAGAGATGGGAATCGTCTGCGTGTCAGTATTAGGTTTCTGGTGGTGACATGAAGAGGCCATCCAAGATGTATGACCTAGCAAATGTACTGTAATGCACACATCACATTTGTTCTCTGAGTAAATAGATATTGTCTAGGGTACATTACATCTGTGCTTTCATGTTTAATTTAATGTAAGTGAACTGCCTTAATTTCTCTAAATTGTAGTAATAAACATAATGCTAACAGTGATATTGCTAATAATTTATTTAGCAAGTGATTAATCAACAATGAGCTATTTTAATTACCTGTTCTGAAATACCAAACTCTAAATTAATTATGTGCCATGATATGAATTCATACGTGTATATATATATACACTTATATGTGCATTCCAAGGCTAATTAAAGTGAATAAACCATCAGACCTCATGAATTCATGGTGTTAAGGAGGAATCTGCTCTCCCCTGCCCTTTGCATTTCATCCTCAGCACAAAGAGAATCACATTCCAGTGCTTTAAGCAAGTCATTTGTGCTCCTGAAAATTATATTACCCAGAGAAAGTAACAAACTCCCCAAGTCCCACACTGCCAAGAGAAGTGCTGCTGCAGGGCAGCAGCTGGTGGGAGCAGGGCTGGGGTGCGTGGGCTGCAGCTCTTCTGCCAGGGGCAGTGCCCAGAGGGACCCTACTGAGTGATCTCTGTGCTGGACCTCAGAGCTCCCTGGCAATAAAATCAAATGGGACCTTAAATCAGGGAGGAGGTGATGCAGATTCCCCATCCTCAATTGTTCACAAATGTTTTTGGAGGGAAATTGCGAATTAAATGAACAGATTTGGGCACAGCCAAAAGACTTCCCCTTTTTTTCTGGGGAGGGCTGCATCTAGAGATGCTACAAAGCAGAGGGTTTAGCATCCCCAGGCACCCTAAGGTGAGGCTGGACAGAAAGGGGAGACCATCTCTGCATTGGCTCAAGGCCAGAGCTCACAGCCAGGAGGTCCCCAGTCATCCAGCACTGTCCCAGCCAGCAGCAGTGGTCCCCAATGGGTCAGTGCTCCCTGTGGCATGTGCAGTACCAAGGGCCAGAGGAACTGCAAGGGAGGAAATCTCTGATGTAGAGGTGGGGAAGCAAGGCAGTTCTAACAGCTCATAGCACTGGCTTGAAGAACAGGATGATTAATGAGAGCAATGGCATGAAAGAACCAGAAACTAAGTAATGAGACCTTTATTTGATACATAATGCCACTGGGACCTTCTATAAAGAGAATACCAGGAGCAGGGCTAAGTTTCTCTGGTTTGAGAATGCATCAGGAAGGAGGAGAAGTATTGCTGACTCTGCACTCAAATGCCTGGGTTGAATACAACCGGGGCTGCAGCGTCGTTCAGAGTAAGCCTGGGACACGTTAATTTGTTTGTATGTTTTCAGATGGTGGAAAGACACCCTGACTCTTGATTTAGTGTGCTGCATGGACCTGTGCAATGTTGTGGGTTTAAAATGCAGTGTCCAGAGCCTGTTTCAGTCACCTGATGGTTGCATTCCAGCTGGGAGATGAAGAAGCCATTATATATATATATAACAAGAACTTCCAGCCAAAAATTACTTATGGTTTCAATTGAAGGAGAAGTTGCTGATAGTTTAGGTATGGATGTCAGAAACACAGCAGTTAACAGCAGAGATGAATGAGAGATTGGGAGGTGATAACTTAGATAAATTGGTGTCTCATCCATATTAAGGAGACAGCTCATCCTCAGTTGCTGCCAGATGACATGAACAGTGGAGCGTATATGGATACTAAAATACATTGGTCTTAAAGTTAAATCCCCAAGAACCATCAGAAATAAGTCTGGGAAGCCAAAGAGAGATCTGATGCACGCTGCAAAAATATGCAGTCTGTCAGAGCACACTGCTCTCTCCATATAACTTCCACCGTTTGTGGGACAATTACAGAGAAAATGATACTGTGATCTGTAAAGCAGCTCCTGGAGTGGTTTTATTCACTAACTCAATGCTATGCATAATCATTGCCAGCAACATCTCCAGAGGTGTGCGCATAATAGAGAGACATCAAGTCAATGAGTCAAAACATCAGAAAATAAAATTCAAATGAACATCGCGTTCAAAAATCATCTCATCTGTCATTTACCACTGTCTGAAGACCTCCTTATTGAAATAATACATCTAAACCCAAAGTTACCCCAGGCAGTAATACCGTATTGCGCTGTGTTTAGGATCTACCCGGAATTGGGGGGTTCTGCATCTTGAGCTGGCTGCTAAGCAAGGTGAGCTGGGGTTATAAGCCCTATGGGGGTCTTCAAACTAATGCACTCAAAGACTTGCAGAGGGAAGACACAGGGTGTATTTTTCTCATGTACCCACCTCAAAAGCTGCCAAAGTCAGCAGTGATGCTCCAGCATCACCCGTTCCCTTTGCTGCCTGAATGGGGATAATAATTTTCCTTCTACGACCCAAATTAAACTCTAAAAAAGGCATTGTAACCAAACACAAAACTAATTTGCCCTCGACAGCATTACACTCCACTGGATTAGATCCTTCATTCCTCCTGTTCTGAAACACCCATCAAGATAAGAAGTTTCTCTTTTTGAAAATGCAGGTCTGAAAGACCTTTAAATCCCCTAACTAGATTCTCCTCATGCTGTTTTCCCAAAGCACCATGTATAGCATCAGCTCTGCACTACGGCTTGAAAGGAACAATTCCCTGCAGATACACACATCCCAGGCCAGGAACATCTGCTCCTGGGTGCTTTGGCAAGGATATCACAGCATGGGCAACTGCATAAATAGCATACATCTCTATTTTATAGAGATGTATGCACATACACACATATTTTCTCATATATATACATACACAGGTATTTCTGCCATGGTTTAACCTCTGTTGGCAACTAAACACCACACATCTGCTTGCCCACTGCCCACCCAGCCCCCATCCTGGGGGATAGGAAGGAGAATTTTGGGGGAGGGGGGGGAAGTGAGACCCCTGGGGCTGAGATAAGGAGAGTTTAATAGAACAACCCAAAGAGAGAAGAAAACACCAGCACTAATAGTAGTACTAATGATGATAGACAAAGTGAGTAATAAAAGCCAGGAAGGCTCTACCTGTACCTGAGATGCCAGCTTTCCCTGTTCCAGCCACCCCGAAGCTACAAACTGACACAAATTCAAAACAAACACATCCCTACCCTGGCCCAGCCCTCCCCTTATATAGGGGCAGGATTCAATCTGGTATCACCCATCCCATTGGTTGGCTGGGTTGTTTATCCAGGCTGTGGCCCCTCCCAGCTGCTTGGCCCAGCAGCTGCTGGTGATGATTAACCCAAGCCCAGCCCAGGACAATTGCTGAAAAAAAAGGGGTTTAGTCTAAGCTTGGTTTTCTCTTAAACCATCTGAAATGGTAGCTTATCCTGTTGTGTAACGTATTATCCTGCTCTGATAATAAAAAATTGCTGAGCTGGTTATTCCACAGAAGTTCCTAGCTGTAGGTGCAGGGAAAATGAAGGTTTGCACCCCCCCACACACATTTTTTTGCTGGCTGCCCAGATCTCTGCACCAGCAGCAAGCTCAGATCCCACCTCAACTGTGTAGGCAAGAGCAAGCACTGCGTAATGAGTCTTGAGTTGCTCCAGGGTGTGAGAATGAGCAATGAGCATCTCTGCTGGAAGCAAAATCAGGAACTTGGGTGAGCTTTGCCACTTAGACAACAAATCACTGGGTGTGCTTGAGGGTTCATTTTTCTTTCAGAAACACCAGCGGAACGAGTACTTTGCTGCTTATCTCTTTATTGCTCATCAGTGCTTCTTTGCCCTTCATTTCTTGGAAAAGACATGGTGCTTAAATGGGTCGGAGGGTGGACGCTGTGAAAGAACTGAGCCACCTCTTTAATCCCAAAGGCTTTGTAAAGGGTTCATTTTATTCTTGACGAAAATCTCTGTTTTCCCAGTTCACCCGCCTGCCTCTCTCCACCATCCATCTAGGTTGCCTTGTCTGGATCTGAAGGCAAGCTCGCCATCCTTTGAAGAGGTAGTCTCCCCTAAAAAATCAATAGTTAACATTGTCTTTAAATAGTCTGACATTTACCTTTACTGCAGTTTTCATTTCTTTCTGGGATTGCTCAGGCATTTGTATTACCCGTATACGTTCCTTATTTCTCTGCCTGTAGCCACCGACCAGGAGCTTCCCAAGGATGGCAATCCTGCTGGGGTAGCTCACAGCCACAAATAAAGAGACTTTAGCAAGATAATTGAGAGGACTGGAGCTGACTAATAGAAGCATCTTTAATTTATGGAAGACATCAAGTGAGGATAATTACAAGCAAAAGGGTAGCGTAAATCCCTGAAGAAAATAGATCCTGAGTGCAGTTTTCCCAACAAGCAAATCTGAATGCTGGCCCAAAGGTCAAAAATAAAAGACTGTGAGCTTCAACCTCCTGAGCCATCCACCTTTCCTTTCCCCTCTTGTCAAGGAATTGTCTGGGGGTTCATTTAGAAAGCTGCTTGTTCAGAGTAGGGCTGTTTGCAATCTGGGAAAGTTAAGCAAATTAGCAGAATTATTAGGTAAGAGGCAATTCTCCACAGCCTGCAAAGCAACTGCTTGTTAAATTAGCTCACACGAGAGACTTGCGCTGATCGAATGATGGTTGCAGTGTTTGCAGAGAGAAGGCTGTGCAGGCATTTTCTTTGAAATAACACTGCTGAAAAATAAAAAAGGGGAGTTTATGCAGATTCCCTGACAGGCTGGGACATGCTTCTTGCACAAATGTCCTGGAAGATGCCTTTGTCTTTTACACGCATTCCTGCTACCCAGTTCCTCCTGCAATAATAATAATAAAAAACACTAATCAAGAAGAAAAGCCCAACACCTTCCAACCAGCTACTTCTAAAAATAGGGAGGGCTGCAGGAGAGCTGATGCCACGAGAGCCCTGGAAGCAGGTGGCTCATTGCACCCGTTTCCCTCTGGGACTTGCAAGGACACCTGGAGTTTTGCAGCTTTGCTGTCCTGGGGCAGCTTTGGGAATGGGTCTTTCAGTAGCAGAAACAGAAATCAGAATCCTCCAAGAAGCCAAGGAGAGGGTGGCTCACACGTGGTTTCTGATCACTCAGTCTCATTTTTATATACTCTTTGGCTATTGATTTGATATTTTTATACCTTAGGTAGTGCACTTAGTACAGAAAAAAATGAATTAACCAAGTAAATGTGTTTTATTAGCAGGTCTCTGATGGAAAATTATGTCAGTTTTCCATTTAAAAGATGCTGCAGATTAATCCACTCATGAATCAATTTGTCCATGCTTGAAACACGACTAACACCCCACATAAAAATTTCCAGTGTCAAACTGCATGCTGGATTTACCAATCCAAGTTTTAAAGTGAAGAAAAGATATTACTGGGAAGTTTTTAGCACTTCCAACACATCTGTGAATGAAATGCTCATCCCCAAGGTGAAGTGAGGGTGTTACCCCAGGCTTAACTCCAGCTTCACTTGCAGGAGATGAAAAGATCTTGGTAAAGTCCTGGAACTGCTTCCACCAACACCAGCGCAAGCAGCAAACGGCTGGGCTTCTCCAGCCTCTCTCTGCCTATTCAGTAGGACAAAAAGCACCCACAACTGCAAGCAGGAGAGCTCTGGAGACCAACAGTGCCTAAACCAAGGGCCAAGACACCTGCCAGCTCTTCCCTAACTGCACCACGCAGCCTGACAAGCCATTAGAAGCCCAGAGACCTGGCAGCGTGGCTGCAGTGAAGGTTGGCCAGATCCTGGGTGACTCTGCTGGCAGATCGATGGGGAAGCTCCAGTGAGCACCAGCTTCTTGCTGCAGCTGAGGCTCCCACCGATGTCAGGGAGGAATTTGCCCACAGGGAACTGGGAAAGCCAGGCTGGGCGTATTCATCGGATAAATCCTCTGCAGTCACCAGCAATGGACCTGAGCCATAGTGCAGAAGCTCTGGATCCAGATTCAGCTGTTGCCCCAGGTTTAAGAGGTCTGGAGTTGGTGTAAGTCTCTGCCCAGTCATTAGCTAATAGCTGCTTTCTGGCTGTTCCCTGTTTTCTCCAAATCCTTTTTTTTTTATTCTTGACCGCTTCATATTCCATTGTCTGCTTTAAAATGAAGGATACAACTCTTAAGCCTCTACAATGGTCGTTGTGGCGTCAGGATCATTAGACTTGGGAAGTGCTGGCCATTGAACTCTGCCCTGTGGAATGAATGATGCCATTATTATTTTTTTCTTTATTCTTTTCATTCTTGAGAGAGTGCAGCACAGAGCCACCTCACCCCTGGCAGGTTATCAGCTCACGGCTGAACACTTGTCTATTTGGGAAAGAGTTTCAGATCTCTCCCTCTCTGTCTTCTCCCCTCTCCTCACCTTAGTGGTAAAAGGAGAGAGCAGAATCTGTCATGCAGTGCACAAAATGATTTATAGAAGAGGAGGGGCAGAAAGAGCTGGAGGCAAATGTTATTGGCAGGAGGTGTTAAGTGATGTAAAATACCCGTCCCACATGGGGGTGGAAAAGAAGGAAAAGAAGTCCTCGGTGTTCAATCTGTTGTACCTTCAAGAGAAAGACTGGCCATGCTCTGCCTCCATCACTCAGTTATTCAGGTTGGTGTCACCCACCTGTAGCAGATGGTGCTTTTGTGCTTGGCCCCAGCTCTGTGGTGCAATCCTGGGACTACACGGAATATTGCAGTGCTTATTTTTGGCACTGTACAATAAAAGTCAACTACCTCTAGCCAGCTGAGGTGCCTTGGTGCACATTAATATCACAAGCATAAAGTATAAGCAACAGAATTTTAAAATAGGGAGTCCATCCAATCCAGGCAGACCGATTGCAAAAGAAAACCACTTACACAGGGCATCAACAAGCTATTTTCTGTTGTAATTCTGTTTGCTGAGTACCCCAAGATGAAGGATTTTATTCCATGGGAGAAAAAAAGAGGCCTTATCCACACCGCAGGCTGGGGTGTTACTAGAGCTCAGCACTGCAGCAGTAGCTGAGGTAATGCACGAGCCTGCCAGGCTGCTCCGACCAGCCACGCGCGTGCCGTCTGGCCACGTCAAACACGGAGGAAAGGACGTTTGCTTAACCCTCAGCCAAAGAGGTACACGTGGAGACGTTTCCTCTCGTGGTTGCAAATAGCTCAGGCTGCACCTCTGCACAGCTCACCGGGGCTGGGTGGCAAAGAGCAGCCCGTCTGTAGGAGCTGAGGTGTCCTTCTGGTGTTCTGGTTTGGAGACGTGGAAGATACCATCATCCAGCTCTTGATTCCGTTGGAAAACACGTGCAGCACATCTTGCTGTTTATGTTGAATCCAAACGAATGTCCTGCGGCTATCATATGCGTGATTATGGCAGTCATTTTTAATTAGGGGTTGTGTCAATAGTATTGACATTTTCATCGCTTTGAGGGGAAGCAGAGGATATTTCCCTGCAGGTGAAGGCCTCTCTTTGCAGTTCTCTATCCCTCCAGCTGCACTCACTGTACGAAAGGGCTGGGCAGCTTATTAAAAAAATGCAGGAGTATTAAGCCCATTCTCCATGCAAATAAATTACAGCAACTTCAGCAACACCAGACTCAAGGAATGCCAGAAGGCAGATTCCCTCCATCCTGTGGCAAGATTTCCAGTCTTATTCTGAGTGCAATATTTCTTATTAACAGAAGTCCTGGCAGGACCTAGGAAACACTAGTGGCCCTGTGATGAAGAGGATGTATTCAATAGCTTGCCAGGAAGTGGAGTTAGACCTGAAGGGCTCAAGCCTGTCATTGCACTTGGTGTTAAACACCCAGCAGGAGCTGTCATTCACCCAGAAAGAAAGGGGAAGGCAGATCATTACATTTATTGGTCATGGTTTTTCAAGAGACAATAAAGAGCTGCTAGAAAAGGCATGATTAGTAGCAGGAATATATATATTTTTTTGTCTATCTCCAAAATACCTTTGGTTCCACCACTATACATAACACCAGTGGAAGGTTTCATCTTCTGCCCAATACATCAGGATGAATCTTCCTCCTAGATGATGGTCCTGGTGTAGATGGTGCTCACATTGTACAGTGTTTATTGTCTTTAACCATCTTTAGCTTTGTATCCTGATAGCCCCTTCAGGCTATATGTCAATGCCATCTGGGAGGAAAAGAAGAGACTTCTGCTCAAGCGCCGTGGTAATGCAGATCTCTTCACTACAATTGTGCTTCCTTCACTTGACAAACTGTCAGCACAGAACAATTATCTGCCTGTTGGTTTGCTTGGCCTTTCTTTTCTCTCTCAGAAAACAAAACAAAACAAAGCAACACCCCCAAAACAAAGGAAAAGCACGCACATTATAAAGAGATGTACATGCAGATGTTTCAGAGGTAGAAGTGGGTCACTTCTTTACCATCTCTTTTGCCACCTTCTCTTCCTACACTTGACAGATGAACACTCTCAGGTCTTTGGGATGGACAATGCATCAGGTTTTATCTGTCTTAATTACTGTATAAATACGGATATTAGAGTATTAGTGTATTTAGGCTGATGTGTTTAGCAGCTCTAGATTATGAATTGCTCCTCAAATTAACGTTTGCATTTGCCGGCAAAGGTCTTTATTACAGAAGAGGGTCAAGCAAAAAAGGATTATTCCTGCTAATTATTCACTGTTATTTAATATTTGCACAAAAGGTTTGCAGGACTGAGTCCTCAGGATCGCCTTGTTTGAGAAGCTAATCAGGTTTCCAGGAAACCAGCAGTGCCTGGTGGGCCATCAGAGCAGCCTCTCGGTGGATATGGAGGACAATTAGATTTGATGTAGTTAAGGGTGGTTGGCTAAAGGCTTATAATGACTCAGCCAGGACCTGATCCTGGGGTTTTCAAAGTCAGCGGTTAAACTTCCACTCAGAGCTGTGCTTTATGAGAACCTGACTGAAGCAGATCTAATTTTCAGACCACGGACAGGTTCATGACCTGGGCAGTGCCTGGTTGCAATGGGCAGCTATGAGCAAGCTCCATTTGCTCCAGAGCCTTGTTCTTGCATTGGGAGGGATCTGGAGATGAACAGGGTTGAACACGGACTGTTAGGAGGGGTATTTGTAATTTTTTAGCCCACGCCTTGGGTTCACCCCTGTATATTAACAGTCCCTAGAGAGTTCCTCTGAAGTCTACCTGCTACCTCCTGCTTGGACCTCGTATTTCCTTGCCTAGACCATAATAGGCTGTATTGCTATAGAAATTCCTTGCCAGGTGAATTGGATTTCTCATTCCATAAAGACATGATTGTGCAATAAAAATACTGGCAGAAATCCTCAAGCATGGGTGCCTGAAGGGGGGATCCATGTTTAAGCATCTAAATACATGGCCCAGCTTATGGGATCCCTGTGTATTCATATCTTCTCTAGCTTCAAGAGAATTAGCAGCTTTCCTGCTATTCAAAACTCAGGTGGCTTTGGGGGTATCTAAATACAGACCACACTTCTTTAAGGAGAAAACATTTTCATTTACATTCCAGGATTTGTTCAAGTTGCAATGCCTCCAGCTTCCCCATCTGACATTTTTTAGCAACATAATTATCATTACCAAGGAAGAATTTTAATAATGGTGCTGCTTACATTGGATGCAGCCCTGGGGAATGAGAAAGAATAACCCAGATTGTGGGAGCAGGAAGGAGGAGCGTGGTATTTTGGAAACCCAGGCCACAGCCTGCTGGAAGCATCTGTTTCTGCTCAACCTTTTCCTCTAGAGTCCCGCTATCATTCACAGTCCAGACTGCCAGCAATTAGGGATTCGTGCTGAGGATTCCCCTTCCCTTGTGCTTTCATCCCCATCCTTCCTCGTTGATGCATCTGGGGACCGAGAGCATTAAGGTGCTGTTGGCTCAGCGACTGCTCCTCGCACAATCATCCCTGTCTCTGCAAATGCCTTTGCTTGGTGCTTCTGAGATGGAAATTAGGAGGTGGGATTGGGTAGTGCTCAGAAACCAGCACTGCTAATTGCAAAGCAAATAATTGTCTAGGAAAGGTAAAGTGTCACGATATGACTTGGAGCTGGTGCCACTATTTTGCCGAGGGCAGTTGTGCTGCGTGGCTGCAGCTGGAAAGCCACGAGCATCCTTGCTACCCACGGATGCAAACTGGCTCTGTGCTAATGTCAGGATGTGTTGGAGATGCTCATTTTCCTCCGTTTATAGGCACAAGTGTCAGCAGATGCATATTGCAGAGGCTCTGGTCTCTTCTATTCAGCCAGGTCAAAGCCCTTTTGGATGCACTGTTGGGTGTTTGGAAAGATGTTGCATTTGTGAATAAAAAATAAAGAAACCAAATCCACAGCAACTTCTTTTGCATGTTTCCAAGAAATCAGCTGGTGGCATGAAGAAAAACATCCTTCTCTAAGAATTCATCTGTTGCTTCCCACTTTCAGATTAAAAATAAATAAATAAATAAATAAAAGGCAAGCAAACAAAAAGCAGTAAATATTTCTGCTCACTTCTGATACATCTGCTTCTCCTTGCTAGTGGATTTACACTTTGATACCGATGAACCATGGAAAGGGAAGGAAGCAACAGAACAATTTAGTACCTACATCTCCCCAGCAGCAGCCTGGCAATGTACCTGTCACTGCTGTTGTACAGTCCTGGGCTCTAGCAAAAGGGGTTTCACCATGGTAGATGGTCTCACTGCATGGCAGCTATAGAGGTACTAGTGACGTGCCGGGAAGTTTTGACATCCTGGCAGGCTTTGCAGTATGAGAACTGATCACTGCATCCTGGAGGAGAGGGATGGAGACCTGAGCAATCAGCTCTGCTTGTGCTTTTCGATCTGAACTTGGTCTCAGGCAGAAGTACTCGGTATGTGCCTGATCTAATTCAAGTAGGGGGGGAAAAAAACCATATAGACTTCAGGAGGATTTTGACATGGCTGTTTAGACACTGTTGAAGTGCAGGAAAATGAGCTAGTGGAATTGGGTAAGCACTGTTTTCCTTTTAGCTGAGGAAAGGTGCTCCTGCAGTAACATTGCTCCTGATGTCTTTGCTTTTTAAATACCCAGTGACATAAATATTAGATGTATGTTATGCCTCAGATCCAGCAAATAGCTCCTTATCTTAAAGCACATGAATACTCCTGGCCCTAGTAAGAACATTTAAATGGTACCTAAAGGACCAGAGACATGGAATCAAGTGAACCAAATGTCTGGTGTGTGAAAAGAGACGTAGCTCAGCACTCTCTCACGACAGGGGTTAACCTGGGCCAGGTGTTGCTAAGAAATAAGGACATGAATAATCTCACATCAGACTTTTGCATCCAAATGGCTCATTATACCAGCAATATTCATAGCTTGTGATAGTCCTGGAGATTTCAGAAGGTTAGGAAAAGATGGCATCCAGCTTGCTTTCCCACCAATCATTATTATATGGGAAAGTGAGGGCTTTTCTTTAAGTACATTAGCATAATATTAGTGCTTATAAGGACCAGGCTGGAGCAGACACTTTACAAGTGTTTCAGGTCAACACAGTCAAACCAGGGAGGTTATTTTAGGAGATGAGCTTTTTATCTCCCGAACAAACAACAAACAAAACTGTTGTTGGCTAGGACAGGCTGCAGATATCTGCAGTTCGGGGCAATTAGGGTTCCCTGGGATTCCTAACTCATTCCCAGCTCTGGTAGCCCCATTAACAACTCATTTCTTCACTAAAGCCTATTGAGCAAGCAGCTCGGCGCGTGGTACAAAACACAAGGATGGAACTTCAGATCAAAACGTTTATTCTCCATTGCAGCAGATGAAACACTGAGGCATGGGGCTCCCGAGTGGGCATGAGCAAATACATATGAAAATGCACAGCATTTGCAGCTGAAATACACAGTCCTGAATTATAGCTGAGATCAATAGAGGAGGACGATAGAGATTTTCAATCTTGAGTGGTCTCCGTTAGGCAGAATTGACTGGCAACCACATAATGACTCAGGCTCAGCCCACCAGTTTAGAGCCCGAGTGATAGATCTGCAGATGCCAGTCATCATAATTTCCTTATCGGTGACATTCACGGGGCCATTTGTCTTCTGCTACCTGGGTTGCCTTGGTCCGGTTCAAGTGTATTATCCTCCAAGGTGCATCAGAGAGATCAATGCACAGCTACAGCTGGTTGAAGGGGACCAAATCCATTGAACAGTTGATTTGGTTCCATTTTACCAGCTTTAGCAAAGCATTTGGCCTCATAGGCTGCAGACAGCAAAGAGGGGAATTCCTCAGCATCTTTTCTTTCCCAGCTGCCTGGACCTCTTCTGAACTTGCTGCCTGATGTTGCACTGGTTCAAATGGCTTCACTTTCAGGCAGTCGGGATTTATTTAATCTTCTTAGAAGCTACGGCTGAAGAGTGAGGCTGAATTAAAGAGGCAGGTTTAATAGCAGTGGAATAGTCTGCAGCAGTAACCACCAGCCTGGAGCATTTTTAAGCCTGATATTTGGCTCCATCTGTTTTAAGAGCCACGTTGCTATTACAGTGTGACATAAGTAAAGGCTATTGTTCTAATCCAGATACTTCAGTTGTCACCTCCTGCCTTCTTCATTTTGGGGGTTTATGGTCTGCTGTCCTCCTCCATGCCCTGTGTTTTGGTATCTGAAGTGCCACCTAACACACAGCAGCAAGTAAAGCAAAGAGATGTCCTTTGCTACAACCAGCCCAGCCTGCAGTCAAGTAGCTCAGGGCTGCAAAGCTCTTGTCCCCTTGGGGCTCTCCTTGGCAAATGGGAGGGAAAAGGCTGAAATACCTGGATTTATTTTAGAAGTTAGCAAACTCTGCCTCCCTTACCCTGCAGCCTCTGGTGTTTTCTCATCTAGCATTAAAATCAGTGGTTTCAGAGGGTTTAAGATTTGCTCAAGACAAGAACTGGTTCTATTTCCCACCACCAGCAACCAGCAGGTAAGGGATGGAATGGAAAGGAAAAGGGGAGGGGGGTGTGTGGTAAAAACTCTTTTTCCATCGTGCAATCTCATGATCAAGCAATTTGCCCCTGACCAGCAGAAGCCAGCCCCTGCCAGGCAGCTCTGCCACATAACCACTGCCCAGGTCACTCACACACCAGTTCACGTTGCATCTCTGGGGCAGTCAATTCCTCCTGGAGAGCCCCGCAGCACAAACACCCCACTGCTAAAAATAACTTGCTAAATCAAATTAAAAAATAAAAAAAAACCTCACAGCAGCTCTGATCATCTTGGGGGGGTGGAGGGAGCCACTAAAGTCAGGCTTTTCCTTCTTAACCCAGAGCTACGGGCAGATATTGAGATATTGCACATCACCACGTGCATAACCTATTTAAAGAATTTATATGCGTCAGAAGGCAAAGGTGACTTCTCCCCCCTTCTCTTCCTCACAGCCCACCACGCTGCAAGGTGATACTGGGAAAAAGCACCTGGGCTTATAACCTCTGCACGCAGAAATATTGCAAGTGGGCCAGCATTAGAGCTGCCCAAGAAACACAGGCTAAGTGAGTACTGCAGATCACTTAACTGCCCAAACCCGTTACTCTAAGCTGCCTATAAATAAATGGAGAGAGAGACTGAGAGAGAAAGAGAAAGAGAGAGAGAGAATAGCTTTTTTAAAAGAGCTCTACAATTAATTTAATCGAGTTATCTCTAGGTACCTTTTCAAGAGACAATCAAGCCAAGGAACTAAATGGAAACTTAGACAGTGAAGACCTGGAAGTATTAAATTCATCCGTTGGTGAATTACAGGAGGCAAAGGAACACAATTATTTACCAGTGGTTGGGTGGAGGTAGGAGTGCCATCAGTGACCGATGCTGCACTGAGCCTTCAGGCTAAACCCTGATGAGCACATGGATTCGGGGGCAGCGTGCACCAAGCAGTCTGAACATCACCTCTGCACACTTGGAACGCACTCTGCTCCCCAGGCACACTTGCTCTGACCCAGTCCTGTTGATCTGGGGAGTCATTTGAAAGCAGCACTGTGGGAGAGTGGTGCAGGGGTTACACCAAGCATCTGCTGCCGGGGACGAGTGCTGTCCCCTCTCTCCTCTGCTGGGCTTCAGGGAGTGCCCAGGATCACATTTGAAATCAATGCGAGCCGGCGTGGATGTTCTGTAACAATTTGTTTAAATTCTCTGCAGTGAGTTATGGGTGAGGTTTTCCTTTTTAGAAAATTAGTTTTACTCTTCTGGATGCCATTAATCAAAACTAATGATGTCTCTGTGGTGGTGAGGCTTTCCCAGCAGCTGAGAAAGTGCAGCCCACGTTACTGTCTGGAGAGAGCTGTAACCCACTGGGGTTTGTAGCCTCTTGGCAGGGAGATCGTGGCTCTTGGTCAGCCTGGGTACTGCCAGGCTGGGCTTTCAGGCTGAGCAAGAAGATGGGTTCAAAAACTCACCCACCCAGCATGACCAGATTTAGGTTTGCTGTCCAAAGCAAAGCCAGGTCAAGTAATTTCCTTGTGAAATCAGGTCTTGCATTGAAAAGGTCCTTTCTGATCAGGTGCTGGTGCCACCCTTTGCAGTACCCTGCTCCTACCCCTGCCTGCTCATCACGCCAGCACAACCCCAAGTTAGGTGAAGCCCACACACTGCAGGGTGGCATTGGAGAGCCAGGGGCTCACAGAGCGAGCAATTGGTGTTAGAGGCAAATCAAAGCCAAACTAAGAACCCAAACCTGTGCGCTGCTTTCCCTCTCTGTCAATCATTACATAAGTGGCTCTGTTTTGCTTTTGGCCCCAGAGTCAGTCACATTGTTAAACGATTACAGGCAACGTGCAAAAGCCCCACGTTACCAAACCAGTGCCACGGCAAGTGGGATCAGTAGCAAGCAACATAAGAGTATCTGTTCTATTGAAGACCTTTCCACTTTAGCCTCAATATTCTAATAAAGATGTGTTATAGACAGTACAGAAAAGCCAAAGAATTTATCAGCATTTGTCGATATTCTTAATGAAGCAGAAGATTCAACATGCAATAGAATTAGCCTACAACGAACCCTTGCATAGGGCCCATCCTTCTGAGTCCAGAAATCTCCTGCCTATTCCAGTCCGATACCCTTCTGAGAAATGAGCATCCCTCGAAGCCATTATCATTATAAGCTAAAAGGCCAAATGAGACAAAGTACTGTTGCTCTTCATCTGAATAAACAAATCATTTTTAGATCAAATGCATTAACAATTTATCATTCTAAAATCCAATCAAAAGGAAAAAACAACAATACAGAACATTGATTTCCTACAGCTTTATCTTAATGAAGTGCACATTCCCTTTGTAATTAGCTTTGGAAGGGTTTTTTTTCCCTTTTCCTCGAGCTAATGTGTTATTTGATTTCCACCCAAACATTACTAAATCAGAGGAAATTTCCCCCAAATGAAGTGGCATTTGATAATATGGGAAAAAGTCTTTTTCCCTTCGCTATTTTTTCCACCAAAAAGCCAAACTGTACTGCAGATGATTCAACTTTATTGCATGGTGTCTTTGTAAGGATGCTTAAATCAATGCCACAGTCGCTGTATTCTGCACAATGTGCCATTTGTAAACCAGAAAATACAACCTCGCCGCTTTCAGCCTTTTCCTTACAGACATCAAATATTAATTTAACTTATATTACAGGGAAAAAGTGGACTGTGCTTTATTAACGTTTCGAAAATTATAGATACCCAACCCAAAAAGTAGACTCCAGACAGGGCTCGAGAGTCGTACGCTCGGATTTTATTTGACTTAATTAAAAAGCACTCAGTTCCTTTGTGCACTAAAGTAGTTGCTGACATTGCAGTAGCCACTCAGTCTTTCAAACCAAAAACTATTACCTGAACTTAATAAAGTGTCTATTTAATTTATACACCCCCATGAACTCACCTGTCTCCCACAGACACAATGAAGTTCTTGCTAATGACCAGCGAAGGCAGAAAGTTGACGGCAAACTCACTGGCACCCCAGGGTAACTCAGCTGCACCACAACTTAATTTCCATCACCTTTTATCTGCCTTTTTTTTGCTGTTAACACTGTTATCCAATATCCCTGAGCCAATGATCAGCTGGAAACGCTTTTTGCCAGGCTACCCCTCCATTTGTCCCTTAAATCTCTCTTTTAAATCTTTTCTTCTTTCAATGATGCTGAACAGAGGACTATTGCTTAAATCCTGCTTCACCAAGTAGTTGCTGAAGTGCAACACCTAATTGGATAGTCTGGTTTTATTTGGATATATTGCTGAGGTACACGGTAAAATCTATGACAGAGAATAAAGCCCCAGACCCTCCAGTTATCACCTTATCCCTTAATTACACAGAACATCAAAAGTTATCAAGATCTCAGCTCTTCATATAAGAATCTCTGTCTTAATCCAAATTTTGGTCCTAGGATTCCTGTAAAAAGAACTGTCCTATTTCAAGCACAGACCTAACCTGTTCTGGCAACTCAGAGTGAGCATCGATACCTGGATGGAGCTGCAAGTGCTCCAGCTCCATGAGGGACCAAGACAGACCCCCCAAAGCTGTTTGCTCAGAGCAGGTCTCTGGGAGCTGCATCTCCTGAAACTGGCAGTGGAAATAGTTGTGGGGTTGGGTTGTTGGTTTTGGGGTTTTTTTTTTCCAACTCACACACTCAAAAGAGAACAAAGCCGTTCCCTAATACAGTTTGTGCACTTTATGGACCAAACAATTAAAGAGGTTTTAAAACATGTGCTGACTGCATAATTCCATACAGGGGAGTGTACTCAGCAGTTCTAAACAGCAACTGATACGAGATACCACTTAATAGTACAAAACACCAGCAGTCCCGTTAAAATCAATAGAAAATTAGATGCTATGAAAACGCAATATGTGACCAATTAGTTATAATTGGAGCAAATGGTGATGCAGATAAACTCCGGGAGGAAAAAAAAAGTATTTGTCCAGAGCTCTCCCCACCTGCTTTCAGCACGGCTCAGGCTCAGTGGTGGTGGGCTCTGTGTCCTACCACGGGAGCGATGCTCCATCTACCACACGGATGTTAACCGCTCTCTGGTGACGGCGCTGCTCAGAGCCCGCAGGGCTGCCTCGGTGCACTGCCGTGCGGGGTGAAAAATGATCCTCTGTCACACGGAAACCTCCCTGTTGGACTTGACAAATGATGCCAGCAAACCTGTTTAAGAACTAAAAAATCCTTGGACACGGTGACAGGCAGAGAAAGATGCTGTTTGGGGACAGTTAGTTAGCTATTTATTCGGCAGAGTTTAAGAGTTGTGGCTCAGTCCCACAGATACTCACTTTTTCCCCTGCCTCTCTCTTGTTATAGCAGTTCAAACTCCTTCTCACCAGTTATTTTTCAGGCTTCTTTCCACTCCTAAAAACTCAGCTGCACGGCAAAACAGGAACTAGGTTATGTGATTCTAACGCTTTATTTTTAACATCTTTGGTGCAACATATTGGCCTCCTCTTTGTTTCATCTTATGACTAGGGAAAAAGAGCAGAGATTCCACATCACAGCAGCACAAACGGTACGTCCCTGATCGAGCATCGCTCCAACCCCTTCATGCCTCACAGTGGATGGAAGCACAGAACTTGTGGTACAACAAACCTTATCAATTGGGGGGACATTTTTTCATATAAACACTATAAAGTATCAGCTATTTTACCCAAACTATTGGCTCAGAGTGAAGAAGCAATAACTTCCTCCAGAGCTCATATTTTATTGCCATCATAAGTTAATAATTCAAATTACTAATGACTTATGGCCACAAAAAGAAAGAAAAAAGAAAAGAAAAAGCTCATTTTTACCCAGACCTGAAACCTTTTTGCATTATTAGACACTGTTACTTACACTGTTAAAGGAACACTGTCTCTCAAGAAGAGGGGAAAAAAAAAAAATAAATTAAGTGGCAGCTTTTATTTGTTATGCTGACTCAGCTGAATGGTGGAACAAGAAACGTTAAGACCCAATCCATAACTTTTGTGGCCGCTCAAAGGACGTATTCTTCCTCGACACTGATAAAAGTTTAATATGTAGTTGCCTGGGTTTTTAATAAACTTGTCAACAAAAGAGCAAGGCAAATTGATGGGGACCTTCCCAGGAATAAATTCAGCTTCAAACAGGCCAAATGAGCGTGGAGGACAGGGAAGGGACGGCACACGGGTGACTTCTGCTGCTCTGTGCAAAAATGGCACTATAGATTTTAGCAGGTGTGTCTTATTGTCTCAAAGACAAGGCTTTGGGACAGAGCTGGCTTAATTTAAGGAAAGCAGAGTGGTGCAGCTCCCTGTGCACCACAGCCCTGAGCCCGGTGAAGAAGGGAAGGGGCAAAGCCTGGATATAAATCCCCCTCTCTCCCTGCCTGCCCGTGCAAGCTGGTCCCTGTCCCGCAAGCATCATTCACAGCATCACTCCCTGCTTTTTATCCCGATCCCCCCACTACAAATATTCCGGGACATCCCCTCTAGGTATCACCTGCACAGCCAGCTGTGCTCAGCCAAACCATCCCTGCTCCATCTTTTCCCTTCAATTACTCAAGGCTGAGCTTAATTCAAGCAAAACAAGGCCCTTTTCCACTGCTGTTAGGGGAGCTGAATCACACTCCTGCAGCCTACAGCAGCACATACCTCTTGCATATAGGGACCAGTTATATATATAATATATATATTTATGTATGGACATGAGCCCTACACACTGTCCACCTTCTGCAAGGTTAGGAGTGAACTCACTGTGTGAGCTTCATTAGTTTCTACCAGCCTCAGTAAAGTTGGTGCCTTAAATTATTATGTCTTGCGGGTTTTTTTGTTAATTTGTTTACCCGAAGTAAACACAAATATTAAATCAGAGCTCCCAATAATCTCACTGCCAACAAATTAACCCACAGCTTCCCAGAAGGGGGGACCAATCCCTGCATCTCGGCAATTACTTGCGACACTTTTCTTCTTGTGTCACCACTTCCCTCCCGACACATTCCTTCACTTGCACCAAACAGCTTCAAGAGCTGAAGGCCAAGTCCTGCCTCCGACACCAGGTCACTTCTTAGATTGGAAGCACTGCCCTGGCCATCACGGTGAACTTTATTCTTGATTGCTCTTAGGTCACGGGATTCCTCCTCCCGTGGCTTTATCCAGCTCCCCAAATGCCAGGGTTGACGTGCCTATGTAAGGGTTTGCAGGGATGGCTCCCATCCTTACAGCTGCTGGGTGACTTCTGCGGTTGGTGGTCACGAGTCCCACGCCTCTTGGCTGCCCAGATGCCACCTAATCCAGTCCCACCAGAAGGGCAGCTGAGAATGAGCACTATTTATAGCAGTTGTTCCTCGGTCCCTCCAGGCTCATCAGCCTGCCCAGGGCTTTTTTAGATAGCGGCACAGGTCCCGGCACAGGCCATATCTGGGCATGGTGAGGCATTTACAGGCACAGCCCTGAGCTTCAGGAAAAAAAAAAGGGAGGGGGGAGGAAGAAAAAAAGGAAAAGCCTGCATCTGTTGGAGATGTCAGCCGCCTTGCTTCCCCAGAGCCCCAGCTTGCTTCCTGAGCACCACCAGCAACTGCTCCAACTGCTAAAACCTTTGACTGTTAAATTCTGCTCTATACAAGACCTATCTGCATCTGAAGGCTTTCCCCTTGTACACAAGGATATCACCGTCAGCCTCTGCTTCTCCACACGGACTGCTTTGCAAAAGTGCAGCCTAACTCCCACTGATGCTGGTTAAACAGTGCAAGCCAAGGTGCCTTCAGAGCATCACTGAGTGCAGCGGTGATCGGGGGGATGCAGCTCATGGGGACACTGCTCCACCTGCACATGCACCACCCACTGAGGTGCTCCCAGCTCTGCCCAGGTTTGGCTGGGTGAGCCTGGGAGCCGTGCTGGTGTTGCCCAACCTGCCCCACACCAGCAATGCGGCACCGTGCAGTACTGTGCCCAGACTGGCAGCCAGCAGCCCCGAGCAGCCCCATGGTGCTGGAGCACCTCATGGGCTCCATTCCTTGGCTCACTCCCACCTCAGTATACACCAGGCAGCTACAGCCCCACCGCATCCTGACTGAGGTCCCACCTCAGGACCTCGTGCCCTGAACCCACTCAGAGATGCTGGCGAGTCTGGATGAGTCTCTGTATTTCAGTATGAAGGCAGAGGCGTCACAGTCCAGACAGACTGTGCTGCCTCCCCAGAACACATTCTGGGCATCACTGTGCAAGCCAACACCAAAGCAGGAAAGTCTTTGAAAGCCTTTACAAACCCAGAACAAGCTTGTCCTTGGGTAGTTGCATCAACTCGCCTTGGCTTCCTCTTGCTTTAGCCTCACGGTGCAATCGAGGGCTTCAACAACTCCATGGCAAGCACCTACTCTGCCTCTGGGGGAAACCGAGGCAGGGGAGCTACACAAGGTATCAACAAGCCCAGCAAGCAGATGGTGGAACCTGGGCCCTCAGCAACCCTCCTTGGAGTGCTGGGCTGCTCTCACCATAACCTCCTGCAACCCAACGGGCAAAGATCTCACAGCATCGCTGAGTCGAGGTCAAGAGCAGCTTCAGCATCAAGCAGCAAACGTTAAACCCAGCGTCTTCCCTGGGAGGCAATCGCAAGTGCGCTACTTAAAGCAGCCCTGGGCTTTCAGGGGAGGGATCTGAGCCGAGGAGCGAGGATATTTCTCTTGCGAGGAACACGCCACCCCCTCGCCCACAGTCACTGCTAAGTGCAAGATGTGGTGAAAGTCTTTAAAAATAGATATATTCCCAAGCAATTCATGCCGCTTGCATCTGGCAGGGCGAACCTAGCATGGAAGCTCTTTCTTCCTGACTAAAAAGGATCGTTAGCAGCTCGAGGCTCGTGCAACCTTGACTCTCTCCTCCTCTCTTCAGGGCCTTCTCCTGTTCTTGGCCTAAACCAGTCCTGGGAAACACAAGGGAAGCCCTGCCCAGCTAGGCTGGTGTCAAAGGCAGGGAAAGATACTGCAGTGCAGTGCTGATCTCTTCTGCAATCGGACGTGCAGACTAGCCCGAATGCTGAGTCAGCACAATTTCTTTTTTGATTGGTTGATCTGAGTAACATACTTTCAATGTATGCTAAAGGGGCAGCAATTAATACAATTTCCCCCTTTCCCCACCTTTCCCAGCTGC
>VWZY01006516.1:8687-32706 GCA_013399075.1 Chloroceryle aenea
ATCACCTGCTGATGGGAAGCAGAGAATAAATCTTGTTTTCCTTCAATTCCACATGTGGCCTTTTCTTTGCTTTCATTAAACTGCCTTTATCTTGATCCGTGTAGATTTCTTTTTCCATCTTATTTTCTTCCCCCTGTCCTGTTGCGGGGGGGGCAAGTGACAGAGCAGCTTGGTAGGCATGTGTCATCCAGCCAAGGTCAACCTACCACACTGTCATAAGCAAAACAGACTTGACTTGGGGAAATTAGTTAATTTATTACCAAACACATGAGAGGAGGATAATAAGAAATAAAACCAAATACCAAAATCGCCTTCCTCCCACACCTCCCTTCTTCCCAGGATTAACTTCACACCTCATTTCATCTGCCTCCTACCCTTGAGTGGCACAGGGGGAATGGAAATGGGGGTTATGGTCTGTTTATCACATATCATTTCTACCACCCCTTCCTCCTCAGTGGGAGGACTTCTCTCATTCTTCCTCTGCTCCAGTGTGGGGTCCCTCCACAGGAGACAGTTCTTCATGAACTTCTCCAGTGCGAGTCCTTCCCACAGGCTGCAGTTGTTCATGAACTGCTGCAGTATGTGTACCTTCTACAGGGTTCTGTACTTCAGGAACAGACTGCACCAGTATAGGTCCTCCACAGTGTCATGAGCCCTGCCATCAAACTTGCTCCAGCATGAGCTCCTCTCTCCACGGTTCCACAGGTCTTTCCAGGAGCCAGCTGAGCGCAGGCTTCTCACAGGTTTGCAGCCTCCTTTGAGCATTCATCTGATCCAGCATAGGGTCTTCCATGGACAGTGGGTAGATATCTGCCTGACCATGGACCTCCATGCAGGAGGACAGCCTGACTCACAGAATCACAGAATATTCATGTTTGGAAAGGACCTCCTAGATCACCGAGTCCAGCCATGCCCCTAACAAAAAAAACCCTAAAAAACCCCTGAACACCTAAATACCTAAATACCCTAATCAAACATGACTTCAAAACCAGAAAACACACAAAATAACCCTCTACATGCCTGCCACTAGAGCATGTCCTGAAGCACCAGGTCTACCTGTTTCTTAAATACCTCCAGGGATGGTGACTCCACCACCTCCCTGGGAAGGCTGTTCCAGTGCCTCACCACTCTTTCTGTAAAGAATTTCTTCCAAATATCTCTTCTAAACCTCCCCTGCCTCAACTTTAGACCATTTCCTCCAGTTCTGTCAATAGTTACTAAGGAGAAGAGGCAAACACCCACCTCTCTACAACCTCCTTTCATGTAGTTGTAGAGGGCAATTAGGTACCCCTCAGCCTCCTCTTCCCCAGACTAAACATACCCAGCTCCTTCAGCCTCTCCTCATATGATTTGTTTTCTAAACCCCTCACTCATCATGGTCTTTACCACGGGCTGCAGGGGAACCTCTGTTCCAGTGCCTGGACCACCTCGTCCCCCTTCTTCTTCACTGACATTATTGTCTGCAGAGTTGTTTCTCTCACATATTCTCACTCTTCTCTCCAGCTGCACTTGCTGCTGCACAGCAATTTTCTCCCCTTTTTAAATATGTTATCACAGATGTGCTACCACTGTCACTGATGGGCTCAGCTATGGCCAGCAGCAGGTCTGGCACAGACTCATTGGACAAGGGAGAAGCTTCTCACAGCTCTTCACCGAAGCCACCCTTGTAGCCACCACCACCACTCCCCAAACCTCCTCTACCAATACCTTGCCATGCAATACAGGCTAATGCCTGCAGTGAGCCCAAATGCTACCAGGGACACCGTGTCCACAGAGGGAGAGATCAAGTCAGTTCTGGGATCCCTCTTAATTTACAGATGTAGCCTCCAACTGAAGAACTAAACATATCACAATGAAAGGCACTTTGGAGCAGCTTATTCTAGTAAATGTCAGTGATAACATCCTCCTGAGGTTGACAAAATGCTTGGTTGCTTTCCCATAGTGGAAAGTCTGCTATAAGCTACAAAATTAGCCCAAAAAAAGTCTCCTATGTTCTGTGGTCTTGGAGTAATTTTTTGTTCCATCCACTTGTGTTTTGCCTCTTGCAGCAAAGAAGTTTGGCACTGTTGTCACCACTGTCCTCCTTCTGCACTGCACTAACTGATGTTCCCCATCAGCAGGCATCTCACTTCTTGAAATGCAAGTCTATATACTGAAGTCTTATGAAAGGAATTTGGGGTCACTAAGTTCTCCCTTTTGTATATACAAGGATTAAAAACCTATCAGCCTTACTCTTGTCTGCTTCTAAGACTAGGTTCTGCATTTAGTTATTTTAAACTGCCTATTCTTGGAATATATTACTTATGTATATCTCAGAACAGTTCAGACTGAATAACATCATTGTTGTTTTGTGAATCAGCAAACATTCCTCTGTCAAACTACTGTCAGTGTAATCATTTGCACTTCCACTTGAAATAAACAAGGTACATCTGGTCAAACTACATGATGAACTTCTAATTGTTATTAAGTGCACCTTACTCTAATTCTCCCCACTTATATGTGATGCCATTGCAGACATTGCTCTTCCTAACCAAAACCTTTCCTATCCATATGTTTTTATAGGATGGACTATAAAAGGAAACTATTAAAGGAAAATGCCATAACTGGGTAAGTCTTCAGGTGGGATACTGCAAAGAATGATAGCCTCTTGCTGGTTAACTCTTTGTAAGAAAATAACTCTATTTTTGATGAAAAAGCCTTACCTATTCTATGCTAAATGCTGAGTTAACAACATTACTAGCACTGTCACTGTAGTGTTCTTTCTTTTAAGAAAAAAAAGGCTACAAAAACCCCAAACAAACAATAAAAGCCCTAAGAAGCAGTAAGAGGACTTATGCTACAAACATATATGATGATATGCACTGAGTCTGTCTGGGATGTAGTGAATTTTCTTTACAGCAGCCCATATGGTGCTGTGTTTTGGATTTGTGATTAAGTCAGTGTTCATAATAGAGGGATGTTTTAGTTATTGCTGAGCAGTGCTTATGCTTACAAGCATTTTACGCTTTATTTACTTAGCTTCTGCCTGCAGCTTTGTTTCACCCATTGAATTATTAACTCTCACCTAGTTTCTCAACTCACAGATTTTCAGCTTCTGCTCTACCAATTCTCTCCCCCATTTTACCAGGGGGGAATAAACAAGCAGCTGAGTGGGGACCTAGCTGTCAGCCAGGGTCAACCCACCATAGTCTGTAAAGGTGTACATGCTAATGCAGGATCTAACATAGACAATTACATGCTCTGCTGGCTCTTCGATGCACCTCCAGGAGAAACTGAGGATTCACATCCCTGTGGTGCAGCCTGCCTGAAACATCATAATACAAAATAATGCATAATAATGTAAAAATCAACACACACTTACTATCCTATTTAAGGTGGCTTGAACAAATTACTGACATGGAAACTAGCAGACAGAAGAGTGATACCAGGGCCTGCAGTAGACTTCGCACCTTACCAGGAGCATTTCCTCATCAGAGTCCACCAGGGAGGTTGCAGCTAAGCTTCTGAGCAGTTAAATCCCTCTTGGGCACAGCTGTGACACCAGGCTCAGCAGGAGACTTGCTGTTTGGCTTTGTAATCCCACCTATGAGCAAATCAAGATGTTGTCACTACAGACCTACTCCACGCCCAGCTGTGAGCTCTTTGCCACCCACAGATGGGATTTTAACCCCAGCAGCAGGGTGCTTCACAGGATCCTCTTCTGGGCTGGGAGGCACAGCTGAGAGTACAGGCTTGGTGTTCAGGCTCTGCTTCAGCCTGCTCCTGTGTCCTCGGGTGCTGGCACTGAGAAACCCATGTTGCAACATAGGGCTAAGGGAAACCTTCTGTAAGACAATGTGTTAGTGAAATGATACTGTGAAGGAGGGAAGCGACAGACTGCTATGAGCTGGTACCCCACGGATGTGTAAACAACCTGATGAATGAGGCTGCCCAAGTATTATGTTTCCATCACAACCAGAAAAAGACATAAATGTTTTTACCACCTATTTCGCAGAGAAAATGCTTTCAGACAGTCATATCACCTGGCCCCTCCTGGGCTCTGCTGCCTTGCTGCAGTCATATCCTTGCCTGCATTGCCTTTCAACCCTGTGCTCAATTCCTGCTGTGCACCCTGTATTTGAAGAGATGGGACATATTTCCATGATTTTGTCAGAAGCTGATATCAACTTCCTGAAAAAGCTGCCACAGGGAGTCTGAAAGGCCTTTACTTTGGACAAAGGTGTCCCAAACACCATTTTGATGAAAAAAATTGGTCAAAGAGTCAGTCAGGAGTGCAGCATACTGAATGCCTTAACGAAATGTTCATTATCATTTCTTGTTGCCAGATGTTGCTTTGATTTTCTTTCCAGAATTGTCTGCACTTATGAGCAAGTCATCTACGAAGTCATTTCTACCACTGCAGTGGGGTGGGTCTGGGTCTGTCAGAAAAAAGATGACCCTAGGAAGGAATTCAGAGGATGGCTTGATGCACACAAGAGTGGAGGATGAAGAACACCCTGTCTGCAATGGTTTCTGCCCACTGTGTCATTTGGGTGCAGTTTCAGAGGACAGGTGCTGTGAGGACATATAGAGGACGTATTTGATAGAGGACATATTTCTTGGACATTTTGCTTGCCTAAGCTCATGCTGGTCTGAAGACCTTCGAGATCACTGGTATTTGCTTTTATAGTCCTTAATATGCCTCTTCCAAATTAGGCCATGACTAGTCATCCTGTAGTGATAACGTACATAGTCCTTCATCCCAAGAGCTGAGTGATTTATACATCCAGATAACATATTTCCAAAACATTCTTACAGATGTTTATTCTGTTGAAGTGTTAAATGGCAGTGGAAGCTTCCACAGGATTATATATATCAATCCAGGCAAAACACAGGAATAAATTGAAAAAGTCCTTATACATGGCCTTTGCAATCCCAGTGGCCAATGCTTTCACATGTGTCAGATCATGGCATGTGCATTTAGCTGGGGAAATAGGAAACAAATCAAACTTTCACTATTACAACACACTTCTAATAACAAGAATTTCTGCTTTTCCATGTTTGTTACTAGTATTTAACTGTTATAGCAACAGGCACTTTATAAATGAGCAAAGTTACAAAAAGTAACATTCCCTGTTTCACTCGAGCTTCACAGAAGACCATTCCTGCACTCTAGTGCTGGATCTTTTTTTTTCTAGGTGGAACTGTGGAGAGTTTTCACTTGCAGTTTATTTATCGTAGGATAAATTGTTTAAATGATGATATTTTGAATGAAACTTTATTAAATGGCATAGTACTTTCTCCTTTCTTTTGGCATATAAGAGATTGCATGTCATGATGGTATTTGAATTACTTCATTCTATTTCCACACTTAAATGTAAGCAAATGATGGTCAGAGTCATGGCATATATGTGCTGCTAATTGTCTATATTCGGATCTGCACTTTCATCAGACAAGGTGAGTAATAATGATCATAAAATGAGGGAGTGGGAGTTTCAGGTGGGACCATGGGAAAAAATTTCTAATGATATGTGTATGGAGCATTAGACTTCGTTGCCTATGGCAGGTGTAGAGTTTCCAGTAAAACCTTATTTTTAAGAAAAGTTTAAACAGAAGCTTTCCAGGAATATCGCAGGTAGTGGAGATGATCCTGTCCTGGGGCAATGGATTGACTGGAGGGATGGAACAAGGATGTGAGAACCTGCATATTTAAAAGATTGTCCACAGTTTAACTGGTATTGCTCATGGGAGAATAGTTTATTCTGGTGCCCAGAGCACACTCCTAGTTAACACTTTTGGACAATATGGGACATATATATCTCTCTATGCAGTATAGATGAGGTCACAGAAGGATGGAGGGAAGTTTATTTTTATGGAGACAAGGAGTTTTGTGTCACTGGCTGTCACTGCTAGAGAACAGACTCCTCATCTGCCTTATTAGCACAGTGTGGTCTGTCTTATTAGCACAGAGACTGCCAGAGGTTTTGTTCCAACCCTAGTCTCCCCAGCCCTGCAATCCAGCCTTTTATAAAAAGGAGACCTTTATGAAATGCTGGTATTAAAATCTTGGCAATGCTCAGAGTCTGTTTTGGTTCAGCCTGTATTGTGTGTCTCTCCCTGAACTTATCTTCACAGGACTGGTTTCACTGATATATCACTGCTGATTTCAGTGGAAATTATCCTAATTTACATTCACCAGGACTCAGAAGACAATTTCATTAGCAGGAAAACCTGGTATGTTGTTTTGTTTTTGTACATTGGGTGATGTAATAAGAGATAAGGGTGTGGATGATGTAGAAAGAGCTAAGGATGGACAATTTTATGATCTAGCATGGACACAAAAAAGTACAGAACTAGGCTATTGACAGCAAAGTACATAACTAGTAGTATATTTTTTGAGGTTGTAAAGAATGTCATTAACTCTACAAGAAAGGTGGGTATTTTCCAGTCTCTGATTTATGTGGTCAGTTTCTAAAACTTGTGCATCTCAGGGCCCTTGCACAGTACCACTTCTCACCCAATACAGACAGGCCTTGCATGTCAAGTAAGTGATCCTAAGCCCCATAGCATTAGTGGCCCAAATGTTTTCAGATGTTGTCGAGAGTAGAGGTGTCTAGGATCAGTAACCAAGGGCATGGTCAAGAGCCCTCTGTTGCACAGCTGGACTAACTGATCCTACTAGTTTCGCAGGGGAAGTCTTGCTGAAGCAAGTATGATAGAGCTGTTTGATCTGTTGTCCATACTATAGATGAAGTAGTAAATGAAGTCTGTCAGACTTACTCTACAGTAACACTCTTTCCCAAGAATGGGACTTCTGGAGATGTTGAGCTTAGAGATTTCAGAACAGATCCATGATAGAAGTTTACCTGTCTTGTGAGAGAGAAGCTCTCTGTGGCCTGGAATCCAAAATAATTGCTATGAACTTGATGCTTTTTTCCTGGATGAATTATAGATTTCCATCTTTTGATTTTGAAGGCCAACCCGGGAAGAGATGTGAGGTCATGGCGACTTGCTGAGGTGACCTTTAGGGGATTTCCTTGGTGATGTTAAACGACAAAAAGGGTAAAAAGCTCTACTAGCACTTTATATGATTAAAATAATCCCAGGTTAATGGACTTTTTAAAAATGATACATGAGACAGACTCAAAAAGAAACTGAAAGACAGTGATATGGAGGATGGTTTTTCCAGCAACAGAGGTTAGGAAGGGAGTAGCACTTTTCTTGTTAGCAGCTCAAATACATGCTGGAGCTCACGTTTCCTGAAAAACACATTAACCAGAGGAGAAAGCCTGAAAAGAAACAGCACATTGCAGGAGATTCTGTCATGCTCTTGACACTCATAATCTGTCTGCACCTGACAGATACTGTAATTGTCTGAGAGTGCTGATGGCATTGGGCAGATAGGTGTTTCCTACAGAAACTCTGTGGTCTTTCTGCTTTTTGTGACCCTAAGGAAGGCCCATAGAGTGTGGTAAGTAATTTTGATATCTGCAAGCATAAGGAAACCTTCATCCATTCTATAACTGTAAACTTTCTTTGCTCTCAAAAGGGATGTCTTCCTTTGTGGTTTGGGCCACAGGGAATCCCAGGGTATCCCTGAGAATTGGATCCAGGCAAATATTCTGATCATTACAGAGGTGGAATATACAGTCTACTGCACTGAATGATCCAGCCCGTAACTGCAGGAATGTAGAAACTATCATCTCTTCTTCTTTCATTTTGATGATTCTGAAACCCCCTGTTCTGAATCAGACCAACACAAGTGGTCTGTTGTAATTTGATGCGTTCATCCATAAACTGGCAGATGAACAAACTTTTCACATAACGGTCTCAATGGACATAAGATGGTTCATCTGTTTTTTGAACGGGAGTAACTATAAGCAGCTTTAACACAGGTTAAAGGTGAAAGTATGCTTCTTCTTCATAGGTCTTGGTAACTCAGCTGCAGACTCTGCTGTATAGGTCTTATCAGACAGGCTAAGATGCAAGATACACGGAAGATTGTGATATTTCTCTTTCACCATTTCCTGGGATATGTCCAGTTTCTGCTGTGCACATCATGAAGCAATAATACCTTCAGCAAGAATAAGGATGCTGTGAAGGAGACAAACTTTCCTTTCTACCCATGTCTCAACTCATGAAAGTTGATAAGAGGGAGTAAGGAGGAAAGATACATCTGTGAGGGGTATTGCCTGACATAGCAAGGGCTCTGTTGTCTCAACAGTTCTCTGTCAGTCATACTCAGTCATTTGAGATGCACTGCTTTTGGGCTCAACTCACAGGAAAATCAAAGAGTATTGTGTTTACTATATATACTAAGACTCTTGATTTTGAGGTATTAAAAGGTGAGACTATAAAAGAAAGGTACTAAGGAAATACAGTTCCCACATTTGTTGCCTGGCTCAGGCTGGAACTTAAAAATCATCCCCTGGCCATCAGAGAGACCTGTGATGGAGTTATCTTGTGATAGACACAGCCAGCATCGTTTTGGCATGGCTGGTGCCAGGGAGGGTGTCACTGTCCAGGTACCCTTCTTCTTAAAGCCTGTGGTCACCAGGGTGGGGGATATTTTCATAAGAGACAGGAGGTCCTTTTGGTGGTAGTGGTGCTTGGCTGAGGAGGGAGAGCAGAGAGAGGGACCAGCCAGAAGAGCAAGGAAGAATTAGGTCCTGCATTTTGTGAGCTTTGAGACTTGCACAGAGCATTTTTCACATAAGAAAATTAGACAGGCTTTTTGAGACAGCTTGTGAAAAAAAAACAAAACATGTATTTTAAAAACATGTTTCTTTCCTAAATCAGAGAAGCATCATTTACAAGTAGTGTTGAGGCTTTTCACAAATGGCAGATCTTGTACCCTGAGATTTTCTTACTTCCCTTTCTCTTGAACTGTCAGTATGGTTATAAACAATAGGTCCTTCACTTTACAGAAAAATAGAAGTTTACTTTCTAAAACTGTTAACAACCCACAGAAAACTAATATCCTTTTATTAACAGTATACAGGGAAGAATTACATTTCCCTTCCAATACAGGTTTCATTAAAGCATTCTCTGTTTCTTGAGGTTCAGAAACAATAATTTGCAAATCAACTTTTAATCAAAACAAGGGAATTAGATTCATGTATATTTATTTTAGCATAGGAGAAGAGTAGATAGTTTGTGGGAACAATTAATTATTCTGTAACTTTATCTGTTTAAGTGAATCTTTCTTTAATATGAAAAATGGTGGATTGCTGACTCTGGGCACATGGAGACCTATGGTGCAGAGACATGGTCAAAGCAAATTTGCTGTCTCAGTCTTAGTCTGCATCACAGTTGGTACTGAGTTGTTGAACATCACTGAACAGATTTTGGGAGTTCAACTTTAAAAGAAATTGCAATGTTTTGAAATTTCTTTTCAGACATGACAAATGCATTTACAAAAGAAAATTCTTGTAAAGCAGGATATTTTTGTTTTAAATTGGAGAAACAGAATGTCAGACATGAAAATGTCTTCTTCAGGCTGTCAACCACCACTGACTGGGATTAGCACCGGTAATACGGACAAAGCCATAACTGGCAGGATACTAATTTCATTCAGCAGGTACCAGAGCATCCAACACCTGGGTTCAATCATCTTTGAATAGACTGAAGGTGGATATCAGAAGAGACTTCCTACTCCTTACATCAGTAAGACTGTGGAACAATCTTCCCATGGGGATAGTGGGAGGGGAAAAAAGCAAACTATTTTGAGGTAGAACTGGGTACCTATCAAGCCTTCTCATCTTAATACCTCAGGAAAATGTGTGTATAGATAAAAGGTGCTTTCTGAGCTGGATGAGCAAACCTGTTAAAGAATTAAAGACACAAGAGAAGAGCCACACAGACTCAGAACAATCTTTAATTGGCTGAACTTGTTGACTGCAGCCTGTATGTTTCGGACAGTGAAGGACTGCACAAGTACCCTGGTGTGCTGTGTTGAAGAAGTCAGATGGGAACACTCTTTGAACAAATCCACAGCTGTGTAAGCTAAGCTAAGCTTACCTGCAAACTAATATTTATTTTTCAGTTTAAATGTAATTTCACCATTCTTTAGATTTTGTCTTAGAAGCTCATGGAATGACTTAGCACTGAGAACGTAACTGCTCTGTAATCATCTGTTTGGTGGGGAATGATAAATATTTAATGGGACAGTTCTCACAAATTAAAATAAAGAGATTTGAAATCACTTAGTACAAGTTATTAAAACCAACCAAAAAAAATGTATAACTTTGGAATGGCAAAGAGAATTTGATAACAAAGAGAAATCGGGTAAAACTTCCAGATCAGCCACTTAAATTCATTCCCACCCACCACCTTAGAATTTCTAATACTTCTGAGGAAAATATATACTGAAAGATAAAATGGAGAAAAAAATAGAATAATAAACTTCAATTGCACATAAAAGGAATAAGTGGGAGTAAAGGAACATATTTGTAACTATTTTCTTATTGCTAAGTAGGACAAAATGACTCCAGAAAGGCATGGGATTATTTAAACCACACTCATATTTTGTTGATATTTCAATATACAATTTCCTTAAAGAGAAAAATATCAAGACAGATTGACCCAGGGTATTGATGACAAGAAAGAAAATTGTGTTTATATTATTAATTTCCTGTACGATTCATTTACATAAAGTATATACATTTGAGCTGAAACTTTAGATTCCCTTTATATTTCATGGACAGATATAACACTTGTAGAGGGCAATTTATTGGACCCTTAAGTAGACCTCTGCAATTGGCTGATGCATTGTATTCTCAAAGTGACAGTTTCTCTCAGGGAATATAAAGACAGTGGAGCATAAGTAGTACTGATGTAGACCTCTACTCAGTCTTGTCAAGATCAATCATTCTTAGGGCACGACTCAATTGCCCACACACAGGTAGATGGCATCATCAGAGAGGGTACCAGAGTTGTCCGTATAGCAGTGCACCTAAGACATTGGATCTATGGGACACCCATGCTCTTCTCTAGCAGCAGCTGAAGACTAGATAGGACACCCTACAGTGTCTGTTTTATCATTGCACTTTCTGTGCATGTGGAGCCAACAGATTTGGGCCAGTGTCATTGTCCTTTACTATTTCAGTCACAACAACCCCAGGCAATGCTACAGGCTTGGGGAAGAGTGGCTGGAAAGCTGCCTATCAGAAAAGGACCTGGGGGTGCTGGTCAGCACCCAGATAAACATGAGGCAAAAGTGTGCCCAGGTGGCCAAGAAGGCCAACAGCATACTGCTCTGTGTCAGAAATAGTGTGGCCAGCGGGAGAAGGGAAGTGACTGTGCCCCTGTACTCAGCACCGATGAGGCCACACCTTGAGTACTGTGTTAAGTTCAGGGCTCCTCATTACAAGACAGACATTAGGTTCCTGGAGTGAGTTCAGAAAAGAGCAATCAAGCTGGTGAAGGATCTGGAGAANCTTAGAAGATTTTTCCAACCATGACAATCCTGTGGTTCTGTGACTGTTGCCCCAAAAGTGCCTGTCCTCTCCTGGATCACAAATGGAGCCATAGGTGGCAATCTCAGATGGAGATGTCTTCTAAAGACTTGTTTAAAGGAAACAACTCCCTCCCTAAAATTTCTCTGACTGTAGTGGGTTTGGGGAGCTCTTTCTCTATGCATCATTAGCCATATACAGGTTGGAGGAAGCAGCACCTCCTTGTTTGACATAGTGCTCTTGGTACTTAGTGACCTGGTGTATGCAGAAACTGCAGTAATGAAATACCTAAACTACAGAATTGCAATCTGCTAGTGTTGAGAGAATTGCACTGTTTTTCCAAACTGTTCTCTATCTCCATCTACCATTTATTAGGCTTCTCTTCAGCCCACTGCCTTTTGGTTTTTTTTAAGCCCAGATATCTAACAACAAATCTGCTGGGAAACACATCAGAAAAATCACCGAATTCAAAATAAATACAAAAGGAAGAGCTGGCTGACATTTAGAGAGACTGACCTTTCAACAGACAAGCCAGAGTGTGATTGAAACACTGCCTTGGTCAAGGCTTCAAGACAGTTATTCCACATAATAAGTAATGTAAAAAAGAAAGGACATTTGGAAAGCATGAAGAGTGAAGTCCTTTCATCTTACTTGGCACCCAAGTGCAAGTTCAGTTCTATACCCTTCGATACTCCTTCATTTTTTTACTCAAATATATATCTTGGAGAAAAAAAATAAATTAAAACTTGTTTATTATTGACAGACCATTTAAACATTTCAGCAAAGACACCATAACAAGCTAGGCAAGTGATTTTCTGGCTTTGTCATCTTCAGTTCTCCCTTTTTCTTGTTTATGTCATCTGGTTTATCTTTGTCTCTTCTTCAAAGGTCATTTGATAAAACCATTTATAGAAAGCTTTTCAGAGCATTGTTTTGCCCAGCCAGAATCAATGGCTTTGTTACGATAGGCTTGCATTATCCTGCTCTTACAGAACATGGAGTGTTTGATTAGGCTTTTTCAGAAAATTGTTGGAAAACTGAGACAATATCATTGAATAGACAAAACACAATATTTAAACAATGGGTAATATTTTAAAGTCAAAAATATCTTGTGTTCTTTTTGTTCTCATTTATAGATAAGTGGGTGGATCAGTCAACTAGGCACTCCCGGTATCTTGCACAAACAATTCTAATTAGCTTCATTTTCACAAAGAAAGAAAAAATGGCAAGACCAGGGCAAAACGGAGTAGAGAAAAACATACTTTAAATAAATGAAACAAGTTTTTTCACAGTTTATCTTAAAGATCTGGTGTTTTTCTTATAGAAATAACTTACATTTCTCTAGCTGGCTTCAGGATCCCAGTTTGTAAGCTAAAAAATCAGAAGCAGTTCTGATTAAAGTTATGCCGGTTAAAAACCAGCATTGGATATATTGAAAATTACATTTTTCCATCATCAGTAAACTGCATTTTTTGTAATTCCAAAGTGATTCAGGGAGACATTTAACTGACAAGATCAGGAATGAAATGTAAAGCTCTAATTAAGAAATACTGTAAGAAAATAATTATATAGGTTAGCCTTTCACAGGCCATTTCACTTAAAAAATACTATAACTGTACTTTATAATAGTGTATAATTTCTTATTAATTGATCTCAGGCACTTACTGCCCACAAAACCTCCAGTAGTTGCACCAGATTGAATTTACTTATGTCACCTAGGAACTGACCCCAGCTCTGACCATCCCACCACATTAATTTTTGCTTTTTTCTTTTTACTTTTCAATTCAGAGGTCAATTATCTGCACTTTTAAAAGCCACACAATAAAAACATGGTGACAGACACAACTGCAAACTTTGCAGACACTTTGCACTGCTGAAAATGTTCCCCTGTACATTTCAATTCACACTTCAAAAAGATGTCTCAATTTTTGTTTTTCTAAACTAGAATGATTTAGAAAGTGACTAGAGATATACAGATCAAACAGAAATGAATAGCTGTTTGAAGTATACTTTCTAGATGGAACTTTCTGATCAGCATCTCTCTAACTCACTTTGATATAGTTATTGGCTACTTGGCTGTATTTGGGTTTCAGAATGCTGTTTTTCTAGTTGGATTGCTGAGTTCTCTCTCATACCTACCAAGGAAGTCTCAAGTCATGTCATTTGGCTACAGACTTCAACCCCTACAATTCAAAAGTATTCAGAGACTGCAATTCTCTGTGGCACTGTGCAGTTCCTCAGCAGTAAGTTAAGACTACAGTTCAGATGAATTCAAATTTCAAAAATACAGAGGACAATTTGTCCAATTGTTACAGATGCAGCTACACAGCTGGTCAAAATTGCCTTCCCCCTGGGGTATGTGGGAAACGCAGCTTCCTGTTAACACTGATGCAAGTTAAGGTTTCACTGCAAGTAAATATCGTTTCTGTTAATTTGCATCAGTATCACCAAGAAGTGTGTTTGGCCTATGTTCAGAACAATTTCACAACATCATAAAAAAGCAAAAAAGCTCTTTTTTTTTTTCATGGCCTGATGATTTTCTCATTCCCTGAGTATTATATTTCTGTGAATTCAAGCATAATTAAGGTTCCTGTCACTTCATCCATTGCCAGCAGAAGGGCTTTTATTCCATAATTGCTTGGTTTTCAGTGTCCACGAGAATGATTACCAGCGCTTGCAGAGAGAGAGAAAAGAATGAAAGAGGAAGGATTCCTGTGTATAAATCTGAAAACACCTGCAATGTCAGAAATACCAAGACCAAATGCTTATTGAATTCTGGAGTTTCAAGTTTTTAAAGAACATATCTGAAGATCTCTACTCCTGCTGGTGTTTCCTGCTCAGCTGCACTATCCCCAATTACATCTACAGTGGTGGGGAGAGCTCTCAGAACTGTGATTTTGACAGGTGCAACAGCTCCTAATGCATAAAAGCCAAAGAGATTTTGAACCCAGTGTGCTAGAGGACAGAGCATTTCCTTCCCAGTTCTGTCCTCTAAAACCTGTAGAAGAACAGTTTTCATAGTGAGACTTCAAATGTCATCTGCTATCCCAATGTAAGGAGGGTTTGCAGGGCTGACTGCATTTAGACATATTCCAAGGAATTTATAAAGCTGGCATCATGAGAAAGGCCTAGATCTTCATGGGTATTGAGATGTCACTCCCATTTAGAGAAGCACAGATTGTTAGGGGTTTGAAGGGACCTCTGAAGATCAAATCCAATCCCTCTGCCAGAGCAGGACAAAACTAGATCAGATCACATAGAAATGCATTCAGAGATTTAGATTGATAGGTCATGGATTCTGGCCTAATTGGCATTTTAGCATCCTGGGAAGGCTAGATAACAGGAAAACAGAAGCATTTCAGGTTTTTAAAAATACTTGTAAATACACTGACCAAGCAAATAACATCTGCAAGCACCTAGCAGGATAATAATTGTTTTAGCAACTCAAAAAAAAAAACAACCAAACACTTAAAAGCAGTTTCTGGAGAGGTCTACCCATTTAAAAACAAAACAAAACAACCACCACCACCAAGAAACACACAAAAAACCCCCACAAACAAACAACAACAACAACAACAACAAAAACAACAACCAAACAAACAGCAAACCCACAGCAGCAAAAAATTTTTTCAAAGTGAAATAAAACGTATGAGGTTTTGTTTAGGATCAAACAACTCAAAATGATTCCTGCAATGAAACTGTACCTTATACTGAAGGACATGTAGTATTGCAGTCATGTGTATGCAAAGAAATTAAAAAAGGATAATTGAGATGATTAGGATAAGAGGAACATTTTATATAAATGTAACTTAGGAGTTTGGCTTATTTAGCTGAACATGATGAAGGCTGGAATAAGGTACCTACTGCACGAGCATAGCTAGAGGATGAATGGAGAAGAGCTAATAAAAAATATCTGCATGCACAGCTGTAAAGGTTATGCATACATTGGTCATGTACACAGTTTGACAGTTAGGAGACTTTCCCCCCATCAGAAAAGTGGGACTTAAAAAAGAACCATTAGGATTATCAAGGACAAACTCTTTCAAGCCTTTAGGTTGAATGGTGGTCTGTTGACTACACCAACAACCACAGAGGACAAATTGTCCAACAAACAAACTGGTCTAACTAATGTACCTAGGCTTTGGAGCGTGGTGCAATGCAGATCATCTAAGTGCTTCAACCAGGGAGAGGTAGGAACACAGGGATGCCCTCAGTTACCTATGAAATGCTATCTCTGATTCACCAACTGTATCTGAATCAGTATTTGAGAGAAATACAAAGCTTACCCCTTTCTTGAAGGCACCCACTGAGACAAAAAGAAAAAAATTAAAACATGCATGGTACATTTTGGTTGACTAGTCATTCTCTGTCGAATGAGTACAGGTTAAAATATACGGGTAGAACCAAGGTCAGAAGCACAAGACTCCAATAGTGACAAACTAATTGCTAAAAAAAAAAGTTTGTCCAACCAAAACAATTAATTAAATTCATGCAGAATCCCGGGGTGAACAAAACTGTATTTCTTCCTAGCAAATAAGAAGTTTGGTGGGGAAAAAACCCAACCAAACAACAAACAAACACATGGAGTTCAAAAGAAACCACTTAAAATCTAGTTTCTAACAATTTTCTGCTACCATTGGTAACATGCCAGCAAAGACTGAATCTAAACTGATGCCAGAGGGAAAATGAGAGGCATTAGGGGCTGAGTGCCTAATTTCTGCATTCTGGCATGCTGCCAGGCTGTGATTTAAGAGGTGGAGACTGGCTAAGCATTCACAACTGTGTTGTTAAAAGAAAAGTTTAACCAATTCTTGCAATGGCCACCCAAGCAATATCACAGCTTAGAAGTAGTGACAATATACCTTCCATATTTAGCACGGAAAGGCTTACATCTACTTTATGGAAACTGAAGCATCATGCAAACATAAGTGGACACCTTGTTTCTGAGGTCAGTTCTTCAAAGAGTGTTGATCACCGACCTTGTCATTATGCACGAACTGCTGTAGGAAGATGAAGGAAGGCATAACGCCTGAGCTAAGCTGTACAGGGATTTGTTTAGGAGATAACATTTTCTCCTCAGCCTTACAGTCACTGGTGTATACTGTGCATTAAGAGGAAATACATAAAGGCAATGCAGGCTCAGAAAGTTTCTGACACTGCAGGACGGAGGCTAAAAATTCTGAGAAGAAATATAGCATGTGCTTTTCATATTTATTGGGTTTTTTCATACAAATCTGCTCTAAAACATTGTCAGAGATATAAGAATATAATTCAGGGAAATTCAGCAGCTTCTATTGTGCAGCTCAACTTATTTCTTCTTTTCTTGGCTTTTAGAGGCTAAGCTTATTTTAAAGAGGTAAATTACATGATGGATTATACAGTGTCTCATCTGTCTGACCTTCCACTAACTGCAAGATCTGGGAGGAGAGCAAAGGGAGTGCAAGGAGGTGAAGGCTTTTCAGTGCTGTCATAGTAATCATGTATGCAAAGAGCACCATTCCCAGGTTTCAGTAAGGAGGCATACAGAGGGAAAAGTGATTTCATAAAAGAGAAGCCAAGATGAGAAAATCAAACACCATCATAACCTACAGAAATGAGTGAAGACAAATTCCTCTTCAAGCTCTCCTCCTCTCTGAATTCATAACAGGTATCAGCTGCCAACCTTTGGGGAAGAAGTGGTGGCTGTATCTCCTGTCACCCCCATCACCCACAGCCACGCTCACACTGACCTGAACCATCCCCCCACACTTCTTGGGTCAGCCACACTTTTACCCAGGCACAGAGGTGAGCCACAGAGCACCTCAATCCTGGCCAAAAGCATCAGCAGGAACCCCTCAGCTGACTTCCAGGGATACCAGTTTGCCACTTCTCATTCATTGTCCTAACACTTCTTCATATTTTTAATGTAAGAGTGTACTGTGACTGAGATAAAGAAATAAACTGGCTTTAGGTTTTACATGCGAAGATAATATCTGTTTCTGTTTCAGCATCCTAAATGGAAATGAAATAAACTTACCTGCATGAATAAACCCATCAAGGATTAAGGGGATTAACTGAAGACAAATCATCTTCTTCTATCTGTGACCGACACTGGATTTTTCACTTTTCACTTTCAGATACTCTTCTGTTTAATCTCTTCAAGACATGTTTAGCTAAAAAAAAAAAAAGTAAAAATCTAGAGCACAACTTCAGAATGTGCTTTATCACAAAGTCTCAGGAAAAATAGGAAGTGCTCTTGTAGGTGGCAAGAATCTCACCTCAACCAGCTACAGCTCGGATGGGGAGGGGAGGGAGGGGGCGGTGTTTTTGTTTATTTTTTTTTACTTAAATGGCATTAATCTGATTCTGACTGTTAAGAGACAGTCAATTAAAAACAAAAGCAATGAAAGAAGAGAGAGTGCTGGGAAGTAGAAGGTGCTTCTGTACAGAAGAGCATCGCTTTGAGGATAAGAAATATATTCTGATTTCACAGTGCTGCACTGCAGTGGAAGAATAGGCTTACTGGAGCTAAGAGGCTGAGTTTGTATATCATAATGTACTCTTTTTCCTAGTATTTATTTTCACAGATAAAAGGCTACAAAGGAGTGTGTGGAAAGGTTAACCAGCTCATTTTAGATTTTGTTCTTCCCAGCAGATTCACAGGAACCCAACCCTAAAAATCTTTCTTAGCTGTTTGCATGCCTTAGATATAGGCAGGCTGTAGGAGCTGTGGTATCCATGGTGGGAGCAAAAGTCCTCTGCTCTGCACATCCCCTGCAAAGGGACCAGAGCACACTGTCCTCTGCAGAAGGTGGTTTGGAGGGTCTGCTGGGGAGTGCTGGTCCTCCGTGAGCTGGAAGAACCTGTGCAGCTTGAGAGAGCATCTCTAAAAAAATCAAGCTCAACAGTCAAAGCCTAAAGCCAACACACCACAGTCAGCTGGCCCAAAGCTACCTTGGGACAAGCAACATCATAAGCACAGTCTCTGCTATGGCAGGGCTCTTACAGTGTAGGCATGTTCTGACACTCTGCAAAATATTAAGAGACCTTACAGCTGTATGAACCCTTAGATGCAGGGTCGAATAAACTGGGCATAGCAGTGTCAGACCTGGTGATCATAGAGAAGGCATCTAGTTGCCCACCTGGGCAACCTAAACTCAAGGTAGAGAAACATAAGTGGACACCTTATTTTTGAGGTCAGTTCTTCAAAGCAGGGGCTGTGAGTCCCTGTACATTTGTATGGAGCCTTGAACAGAGTGGTCTTCATGCCAGCAGCTACTGCTTCAAGCTTATGCAACCACAAATGCTTATTAATAACTGTATCAATTTTGCATTTCACTCTCTAAAACAGGTTGCACCTCCTCCCACCCCCAGCCCAATCAATCAAAAGCCCTTAAAATAAATCTTCTCATTCATGCTTATAATCAAGTCTCAGAGAGAAAATAACAGTAGGTATTTGCTCTCACACAAAATTGGGTTATTATCACCAAATTCTTCCAGCAGAACATGAAAGATACATTTTTGTCTATACCCCTCTCAGTCTTGATGTTACTTCTTCCTCTGACCTTGGTTTTTAATCCTTCATTGGTGAATACCATTTTGAGTTGCATACAGCATTTATTACCTACCTTGCAGGAGTTCTTCTTCTGTCACTGTGACAGATGATTGCCATTGCTATTCACAGACTATGCACGAGCATGAGGGAGGGAATCAGCTCCAGACACCCTCTGTAAAGCCAAACAAATCCAAAGGATGTGGATAACACTTGGCACTTTACTGAAGTAATCGCTGTTTTCATAACACATAATTATCAGTTTATAATTGAAAAACACCATTTAAAATTCTAGTTTCATCCAGGAAGCACAAAAGTCTCTGAGGTGATTTTCAGTTAAAGTTTTGTAACTGAGCAAGTCATTAGTTAGCAAATTAAAAATTATCAGTGTACTCTGAGTCATCACTTAATTCCAAACACTGCTTTTATTGTACTGGTGCCAGTGATGGCACATTTACAGTACCAGTTTGTAAAGTATGCATTCAAGTAATGCCACAATGTCATTTCAGCAGTAATTAAATCACAGGAAGAAAACACTGCAATTGAAAAATTAGAGACATTACATTGAAAATGTAGGTGGAATTGCACATTCTTTTGCAGATGGAATCCAAAATCTATAGATGGGACGCAACTATTTTAAGATTTCTGAGACCTGTAAACACCAGACAAAAGTGTACTCACTGTAATTGGAAATGAGGCTCTATTAGAAATGCAAATATTTAAGAGTTCCTACATAAATCACCATGTCATTGGTAACCTCCACACATTTGAATCAAGCATCATAATTCACAGTAACTTGTCTGGAGGTTCAGCCTGGGGCATACCAGGGCTACGCGTTCACACATCTAGAAGAAAGATCTTGTATATTTCAGTAGGAAGAAAAAGACCTAAATTATCTCTGAAGAAGATCTTTGATGACTACATGTGACAAAAAACATCATGACATGACTAGCTGGAGACTTACCCAGACAAGCAGTGTGACCCACTCTCATATATAAACAGAGACATTTGGGGAAATGAGAAGCATAATTTGTTTTAAGAATTACCTGCAAAATTCATTTTAAAATATAATCATAAATCTCTATCTTTAAAATCACAGAAGAGGCAGGATATAGAAAAAAAAAGAAAATTGGAGAATTTTTTTTATCTAATCACTGACTGGAATATTTCAAGGTCCCTCAATGGTTGATTTGCTGAAATGAGCACAATACAGGGACAATGTCACAAATTTCTGGCATATAGAATGTTCCTTAAAAGTCACTCCATTCATTCCCAGAAGGAGATTTACCAAAAAGAAAACAGCAGAATTCCTAGAATAGTGTGTTAGAGGAATATATATAAGTATTCCTCCAAATGTTCTTTCATATTCTATGATATAAGATATGTCATATTTTTGATCTCTTAGACTTCAAAGCTGTCAGTAATTACAATTCTCCTTGTGTTGTCTGAAAGGGTTGGAATAAAGGGAAGGTATTAAAAGTTGCTAGGCTTAATTCAAATGTTTCCAGAATCATGCTCAGTGAGTGATGAGTTTATCTTAAAAAAAATTAAATATTAATTTTTAATGTTGTGACATTTCCATCCTTCTTTTTGATTATACTTTTCAATCCATTAATATTTACACTGAAACCTTCCCATGAAATAACCATGGTCCTCTGCAATTATGCTTGTATATTCTGTGCATACAGAACCAGATAATAAGGCTCATATAGTTTTATCTTCATAGTTCCATTAAAGATAATAACAGTGTCTAATGGTTTCATCACCTTTTCACTGCTGAGTTATTCCATTTGTACAGCTGCAGAGCACACAAGGGGAACCATGCTCACTCACAAAAGAAATAAAAAAGGAAAAGAGAACAGAAGGAAAAAATAATTATTCAAGTCCTACACACTGAAAACACCAACTGCAAGAGTTGTATATCCCTGTATGGTGACAAAGTAAACCTGTACAATTCACAGAAGCTCCTCAGAAAGGTGGGATGTAGTGCAACAGGTAGGACACCGCTCAAGCTGCTCATCCCATTAAGGATGTAAAATTAGAGAGTATTCATCCTGAAAAAGATGTGAAGCTGAAGTCCATGAAACTTCTAAGTCTAGATAATGGGTACAGATTAAAAAGCAGTTGCAGAAAGAGTAAAAATCTTATGCAGGAAACATACCAAAAGGTACCAGTGTCTACAGTCCTCCTCTGTGAAAGCCTTTGCTAGCTCAGAGCCCATCATCGTTTGGCTGGGGTCCCAAGACACCTGCTTGGGAAGGGGTGGAAGAGAGCATCCACCCCTGCTGGTGCCCTGGCTGCTTGCAGGAGCACCTGTGACTCAACCCCCGCTAACATGCAGCACATGAAACACCTACAAGGAAGACATCTGAAACACCTGCAGGTGCCTTGTTGGTGCTGCCTAAGTGCACAGTGATGGTGGTGGAAGAAGCCCTTCAGTTACCTAACAATGCCAAAATTTCCATGAGAGTAAATGGTAAACAAGGTTTTATACAACACTGGGCTGTGGATCTGTCTTCTGAGTTAAACTGCAGATGTTATCTTAAATAAATATACCCTGGCATGGGAAGGACATCCAGGAGTGTCTGCAGAGGTTCCAGCAGAAGTTAAATACTTTTTTAGAAGGGAATCTGAAATTTGTACCTTTTCTGCATGTTTTCTTCAGCAGTTTCCTCGTGATGGGGATTAATGTGCATTTGGAGAGAAATCAAGCCAGCAATGATTTTGAAAGATCCTTGGGGAGTAGTTAATCATGCAGAAAACAGCACCACTTCAGACATGTGCTTGTTTGAATATCCATCCCCAGTGAAACATTGTCCTCCTGCAAACAACCTTCTCCAAGGACTCTTGGTAGAGCTGATCCCTTCTACTGACTCAAGTGAAGGTATTTCTAATTTCCACTTATAACTCAAAAAAATTCACTGTCTTCTGCAAGGAATATATGTGTGCGAGTGGGAAAGGTGTATGTACAATCCAGAACTTCTCTTCAGACTTGTCTCTTGTTGACATTTTTCACTTCCATCAATTGTCCTGAAAGCAATAGTGAAAACAGAAGGGCTGAGGGAAAAGCCACAATTTCTTACTCCAGACTTTCACACCCCAGCCTTGTGGTCCATGCCTGCCAACCCTGTACCTTTCCACTGCATCACAATGAGGTCCTGCAGCAAAGCAACCACACCTCTCCCTCAATTTGAGTGTCAATTGCCTTTAGCAATGGTCAGAATTCACTCATGCTCTTTACAGTGCAGGAGTGTTTCAGCCTCGTTGCACATAAAATGAAAAAAAATAAAATAAAATTCACATTTGCAGCCCACATAGTTGGATTCTTTATTATTGATGAGGTCCCAAGTAATGTATGCACTCCATAAACAGTGTGTGAAAGCTGTCTAGAAAGAGATACAGATAGGATAGAGGATTGTCATAATCAAAAGAGTCACCTGGACTTTTAGTTTGAAAGCAGAGGTCTGTCCAAAATAATGGTGTTAGAAGTGCACATCAAAGCATTAATTATGCAGCTTTATCTTCTGCATTTCACTAGACCTCTTTGCAGTTGCTGCAAGATGCTGTTCCCTTCAGATAAAAGCAATACAGTAAATGTCAGGATCAGTGGCACTGGGATGATTGTGGGAGATGCTGTGCTGCAATCTATAGAGCTCTGCATTTTCTTTCCATCCAGATTTCTAAAACTGTCTTACTTCAGAGAGTATCTACGTAGTATTTTAGAGCTAGAGCCCCAGAGCACACCATTCATTCAATACAAAATGCTATCAAATCTCTGTGGGCAAAACCTTTTGTTGACTTTCCTGACATCTCATTTTATTTAGTAACTTTCTTTTCTTTTTATAGGTACAGATGAAGCAAGGTTTGCTTAAATAAATTTTCTGGAAGTGCTGCATTTTTATTTTTTTTCCTCAGGGAAGATATTGCTTCATTTTTTAAAGATAAACCTTTATAGTGTGAAGTCTGTTTGTAATTGCACATAGTTGAGCCTGCAACCAGCTTATAAAACAGACCTCCATAACCTGTTGTGGTTCCAGTGAATACAGGGAAAAGCAGTATTTTGCACCAATTTAAAATCTGGTCAGTAGACTTAAACTGTGTATATTTTACACAACTGAGTCATGTATTTGAATTGTGTGATAGAAGCACTTAGAAGCCATAGGTGAGTTGATTACCATCATCTGCTTCCCTTTCAGCTTGCACCTAATCCGTGGTGACTGGGTTTACTACCAAGCTTTGGCAGCAGTGAGATAGGGATTCCTTGGGCATTTCTGCTGACCTTTGGGAAAACCCTGGCCCCAGGACAGTCATTTGGATTTGATCTATTAATCTGAGGGCTTTGGTTGTCTGGGCTTAGGGTAAGATGAGTGAAGGCAATCAGCTGGAGGAAGCGTCTGCAGATGCTCTCCCCATCTTTGTGGGCTTCTTTTAAGATTAATGTCTTGCTCTTTGTCCTTATCAGAGTTACACCACACCTCCATCACAGGTATGTCTGCATCCAGTCCTGTATTTTCCTGATCTGGACCTTTGGACTTGGCTCCCTGGCTTGACTGGGACTTGCCTTACTGCTGAGGACTTGCTGGTTGCTCACTGGACTCTCATCTGATCCCATCTACTCCCCTTGATCTGGTGCTGTGGTCAGTGAGACTGCTGTACCACCAGCCCTGCATTGCTCTGAGCGCCCAGCTACCCTTCCCTGCAGAGTAGCCTACCCTTGCTCTCCCTGACAGTGAGAAACAGAGAAGAGAAAATTTTCACCTCTAAAATTGGTTTATCACAGCTATTTGCTGGATGTTGTTCCCCCTTTTTTTTTTTCCCATTTTCCCCTAGACCTGCTTTTAAAATCCATTTAATTAATCCAGTGTCCTCAAGGGAGTTACCTCTTTGCACTCCTTTAAAGTTTGAGAACTTTTCCTTCAAATATAGTTGAGGTAAGTGTAGATGACCTGGCCCTTGCAAGCCCAGACATAAGACTGAGATAGTTGAAATGGAAATTTGTAAAAAAATAATGGAAATAGGTCAAACTAAATAACAAAAAAAAAAAAAAAAAAAA